>JBAIZZ010000052.1:935797-1035476 GCA_037355905.1 Heliconius aoede | reverse complement strand
ACTGAAGTATTTTCGTTTCATCGCTATGGCAACAAGACAAAGAGTGGCGTTGAGTTCCGTTATTTTGCCACTAGGTATTGTTACTAATTAATCTGTTATATGCGGATTACAGCGTGATTGATACTATTTAAATGCCAAAAAATCTGACTTGCCATGATTTGTATCTGCTATATCGCTACTATAATTCATTACATATCATTATATATATATATATATATATATATATATATATATATATATATATATATATATATAGTGTATTTTTTTATTCTGTTACAGAAATATTGTCTGGACAAGAACACTTCAGCTGCAAAGTTACCACAAAAGAAATCATTCGACCTATAAGCGTGAGTTTACTTAATTTGTTATAGTTTCTTGTTTTACGTACTCGTTATATTACTGTTATAAAAGCGTGATAACTCTTGAGAATTGGAGAACGTGATATTATAAGTACTAATTCTGTTATCGGCAATTCGTATAATTCGATATTCTACACAGTACGCGGGTTATATATAGAACACCACGTGTAGTGTAGAACAAGACGTCGTAGGTAGGTAATGTATATGAAATAATATTTGGTTCTAACTTTGTTTAGGTATTCTATAAAATAATTAATGTGCAGTCGGTAATATATACATTACGAGAGAGATAAAGGGAGAGCAAGGGAGACTCCCGTGCAGGCAGCCAACTAACTAACAAGTTATATATATACACGAGTATATACTACGCAAACAATTTGCAACAGCGAATTCGCAAACAATTCGCAGCAGCGCATTTCATGAAGGTTTACGTATTGATACTTACATATATACTAACGCTACAACAGCTAAATCTGTAGCGCGAATTTACAAATAAAGACTAAAATCTATTTAATTTACACATTGCCGATGGAAAAGCAGGCACTTTATACAGAATAACCTCAAAAATTTTATTCCTTACCGTAGCGAAGCATGTAATATTCATATATATTGTATTTATATTAGTATTGATTATTTATGTATTATATATAATATATTATTATTTATTTTATAAATTCCCGTGTACTTACTAAATAAAACACTGAAGCTATACAGATTGAAGGTAACACGTCTACTAAATGCGTAGGTCGAATATTTGTTTATAATATAATATATTCGCATTGCGTATCTAACGGCTTATTAGAAGTAAAATAATATTTCTCAAGTAAATACAGACAAAATTTTAAGTCAAACATCACTGTGAAGATATTCAGTTTTCCTCTTTTAGTGCTCGTGATGCTGTAGCACAAGTGGTAACGAGGCAAATCGCAGCGTTGAGTTTAGCCACTCAACGCGTAATCCCTCCAGAATTCGGCGGAAAGTGTGGAATAGAAGTATTTTAGGGAGTGCCTTACGTTGTGTCTTAAAATTAGGATGCCAGGTTCCCATTACTATGAGCGGAATATAGAGTGAAACTAAAAATAAAAGTGAAAATATTTACAGCTCTAAGTGAACAAACATAAAATATGATGGCCTTTGAATATAAAAAGTATATTTTTTCAATAAATTGTCGATAAATTGACATAAAATATTATATAATTTTCCTATAAAACGACAAATATAATACAGTTTCTTAGAACTCTTTATAATTGAATATGAGAGAGTACGCCAAAAGTTTGGATCTTCGATAATTGGTACGGACAACTTTCCACGAAATGCTAATACTTTTTTTTTTCTATATACCCCCCACTCTAAAATGATTGATAATATATTATAGAGTATAAATCTTAATATTGAACGGTCGATTTAATAATTTGAACATAATGCATACTTTTCATACAAAATTGATATTGGAATCTTATTTTTCAATAGGAATATGTGTACAATATTAAAATAGTCAAAGAAATCGGCAAACAGTTTGAAGTCAAATCAAAAGTTCAAAGTGAAGAACTTTGAACTTTTGATTGAAAACATATACGCAAATATTTATAAGCTATTATCTTACTAAATAAGTGTAGGTATATATATGCCCGCAAACTAATGTTTGTTAAGTTTATTCGCCGCATCACCAAAAGCTCAGTTATTTTCCAAGCACAATCCTGAAATTGGTACAGAATCCTCTGTGAGCGAGTCTTAATTAAGGAAAGGCTTGGTTGGTTTTTTCATAAATACACTTAAAAATTACTAGCATATTTTAAGCGGTAACTAATAAAATATTTGTTCTTTTGAATTAAATAATTGTAAACGGTTGTTTCTTTTAAAAATAGATCAGTCAGTATTTATTTCTTTTAAAAGGAGCCCTAGAAAATTACTACTTGACGTGATATAAAAGAAAATCAGAAAAGAATAAAACAAAAACGCGATTTCCCTTATTAATATAACAATGAAATTCTTTCAACTTTCTTTTAGCCACAAAAATATTTCTTTGTACCGTTTTGACCTCCATATACCGTTCAAAATATATTATATGAATTCCTTTCAGTCATATCCAAAATGTCGTCGACACTACGACGAGGCTATTCAGGAGAGTTCGATGATAGCGAGCGCTAACTCGGAGCCACTGCCAACTTGGAGAGATATGAAATTGAAGCAGAGTAAAGTTTGTGACGTGTTTACTTTACAGGCTAACAAGGATCTTCTGTGAAACTTTACGTGCTTTTAAGTGTTAGTATGATGTGATTCCCTCTGTATCTCTTACGAAAGGGAAAATTTCAAATCGCATATACGAGGATACTGTGTTTTGTGTTCAAATACGTTATTGTGATTTTTGTTTTATTTATTCTTTTTTTTAGTTTCACGTTGTATCCCGCACGAGGATAGGAAATCTGGAAGCCTATTGCTAAGGCAATTTTCCATTCAGATACCGTTTCTCACTTTCTGCCAAATTTTTGGGGCTTTCCGATTTGAGTGGCGGAATTCAACGCCATGTTTTACATCGTTACCAAAGCGAGGAAATGAAATTAATATTTATCTCTGCGCCGCGACGGCCGCAATTGGTGTTGATATTTATTAAAAAAATCAAATAAATAACCAATGAATGTTTTGTAATAAATAAATACGAAGAAATTACTTTGAATTATAAATGAACTGTAATTTATAATTTGCACCGGTTTTGGCTAGGACTCTACAAATAAATAAAGCTAAAATTTATAATTAAAAAAATAGTGATAAGCTCAATTTTGTAAGGAATAATTTGGATGTTATTGTTATAAGTACGTATAAGTGTGGTTTGCATTCTCTAATGGAAGAAATAAAGATAACTTTTGTATTATTTTTTTTTCACTTTGAAAAGGCATTGACGGCAATGGATTTAGCAGGTTTACATTTGAAGCGATATATCATTTATATTAAAGCTATGGTCTGTTTTCTGGTTAGAAAATATCATATAATCTGAAGGCTAACTTGAATTTTGGAATCAATGTATTTTAACTTATTGTTTTTTAAATTATAGTTGTTTTGTATACTATCTTTTTCTAAAAATGTTACATTTATAGTTTATTGAAAGAAATAAAGGTATTTTTCTATTATATTCTTGTTTGTTTTCCTCATTCAAATTGTTTATATATAATTTAAAAAATATATATAAAAATTAATTTCTCTATGGCTTCGGCTGGCTTTTTATTTTCTAAATTGTTTTATATTTTAAGCTATTTAGAGCATTAAACGATTAATCTGTTGACGATAGTAGTATTTTTGGCACCAAATAATATTATTCAACCAAAAACTAGAGAATTCACATAAACGAATGAAAAACCCATGAATATTAGAAAAAAACGAGAATTATAATATTTAAAGATCATGATGTCTGGTTGTGAATTTCTATTGATTTCTATATAAATACAATTATAGGAAAATATATAGAAATGAAATTTGAATAATAGAAAACGATAAAAGATTCGAAGAAATATTAAAGACGCAAAATATAAAACAGCCATGAACTTTTTTAATTAAAATCAATATCAGACTCCTTCAACAAAATGTGAAGGGTTAGTTATAAGGATAGGCGATGGTTATAAGTTCGATTCCTGGTCGAAATTAATTCGGTTAATTCTAATTCGGTTTCTATCTCATTAAGTCTATTCTTTTTCATTAATTGTAGTTGGTACTGGAATGCCTCCATCTAATTTTAGAAGAAATTTAAAGACAAATTTAAAGAAAAAAAGTTAAATAGAATCATGAATTGATTTTTAATACTTGCTAATGCTCTCTTTATTATATTGTTAGCGTACTCATGTAAAAGAGGATGTAGGCCAAAAAGGCTATAAAATCAACGGAATTGTGTCAATTGGAGGCTTTGTTCGGTGACGCTGTCAAGACCAGTACAGGTCAACAGCTGTAAAGTCCATTCGAAAGAAAAAAATCAATCAGGGGTAGTTCTGCTGCGGGGCTTGTTCTCTATTCGAATAATATAGAAACATATACACGATATGTGTATTTTAATTTGTTTTGTAAAAACATTAACCGATTTCGATTTCTAACAATATTTACATTATATGTAATTAAATTATTTACTATACTTAATGTGGAATTTCAACCGACAATCGTTACCCGTGCATATACATAATTCACAGCTTGCTGTTATTCCACATAAAACTTATTCGACTATATGTTAGAATTTACAACGACAAAAGAAGATATAAAGTATATTTTATATAGGATTAGGATGCCACTTTTGTATTCATGGCGGATAAAATTATAAGCATATCGTACCGCTTTTGTCATGTCATATCGACTTTATTGACCTTTTTGTTTGTAGGTTGTTAGTACAATAAATACTATATATGGGTTATAAAGGATGGGTGAAAAGATTGCAGACTGCACATAGCAGATGAGTGTACCTTGGATATAAGTTGTAAAATAAATAAATATTAAAATATTCATGGCAATAAAAATAATAATAATAAAAACCAAGTCTTGTATTTAATACATTTGTTTAATTTAAAAATTATTTATCTGTAATAAAGATCAAGAGTTATCTTTTAAGTACTATAATAATGTCATTAGATGGATTTAAGTTATATAATTGAAATATCATAATAATATATAAATTATACAATATGAATATAAATATATAAATTGTATAAAAAAATAAATTTTCATTACATTTTCTTTAAATGTGAATATATGACGGCGTTATAAAATAAATAAATGAACATTGTCCACTTCTATTGTCGCAATAGAGACAAAAGACAAACCTCACTAATTCGTATATCCTAAATCCTAGAAATTATAATATATTTAAGACTAGAATTTTTCAGCTAAATAGCTTGGCATTTTGTTTTAATTGTTTTACACGCAAAATTAAATCAATTAAGACAACAATAATTTTATTTTATTCCTTTTTTTCATCTATGCAATTAATTTGTTATATTTACAAAACGTTTTCTTCTAAATATTTAGTTACATATAATATTAATCAAAATTAATATAATAATTAATTTTAATATACATCGATTTTCAATAAATCAAAGAAACAAGAGAAAAAAAAGAAACTCTACTGTAGGTCCCTTCTTTGCATTATATCTTTCTACGAGCTAATATCTAGTTGTGAATATGTGTATTTCTTTATTTTAATAATATTATTAACACTTCTCAGTAGCTATATCAATATCTTCGGCGTGTTTTATACAAAATTCATAAGTGAAATGTACATTTTTTTTTACTATTATATTTGTATATTATAATAATTATTAGCCTTATTTAGTATGTGAATAGGTAAGCAATTATAATCTGTCATTAATAACTCTGTCATTATATTATAATTGAAGCTAATTTACTGAACATAAGTATAATTCTCAGTCTAGACATTCATATTTATTTTATTTATATAGAAAAACAATTAAATTGATATTTCAATCGGTCATTATCCCACAAAAATTGCAAAAATTCCATAAAATGAAAAGAAAACAAAACACTTGAAAAAAAAACATGATACATTATTAAGATAAATGTCTGTACAACGAGATAGTACGGCTGTTATATATTTTGATTTCTAATATTGTATTGTAATAATATTCTATTTAAATATTTCATAATTATTTGTAGATTAATTTTTCTAATAAGTGTTTTATAATTTAATATAATATTCTATTATATATTTGTATTATAGAAAAACTGAGCACAAATTGTGCAGCGTTAATTCACATTAAATATATATTTTTAATTTAGTTGGGCATGGGTGACACAGATCGTCGCGCTTGTAGAGCCTTATTGCTACAGTACTGCCTTATATCGTCGATAGGCTGCATTAAGAATACGGGAACGTCATCATCTCGTTTCTGAAAAAGAAATAATAGTATCAACAAAAAATATGATTACTATCGCAATTTTTATTTAACCTAAATAAAATTTTGTAATATTTTAGTTGAAATATATAAAAATAATATCAATGAAATAATAGTGACTAAGATTTTTTTTGTCATCTTCACATCTTTTCCTACATACCGGAGTATACAGAGAGAGAGGCGGAAACCAGAGGAGGGAGTGTCAGGACACTGCGTCCTCCGTTTTCCTGAATTTGCCGCCGAGCAGGAATGTAAATATTATTTGAATCCACAACTATCACTTTTCTTGAGATTATTTTCTTACGGAAAACGACGGCCATGAGAAAATTAATATCTTAATGTAAAATAGGATCTCCAAAAATGTAATGCTGTGCCGGTGATCCACTTTTCCTTTTCATCAAGAAATAATAAATTATTTTTTGAATAGTTAGGACAAAGTTATAAATCTTGCCATTGCGATGGTTTTATATTTAGTTTAGATGGAGTTGAGTGATTTATAATTGTTTATGGTGAATTTTGCTGGCGTACTCGCCCGTTGTGGCGCAGCGGGATAGGGTTCGATTGTAAATGTGACGACTGTGGGTTTGATGCTCATTCGAGGAGATGATTATATTTAAATTACTTTATTTATAAATAAATTATTAATTCCCTAGCTTGAAATACAAAAATATATTACCTGAAAAAGTACTTCTCCTTCGAAAAAAGTCAATTGATGTTTTCTAGTTCGCAGCAAGATGCCGACGAGCTTATCCGAGATTACTGTGTAGATCTGAAAGAAAGTTTTACTTGAAGATTAATGTTCAAGACGCTGAGTGCACCAGAAAAACTCCGAATAGGTATGTAGGTCATCAGTTCATTTATTAGCTTATAAAATAAATAACATTATCATTATAATTTTTAAAATCCCACTTTTCATGCATATAGCAGTGTAGACGGATAAAACCTAGTGTTAAAACACTCTGATCTGAATTTTCGAGGTATTGCGTATTGAATGGTGGAGCTCAACGCCGCGTCTTACGTGGTTACCAGAACGAAGAAATAAAAATATTAAAAATAATAATTTATCTCCCGAATAGAAATTGGCACGCGTATACCATTGTGCTACGACGAGGTCAATAGAATCAAATTCTCATGAAAAAATAAAATAAATCAGTTTCACGCTGCATCCCGCAAACAGAAAGGAACTTAGTATTGAGACACTCCGTTACCCACTTTCTGCCGAATTCTGGAAGCATTGCGTGTTGAGTTACAGAACTCAACACCGCGCTTTTCTCGACATCAGAGCGAAGAAATGGAAATATAAATTTAAATAAACATTTCCTCGAATGGGGGTCGAACCTATAACCTGTCGGTATTACAGTCACACTTTGTGCCCCTGCGCCACGACTTGCCCCATTTATCATTGTGAATTGTGATTGATCTGGCATTTGTATTGCCGTCTCTAATATGGATACTAAAATAAAACTGACCCTGGTTAGGCTATTACAAGATCATATCAATAATGGTCACGGAAAAAAGAAATAATCGATATTCAATTATATTTATTATTAAAAATCTTAATCGCGCCAAAAGCAAAAAAAAAAGTATTTACGATTTATCCAAATCCCCACATGAAAACACATTTTAAAGATATTAAAATACCACAGACAACTTCAAACATATATATAATCTATATCCGTCCATCCGTGTTTCATCGTCTAAAATTACCGCCAGAAGTCAATATTTGTGACATATCGAACGTCAGACGACATTGAACCGGGCTGTCAGTCGTTAGCGGATCTGAAAGTCCGCGGTATTATTTTCGACTTGTCGTTCCCGTTTCCATATTCGGTCGCGTCCATATGTTCACGTTGCTAATTACGAGCGTCGGTGATTAGTATACGAATGCCAAATTTAATTCTTGGCCGACACTGGCCGACGGCCGTGACGGCAAGAATGTCGTGACGTGGCTAACGGTTATAATATCGTACTTTCGGACGGTTTTATGTTTGTGTTTTCTAAGACACTGCACCGGAAGTTGATCGTTCAGTGTCTGTATATTATTCTTGATTTATTGATTTTTTTTGCATTTATGTAACATAAATAATCATTAATTACATTATTTTTTCTTCTCTTTGCTGCGACACCAGAGCGAAGAAATGAAAATATTAAATTAATTAGTATTTAATATAACTACTACTACTACTATCAGCCTTTTGTAGTCCACTGCTGGACATAGGCCTCCCCTAATGCTCGCCAGTCCGTCCGGTCCTGCGCCCTTTGAATCCAGCGGTTTCCCGCTGTCTTCTTTAGGTCGTCGGTCCACCTGGTTGGAGGGCGACCTATAGTCCTTTTGCCGAGACGTGGTCGCCATTCGAGGACCTTTCTTCCCCATCGGTTGTCGGTCCTCCTGATAATATGGCCTACCCATTGCCACATTTCTGCCACTCAACTCGCAACGCCTCCAGAATTCAGCTGAAATAGCCAATCTTAACACTAGACTTCCCTCTGCCCACCATGCTGTGTGCGGTTTACAGTGTGAAGCGGATTTGATTTGTAAATTCACATCACAATCCACAAAAAATCCTTTTTGCCTTCATATAGACGTAAAATTATCATACATCACATCATAGGAGTAACAGTATCCCAATAATGTTGAAATATAATTTTTATTCGCACATCAATTTGCAAGTATTTTTATTCAGCATTTCTAAGAAATTTCTCTTGTAAAAGTTTTCAGTCAGCCCTTTCGAATGTGGTATTCGACAGGTAATGGATTCTGTCTGTCTTGGTTGAGCACGCTGATATTGGTAGTACGTACAACGTTACTTGAGGTTATTCGTTTCTATCAATGCTTCAATATAATTAAGATTATAAATCGGCAGGTGGTAAAGGATTTATACAAGAAAAAAAAAATGTTTCGAATTAATTTTAAGTATAAATTGAAATAAATAGAGATGAACTAACTACCTTTCATTTTCAAAGAAACTAAAGGCATCGGAGTGTCTTAACACTGACGTGCGTGAAGATAATATAGAAAATTAAGGGTAACTTACAACAGAAAGTATCCAACTTGTTAACATAAATTGTTATTAGTACAATTTTCAAGAACAAAAATTGTAGATTATATATATATAATCATAATATTATAGTAATAAATTTGATTAAAATGACAGATATATTTTTTAAAGTGAATATTCTCTGAAGCTGTCTCCGCGTTCAAACACATTAGGCCTCTTTAAATTTAAATGTCGTGAAAGTTCTTTTCAATAATTGTCTTGTGAAATATAAAATATTTTGTTGTAAATATATTTGTAGATAATTTGCTTAAATCCATGACTGAAGAAAAACATTAGTTAATTCAAATATTGGTAGTATGTTAGACAAAGAGAATCCAGTGTTAAGACACTCTGTTTCTATTTTCACGCCTCAATTTTGAGGACATTATCATTTATTATTATCAAATTAAATTAAATTATATACATAAGTAAAGTAAGTTAATATTAAAATATATTATGAATCTTTTGCGATATAATTTTCTTATGTAATTTCTTTTAATAGGACATAGTGATTTTATATTATTTTTATATAACTTGTTTATAAAGAATTTCTTCTTAATACTATTACCATATTTATTCTGAATGGGACACAAGTACTCGAGTTTGCGACCTTGCCGCAAGCTCTCTTTGATATAGATAACATTAAAAAGCTTAGAAGTTTTGCAAAGATCTTCTTTTTTGTTTTAAATAGAACAAAAAAAAAATGCAAAAATGACCAGAGAAAACATCTATGACGTTTTTCTTAGCAGAATATTACATAGACATTATGGCGTTGATCCTTTGAAAAAAGATTTTTTTATTTTATTTTATATTTCTTCTAGATTACTAGAGCAAAAATCGAGGCTAATGATTTACACTGAGAGCGTTACATTATTCTAGCGTACACTATCGTGTAATAGTCTCAAGACTCAGACGTCTCAGGTATTGACAGTCTAATAATATTATTAGAGGACAATGAGCGGTGCTCAGAACTGTCGCGAATTCCGAATATTTGTGACATGTCTCACACCGGCCGGTGCCAAGTTAATTATCGTCACACGTATTAAATTTGTCTTGTTTCATATTCAATAAAAACTAATAAGAAATAAATATTTTTCATTTTCAATCTTTTTCTCAGAGATCATTTTAAATTTTTGCTTCGTGCAAATTATTTTTAAAGTTATTTTTGTAGTATGCAAGATTTAAAGAATTTTAAATTTGTGTTAAAAACAAAACTACATTATAATATAATTTATAAACAAGTAAAATTAGATCGTGATCCTTATCGTAATATTTTAATACTGGTATTTTACTTCACACACTAATTTAAGTCTCCACACATAGCAGGGTAGGCAGAGGGAACCTAGTGTTAAGACTAGAATAGAATAAGAATTCAAGATAATAAACTAATAAATATTTCATGTGCTATCTTTTTACTGATTTTTTATAATTATTATCTAGAATGTTTTTTGTATCAGCTTCGAGCCCAAGCTTTTGAAGTCGAAATTATCACTGTACGATTTTCTATAGAATCTATTTAAATGAAATAGTATTGATAGAAAAGTAGGCTAGCGTTCCATTTCTTAGTAAAATGATTTTTTGTACTTTTTAACTATTTTCTGAAAGGTAATTCAACCATGCTCCACTTATTTCCACCTTTTTGGTACGCAAACTTAGTGAACTGAGAAGACATTCTTTGTCCAAGTACTCGTAGATGAGAAGTATTAAATATTGACACTGCCTATATAAATATTTGCTTTAGGTCACATTTAAGTATACAGTACACGGAAAAATCAGTTCAAAGAACCTTTCGGTGTAACTCTAAGCAAATGTGTCCTGTTCTATATATATTTTTTCATCTTCACGCTGCATCCCGCACGTAGCAGGATAGGTAGCGAGAGCCTGTTAAAACACTTCGTTCCCCACTTCCTGCTGAATTTGAGTTGAGTGACAAAACTCAACGTCACATTATGCGTCGACACCAGAACAATGAAAATTAAATATTAAATAATTAATTTCCTCAAGTAGTAATCGAACCCACCACCTGTTAAATTTATAGTCACAAGCGTTTTCTGTAAGTAAACTAATCTATTTTTATGTGTAGATATTTAAAATGTTATTCAACAGAATCTGATCTACACTATGTCCTTAATTATATAATATATATAGACATTGTATATAAATAATGAGATAAAATGTCAAAGAGATTTGAGAAAGACAAACATTACATTAAGGCAGATGGATTAATAGCGTCTATATATATTGTTATGTATTAAAATAGCATTTTAGCTGACATTAAGAATAGTATAAAGTTAAGACTATACGCGTACTTAATAACTTGAACGTGGGTACCTTTCCATTTTTGTTTTCATGGGAACTCAATTATCCTAACTTTTAATGATGTTTTTAAAAGTAAAAAAGAAATATTGATTATACTGTAAACAAAAAATACTGCAAATGGATGCAAAAATTACGTCAGTGCCACCACAATCAATGGAGGAGGAGCTTTCGACCCCACTTTGAGAAGAAAGATATTAGAATAAAATAATTTTTCGGCACTAGTAACTGTTTCGTCTTTTTATCAATTTACTTATGCTTCAATTAAAACAGATAACAAATTTTGCTTTCCAAGTAATTAAAAACACATATATTTTTTATTTTGTAACCAACAGTAACAGTTTTCGTGGCTCATGTCTAAAATTAAAATAAATTTCTTTAAATATCTATGGCCGTTAGTTTCATGTAGAGTGATTATTTCTTCAACGTGATGTTTGAAGAATTCCCTAACAATTGTTTACGTAGCGTCCTATTATTCTGTCGAGTTTTTGCGAAGTCACTAACGCTATTACTAGAAGCTTTTAGCGGTGTTCATAACTTATACTACGAGTAGGTAAAGGTAGACAAAGCTTTACTTGCATATCATAGCAAGATACAAAAATTTCGTAATTACCTGTAATACTAGCTTGCAAATTTGTTTCTTATTTTGCAAATGACACGGCAATGGGAATACATCAATTGTGGGTTCAATTTCTGATCTGTGTAAGTTACTTTCATTTACTGCTACGTAACAAGATAAGAGGAGTGTTTTAACACTGTGTTCCATATACAAATTCTGCTATATGTAGCATACATAGTAAAAAATAAATAAAACTATCCACATTGACTACATAATATTTTTAAAGTATATCTATACATATAATAATATTAATATTTTATATACATATACATAGTACTTACTATATTATAATTCGCTGGAATTATTTTTTAAATAGCAGTAGGTACGATAGAAGTATCATTAACATACCATTACTTATAACTTTAATTAGTAATTTAAAAAAACTTACTGTAAAAAGTTCGCCAAAGGAAATTACTTTAGTCGCGTCCTTTAATTCAGGAGGTAAAAGACTTTTGCAAGGCGATTTCCCGTACTCGTGAATGATCTCACAAAGCTCTTTCATCTCTGTACACACTCTGGCTTGTGCTTCTGCTCCTCTGTATTCCGTTTTTGATCCAGGAATTGGTCTAGAATAAAAATAAAAATATGGTAAATATATTTTTATGAAGATTAATACGTCGTTTATATTAATGCGTCGTGGCGCAGCGGCACGTGGGTGGGACAGTAACGCGATAATTGTTGGTTCCATACCCACTCGACCCTGCTGTGTGCGGGATACAGCGTGAAGCTGATGATACTTTAATGAAGCTTGTAATTGTAACGGCAACAGGTTTTGAGTTGGATGGATATAATATATGGATGGATAAAATATTTAAAGAATGGAGTATCTTAGCGCTAGGTTCACAGGTTCTCTCTGTCTCGTGCAGGATATAGCGTAAAACTGCAAAAAGTTTTTACTCTATTATATTTATTCTCAAAAAGCTTCTTCAAAAGCTGCCTGTAAACACTATAGTTGTGTTTTGTTTTTCAAACAAAATAAACAAAATATAAATAATACTCGTCTACTATTAATAAATAAGCTCGTCGTAGTGCAGGAGCACAGGGGCAATATGAGGAGTAGTCCTTGTGAAAGCGGGCAAAAGAGTATAAAAGATAAGATATAAAAAATAAGTAATATTAATGAAAAATAAAACTTTCAACGTACGCTAATTGTTTATCCTCATAAAATTGTTTATTTATTAGAACAGATGGTCTAGGCAATAACTATAGCGGAAATCATCAGTACAAAGAAGAATTTTCCAAAGAAATCCAAAAATGTTTACATTCACAAATTTTTAAACATCGTAGACTTGGCTATATTTCAATTATAAATATAAAGTGATCTATCACATAGATCTGGCAAATTTTCAACTAAATGAAGAAAAGAATAATTAAATTATATTTGAGTGAAAATGTAACACGAATTATATTAACATAGAATGCACAATACTCTATTGGATTGAACTGGTCATTTTAACCCAATTCTGTAAAAGTTGTATTCAACTGTCTTTTTTTATTATTTAACAATAATAAAAAACTTCGAGCTTTCCATGAGAACATCTCATGGATCTCTAAACGAGAGCTGAGGGTGGCCACTAGATGTTAATAAAGGTTAGAACTGTTTATTTTCCTTTTTTTTTCAATAAATTTTCCTCTATTTTTCCTATATGTATTAAAGTATTACTATAAATCCATAGTATTAAAAAAGAGTTTTACTTTTTTAAGCCAAACCGTAACGCGGCGCTTCAAAATATACAATGTGAAAAAATATATAAGCAAAATCCGTATGGAGAATTGTTAAACATTTGGACGCGGCTACGCGCTGTTAAGCGAGCGTGAAAACATACATTTGTTCTTTTAAATTTTATTTTACTCTGTTAGCTCTGCTCATTTGTATAGTACCGACTCTTTAAAAGTAATTGAACTGAAAAGGAAAATAATTATAATGTATCAGCTGCGTTGGCAGCGGGAACCTAGTGTTGAGACACTCCGTTCTCCATATTCCGCAAATAGCTTTACTTACTTGCCATATTCGTCCTTTGAGAATGTAGGCTTGGAATTCTTGTCGAAGTGTCCGCTGAACGCGGTTATTTTTTGCAGTTCGCTGTGTGCTTGAGCTTTGTTGTCAAACGCTGATATTAAATCTGTTAACGATGAACTCTACAAACAATAAAAAATATCATATATAGTAAATATTTTTAAAAATCTGATTCACGCTGTATCCCGCACACAGCAAAGTAGGCAGAGGAAACCTAGTGTTAAGACACTCCGTTCCTTCTGCTAGTTAGATTCACGCGTAATACGTAGGTTATTAAAGATATTCAGAGTATTTAATTACATAGAATAATAGAACCTATAGACCTCAGAAACAACACCACTAACTACCACACCAATAAACTCCATAATAAAAACACAAGAAACAAAAATCAGTTTCTTTCTTATTTGTGAATAAAAAAATACGTCAAAGTAATCTCACTCAGACGTAAGGTATGTAAGAGATGAGCCAACAAAAATAGTTTGCAATAAAACTAAAAGAACAAATACGTTGTCTCGAATATTATTAGCTGTTAAATGTTTTTAGAATAGTTCAGAATAGTTTATATTTTAGTACCTATAATTGTGGATTGCGAATGATTTATAAATTAAAAAAATATATTAAATCCAATTTCACGCTATAACCCGCATAGAACAGGGTAGACAGGGGAAAAACTTATTGTTAAGACACTCTGTCCCCCCCAAATGTGTGGTGGAACTCAAGTTTGAGTGTTAAACAAATAAAATATATTATTATTGCATATAAAAAAATGACAATATATTATGGGTACTTTGTAACTATTGTATGTAATGATGACTTAGAATATACCAGAAATATTTATTATCTATAAGTGCATTATAAAAGCGATAAGATCCCTTCCATGATGTAAGGAAAGTATAAAAAAGAAAAAGTGTAATCTAATCAAAGGCATACAATTCTTATCAATAGATTTTCTTTATAAGCTTTATGGATTACATGAGCTTATATGTAGTCCAATCATTACTTCGATTTGAGATGATGATATACGAAATTTTGTTATACTTTAACTAAATGAAATAAGATTACACTAAGAAACTTTGGAAGATTACACTCTAAGCATATAAATATCGATTTATATTGTATTCAGAATTCGGCAGAAAATGGAGAAATTTCTTAACAATATTTCTCTTTTGCTTATCCTGCTGTGTGCGGGATACAGCGTGAAGCTGATTTATTTAAAAATAAGCGACAGAAACAATGATAATGAAACATATAGTAGGTATATACTATAAAGCGCGGCGTTGAGTTCCGCCTCTCAACACGCAACTCCTACCGAATTCGCGGAAAAGTAGGGAACGGAGTGTCTTAACACTAGATTTCCGCTGTCTAGCCTGCTCTGTGCGGGATACACACGTGACCAGCGTGAAGCTGATTTATTTACTTATTTTAATTATATCTACTATAACATTTTCAGTCATATTTATAATCGAGATTTTTTTTAAATTAAGATATTTAATATATATTTAATCCGTCAAGGTCACTTCTATGTCGCAGAAAATAATAAATAGCTGTAAAATTTTTTCAACAGATGCTAGATTATATAATCTACAGCTTTTAAACACAATCATAAATAATGACCCTTTCACACGAGTGTGTCCTCCAGCGAGTGTTGTGGCGGTTTTCTAATTGTTTTTGTGCGAATATTTTAAAAATAAAATAAAATAAAATTTCAAAGCAACTTTTTATTTTCTGCTAACTTTTTATAAGTTTAGTAATGCTTTTATATTGTATTTAGTTAAGTGATAAGTAATACAACGATTATGACAGTATACAAAAGTGGGAATTTATATATGTATGTAAGTTTTTCAACTGATCGAGACATTGAATGTTTCAAAAAATCTATATCGCACTTTGTCTTATTAGATTAAGGATATGAATGTGACAAAAAAAGAGAGTTATTTATGTAAAATTATTCCACCGTAGTTAGTTTCCCAGTTTCCCTCTGCCTACCTTGCTATGGGTGGGAGTTAGCGTCAAATTAAAAAATCCAAAACAAATTCACATATATATTAGGTAATGTAAGTAACTTTTCACAGATGTAGTGGTGGTGCATTTTATTTATAGGAATTATGTCACACAAAAAAAAAACCGGCCTATCAGAGAAAATGCAGAAAACAATTCAATAAGCAGTTTCTATAATGAAACTGCTTGAATGATCCCTCTTGGAGTACAGATATATCTGTACCGTAGATATATAGAGTATATGTTATATATTATATAAAGTATATGATATTAATTTCAGCTTTATACCTTAACGCGACCTCGAGATATTTAAGCTTTATAAGTTTGAAGATCTTTAAAAAATTAAGAAGTACTGACATTATTATAAAAATAAAACTTTCATAGGTATTTCCTGAAATAGCATAAAATTAATATTTGTAGGATACTCACTCAGTCTTCGTAATATCTTACAAATATATACCTATTTCCTGAATACATTAAAATGAATGATAAATGAAAAACGTGTGACCTTAGATGCGAACGGGATCGACGTGCGACCTACTGCTTGCCGTGTTTGTAATATATATATATATATATATATATATATATATATGTAATACTTTCTTTAGCTTCAAGCTGTATTCCATATATATCTATCATTAATAAATAAAAATCTTTATTAAATAAAAATTATATAAGTATATTTGTATAATATTTGTTTAAATTTGAGGCCGCTGTGGCCAAGAGACAGAAAGGTGCGACTGTGTTATGGGCTCGGTCCTCACTCGGAGAATATATTATTATTTATTAATATTTATATTTCACCCCCCTAGCATCAAGGTTCTATTATTTTCTATATCGTTCGTTTGCTTTTATAAACGGCAGTTCAATCTTCCTGGTGTTTATATGAATTCCTCGACAATAGATTTCTATCAACACGTTGAAAAATAATACATCTTCAAGGAAAATACAAAAATATGGCTACTTTCTTTATTATTTCTTTTATTCAATTTTCTTTTTAAATGGTACAGCCTTACAAGAAAATTTACAATTAGCTGTGCCCGTCCGAATAGGCGTAAATTTTGTATTTGCCCACAGTATTTTTATACTTTAATCTGGAAAAAAATACTAAGGCCAAAATTAAGGCCTGTTGTGGAGCAGGGGTAAAAACGTGCAACTGTACGTAGACATGATAGTTTGTGATATCCATTCCCACTTGAGAAATGAATTTGTATTTAATAGTTTGATATTTTCACTTCATTGTACAGTTAACGAGGCAAAGCACGGCGTTGAAGTCGATGAGAACGGAAATGTCATAAAATATTTGAAAAAATGTGACTGGCCTGACTCACTGAGACCGTGTCTGACTACTAAGATAGTTTTGGGTTCAATCCCCACTCAGGGCAATGTATTATTTTCATTTTTCATGCTCTAGTAAAATAAAGTGCAGCAATTAATTTAGTGTCATGCAAATTTTTATATCTATTTATGGTCAGTACCGACTTACATGAGGTGGACTTTTATTTAGTTGGTTTCTAATACATTATGAGAAAAAAATTTCATAAATAAATACATCTCTTATCTACTAATGTACATATAAAGGGAATAAATACTAAGGATTATAATAAATTTATGTAAAGTCGTTATATTTAAATCCAATTGCAAGACAAATTGCGACGTAACGTCGTTTCCGTTTGTAAATCCTTATTATAATTAGAGAGATTTATTCGACGCATGCTGCCAACACCTGCCGACTTTTGGACTAAAATCTCTTAGGTAGTTAGCCATCATCATTTATAATTTTAAATATATTTTTCCGTATTATATAATTTGTGCTACTTATATCTTTTCTGTTTTTTGGTGTTCTTGTGTAGAATGCAATGTTATATAAGTTATATAAAAAAGAAAATTCTTTAAAATTTTAATGTTTAAATTTTCGTATTTTTGTTTAATGATAGTATTGTAGCTCGAATCGTCGTGATATTTTTAAACAGTTTGTCTAAATTCTTGGGTCCTTAGCCTTCTCAGCTATAACATGTCCTCTCGACTGGGAATTGAACTCAAAAATGCAACTCAAACTACTATTAGATTATTAACATTTTCAGTAATAATCGTGTACGTTTATATAACAGCCATGGTGTCAAACAAATCCCTTTATGACTACGTACTAAAATCTGTTTGTTCTCCTTAATTATAGAAAATCTTAAAATATACAGTGTGTTTGTCATCTCCAGTTTAAATGAAACCGTAATTTTATCTACTCCAAATAAAACTACTTAATAAAAGCCTAATACAATTAAAAGAAAAGAGATTTTGCCAAAAATGATAAAGTGATTTTTTTTTTCAAACAAAATAATTAATAAAATTATCGTTGTAAAATAAAACGCCATTTGTGAAGAACGACGCACACAAACATAAATCTATCCGTACAGCCGGCACACCACCGCACACGCCTCGTTCACGAAATCGAGTCGTAGGTATTTGCGATAAAGTTCAAAGTTGTTTAACCTTTAGTAGTATTTTTGTAGTAGTAAGTGTTTACATTATTGGTATCTATTCGCAACTACGTCGCACGTTATACAGTATGATGTATGGCTAAATATGGTGAAAGGAAAAAAAAATATTACGTCTAAACTATCGACATATATTAATTATGTTTTCTTAGGTATGTGCTTAAAATATTTGAAAATATTTTACTGCTCCCGTAAAATGGAGCAGTCTGTATATAAATATACCCACCTGGAAGACTACAGAAAATACATATTTAGTAGTACAAATTACTGAAATTAACAAATCTCCAGAACTAGCTATAAAACATAATTAAGTAAAATCTAAAAACAACCAATATTTGGGTGAATGTTTAATGATTCAGAGTCAAGACCTTGAGTGCGATCTTATGAGCGATCGTCTCTGATGACTCACACTTCCGACACTCAGAGCGCTAACAGGAATGTTTCTGCTATTTACATGTTTAAAATTAGACGCCCTGTATAAACATATTTACGTAGGATAGACGTAGCGCGTTACGTAAACCGGTTTGATTCGTTCATTCAATTATATAAATTAACATAAAATTTCGGTAATCGGTGAGACCAATGATATTAGGTAGAACAAATTTATTCGTGATTCAGGTTCACGCTGTATCCCGCGCACAGCAGAGTAGGCAGAGGGAACCTCAGTGTTACGACACTCCGGTTCTCACTTTCAACCGAATTCTGGAGGCGTTGCGTGTTAAATGGCAGCCTTCAACGCCGCGTTTTGCCTCGACACCAAAACGAAGAATATGGAAATATAAATGTAAATAAATATTTCACTTTCTCGAGTGTGAACCGAACCTACACCCTTGCGCCACTGCGCCACGAAGGCATCTAGTACAAATTTAGAACAAATTTACTTTAACTAATAGATTGTGCTAAACAATTTTACATTTAAAATGTATTATTGAAGCTGCATTCATCAAATGGATGTTTAAAACCGAGATTGAAAATAAAACGAATTGTAAAAATATAGAATCTAGTTCATTATTCGCAAGTCTTGCGTTGATTGATAGGGTTACAGAGATATATTAGATATCGTTTGCAATCTTATCGTACCGTGGCAGAGCTATATCAGATTCGTAGATAGTGTAAGACATTTTCTATCTAGATAACGATATATCAAATTCGGGTGGCCGTGATGATTGTGGGTTCAAGTCCTATTCATGTCAGGATAGTATAGTATTTATATATTTTCACACTGTATTCCACATTTAGAAAGATAGGAAGACATAATATAGATTCGGAACACTTCGTTCTAAATTTCTCGCATCGATATCACAGCTGGAACATTTATAGCCAGACCTCATCCCACTGTGCCATAATGGCCTATTTCGTATCTGTCTACCAGTAATACATCCGAAAAAAAAAAACAATATTTCTATAGATAATATTATATTCAGTTAACGAGTTTTATTATATATATAATCAAGAGATTCGACGCACACCGCAGCTGTTGGCGACGTTCCACGCGTAGCGACATTGTAACAAATAATTGTCTAGTTTATAGAGACGTGCGATTGTGTGGAATTCAAAAATTCAAAGAAAAACATCGCGGATTAATGTGTAATCTTTAGTGTGGTTAGTTTAGATTTGATATTTTGGAAATAGATTTTCTTGTGTAATAAAATAGTTTATGACTTAGCCTGTGTCGTACAGAAATCAAAAAACGTCTACATTACATGTCGGATCGGATGTCGGTTCTGGGTTCAATTCCGACTCATTATTTTATATCCTAGATCTCTTTAAATAAATACATTAAATGAGAATAGAATGAAAATAGAAAATAAATTGATATGTCATTATATTCTATATGATATGAAAGTTTTACACTATTCGACGTTATATCCTGTTCTATTGATAAATAATTTGTATTTATTTCTTGAGAAATTTGTCACATTCCATTTATCTATTAAATTAAATTTTATTGGAATTTATGTAGGTTGTTTTTTTAATGAAACTTTATTTAAACATTTTTTTTGTAGTTAAATGTAATTGGACATTCAAAGAAAACCATAAATTCCTACAGATCTGGCTCAGAAGATATTTTACCTTAACATTAGTATACCGTTTTTATTTTTCAGCTAAATAATTCTTTCTAAATTCTCTGTTTGCCACTTTCCACTGAATTCTCGAAGCATGGCGTGCAAAGTTACGTTATCATTTCCTGAAAATATTAAATATTTGATTTCTTCGAATGGGAATCGATCCCACAACCATCGCATAAAATAATTTGTTCTCCCGATTGGAGATCTAACTTACTATCGCGATAATATTCGTGGTCAAAACAGTGTAAAGTCATGGAAGCACGAAGCAAAAAGCAAACTTTCTTGTACAAAATAATTAACGATTGACGAGCAGGATGTAAACAAATAATAAACGCTCATTGACTTTATAAGAGAATAACAAAGCGTTTTTATTTTAAAAGAAGCGAAGGGGCAATGAACTATAATTATTTTATAAAATTATTTTGTTATTATAAATGATATTAGATGATAAAAAATTATTATAATATAATTTATATTAGTTATTACTGGAAAAAAGGCCGTTGTGGCGCAGCGGCACAAGGGTGTGATTGTAACGTAACGGTTGTGGGTTCAACCCCACTCGAGGATGTGAAATATATATATATTTAACATTTTCATATATATATATATATACACAAATTTTGATTGCTCATATTTATTAATATGAGATGTCAATAATTACGGTTCACTTATTAGCAATTTACCGAATTAGAGTCGTCGAGGTCGTTAACATTTCACTTATAAAGCTCCAATAATCGTTTCTGAATTAATAAACAAACCTATATATTTCAACCAAGAATGCCTCGAGAGTCAATGGAGAGTGGGAAGCGAAATTAAGGTATCTCTGCCTACCCTGTGGCCAAGAGATAAAAAAAAAATTGAAAAATATAGAAAAATTTATTGAATAATATATATTTAAAAATCGATTTTAACTTTTTATAATACTTATTACCTATATATTGTTTTTATATTTCACTCTCAAGAAGAGCCAAAAGAATTATTGAAAATTTGTACATTTGTACATAAATATTTTTAAAACAAGAGAGTTTTCACCATTTGTCACTTATTTTATCAGTTGTATGCCGTGCTTAGTATGATGATGAAAGTTTATCTCCAAGCTGTATCCCACACATAGCAGGATCGACATTTGCAGTCACACACCTCGTGCACCACGATTGGTCTGTAGTAAATAGATAGTATAAATAAAATTTGACGTCAATAGTTTATATTTAAAATTGACTTTTGTTTTTCAATAATGTATCGCATGCAAATAAATACGAGTATAGCCCAAACATTTAAGTGTTGATAGATTTAAGAGCAATTTTCATATAAAATTCTCTTAAGTACTTGTGCATTTTATAATATAATAGATTATAATATAATTATATATTATAATGTGTTTATGCATGTTATAATATATTATAATATTATTGATTACAATTGGTGGTAGGTTCGATTCCCACTCGAAGGAATTAAGTAGTTCATTTCTTCGCTCAATTCTCTATCTAGTTAATTTCTACAGCTAACAGTGTGGCGTTGTCCCAGAACTCTACATAATGTCTTTAAAATTGGGCGAAGAGCGTATAATTATGAATAGAGGATATACACTGGATACAACATGAAGCTACAATAAAATGTGCGTATAAGAAATAAAGACTGGTGAAAATGAGAAAAAGCTATTTAAATATTAGATAAATGCTTGTCTGACCGCTGGGTAACCAAATAATATGCTTAAAACAAAAAGATCAAAAAAATATTTTCTGACAAAAAAAAATGTTATACTTTCAAAGATGTACCAGATAGTACCAGTACTTGGCTAAAGCAAATAGATTAAATAAAAAAACTAGTACCGATATTCATCTATATTTATGTATACTCATAATTATTCTAATTCCATTTTAATCAAGGAAAGGTTTTTACTTACATAAATACAATTAATCGTAGTACTAATATGAATACTCTTTTTAAAAATTTAAATTAATCGCTCTGGTGTCGAGACAAAGCGCGGGTTGAGTCCCGCCACCCAACACGCAATGCCTGTAGAATTCTACGGAAAATCTTAACACTAATTTTCTACCTACGAAATAACAAGGAAATTCTATCTCAAGCGAAAGTAGGAACACACATAATTCTAGCTAAAAACAACACGAAGTAAACAACATATTTCACACTGTATCTAATTACAACAAGTATTATATAAAGAAGCCTTACCCGAGAACGCCTCATGCCATCCGTGTCGGGAATAGTGAGGAAATTTCCGCTCATTTTGCACAACACCAGCGAATACTATTGAATTAATGTATTACGTATATATAAAAATAGCACTGGCCGTCTGTATCGCACGATGGTCACTCTTTGAGTGAGTCTTGGGTTTATGAATGAGTGACGTGTTTAAATACTTGCCCGGTGCCCGTGACGTCGCGTGCCAGTATATGTACGAGTGTCTACGTTCCAAATAGCATATCAGCTGTGTTCCTTGAAATTTAATTTTGTGAATTCAGCAGTTATTGTGATGCAAATTTTGTGGACGCGGCGTATGTATACCTGCTTGATTATGTTATTTCAGAGACAATACATTTGACTGGAGTTAATTGGTGGTGATAATTGCATCAAAATGCATTTATTACAATAGTATAATTAATTTGTAGAAATATTATTTATACTCTATAGGTTGGAGATTAAAAAAATGTGCGATGCTATTTCAGATAAAAGGTTAAACCCTTTGAGATGAGGCTGCCATAGCGCAGCGGCGAGGACACGAGCGTGCGATTGTAAACGCAACGGTTGTTGGTTCGATTTCGACGCGGTTGAATGAAATATTTAAAGCGCTGTATTGGGTATCGTCACTCAACACGCTATGGGTTTCTGGTCTTCCTCTGCCTATCACGCTATGTGCAGAATACAGCATGGAGCTAAAAAAAATATTACGATGTAAATTCTTATCATTAGATAACTAGATATATAACTGAATTTATCATAAATATAAGTAATATACTTTGATATTGCTTATCATAATTTGACAAAGGTTTTGAAACAAAATATAAAGTATACTATAACTTTAACAATTGCATTTATAGCTTATTAGTTTCCGTATTGTCAAAGTAATATAAGAAATATAATATATTATATATGGTGAATATATACAGTCGATTTAAATGACATCTAACGTTTGTTGTGATAATGAACATGTAAAGAATATTAATTAATGTTGCAACTATTGTAATTAGAAAATCAATAATGTATTAGAAAATCTGTAATTTTTAAGTTTTGTAGATAAGTGACACATTCAAAATGAAAACACCATGTTATATTTGAAATACGGATATTTATTTATTTTTTTTTCATAAAAATTCTAAATTCAATAATGTGTTTAAACATGTAACATGTACATACTCGTATATGCATTTATACAAAGATATATGCAATGTAAGTGACTTTAATACTAGAATTGGAGCGTAAACGTCTTACAACAATGTTGATGTGACGTCACATTTTACACTTAAAAATTATATTTACCAAGTATTGTCAAAATGGTAAAGGGTTTTTTTAATGTGTTCATGAAGTCTATGTAATAAAATAGTAATGGGATTGCTGTGCGCTTTTCTTTATTTCTAGCTCGATCGCAATATCTTCATAAACTGGAGTGTAATCAAAAAAATTATGTAATATAAAAAAAAACTATTAAAAGAAATAAATTTTCAACAATTTCAAAAGGTTTATGCAGATAGACGATCCCAAGGCTCAAACAGTCAATGTGACGGACGTTAAGGATCTAATTAAAGGAGGTAGGAGAATTAAAGGATCTAATTTAGTAATAAAAGTAATTTACTATTATTTTTTTCCGATATTTAGTTGAAGCGACGAAATTTATTAACAGACGAACCACGGCAGCTATATATTTTATAGTAAGTAAAGTTTCGAAATAAAATTGTCACTAAAAAAAACATCGACTTGTAAAGGTGATAGATAGGATAAATATTGGATACATTATTAACCTGACATCAATTCTATCCATTCATTAGGTATATTTTTTCTAAAACAATTGCTCTAAATAATTTCTATTAAAAAAGCACACGAGAAGAATATATCTTTTACAGTAGTGAAACGATAAAACTTTTATATTTATTATAATATAATATTTAACTCGATTGTATTATGTGTGCTTCGTCAATATATATATATAAAAAAACAATAACTCGACAATTAAACTACAAACAGATTATGTCGATTGAAATCAGGCAAGAACCGATATCAATTAGTTAATAAGACGAGTAAATATCTTATCTTTAAATATATTATTGAGATTTGGACTAGACAAACCACATTCTATCTACAGATATGTAATCCATGATAAATACTAATAATAATATATAGAAAAATCTAACTCCCGTGTTTGTTAAGTGATGTGCTTCCTCATTGTGTTTTCAATGCCGACCGACAACTAAAACAGCACGGATTCTACGGAAAATATTGATTTTTAAATAAAAACAGCGACCGCGAGCAATTATAAAAAATATCTGTTGAAACAAATAAATTTAATAAGAAAAGGAATATCTTATGAAATAACAAACAAATCGGAATTTAAAGCTTTTGTACGATATGCGTCGATGAATCATTGAAAACACAATTAGTTTTCGTGTGTTTACACCACACAGTAATATTTTGCTAACCTCGACTTTGTATGGATAACTTCTGTAAGTGATCTGCCATCTCAAACGAGTACATATATATATTATTGTAACACGATACTAAAGTTTCAACGAAAAAATATTTGAGCACTGTATGTCTAACATTATTTTTTTAATATTAAATGATTTTACGAACAATATTATTAATAATAATAATAATAATTTAATTATATAGAAAGTGATTCAAAAACGGATACAGAATCGCCGCCGGCGACGAACAAATAAGAAGCTTTAACAGTTAGTAACACATATAGTGAACTTAATAAGGCAAGTCCACATAAATATCCACAGTTACGATGTAATTATAACAATATCACAATTTTCAATAATATACAAAAGACAGGAAATAGACAACATGTTTAAACAGGTCAAGCGTAAAGTAATAGCGAAGATGTGACAACAGAGAAACACTCGACATCTATATACAATATGGATCTCATACATAACGGATCACTTAAAACGGGACATAAACGTGTTTTTTTTTTAATATAAAACTTGATGAGACCGTACAATTTATGTTAAATCAAAACTACCTACATTTATCCAAATTTAGAACACACATCGCCTAAACGTGCATTAAATCGAGCTCTAACAATAGAAACAAAACTCGCATCACATTTCAACACTCATATACGTTAATAGTTTTACATGTTCCTCGACAGAAGCATATATCATTGTGTATACATTACCAACAAACGAGGGAAATCATTTACATAAGGCCATATTATATATTATTTACTGTACACGTATATAACGATAAGATGATTGAGTAGATAAATAATGTGGATTTTAATATTAGGGTTTAAGGAAATAGGTATGTAATGTCTGTATTAACGACAGTTTGGTCCATACAAGTAGAATTAATACGTAAATCGTGTGTGACGTCCACACACAGTTTTAGGGGGCCAGCAAAATTCTAATAAGACCTCCATGAGACCGGCCAAAGCGCTTTCGATTGAGATACATACATATGTATATACAATCGTTAGTAATTCTGATAATTTTTATTGTGTCTGTAACGATATAACTTTTGTGCTCAACAAGAGATCCCATGGAGGCCATTTGATCAGATTTATTTTAACATTGAACTTATTCAGACGATATTTTGCTGAAACCCTAAACATCGGCGGACTAGCGCCCGGCCGCCTACGGTCAGTCTTTTATAAGGGCTAATGATTCGAATTTGTGCAAAATATTCAATATTCTACTATCCGCGTAACTTAACATCGTAAATTTATTTACAAAACGATCTCTCTCTCTCGAGAATGTATAAACGTAAACGAGCACTGACCGGTAACCGCCGGAGCGCAGTTGTATCTGTGTGTTTATCTGTATTTTCGTTCAAATAGACTGAACGATTAGTAATTACTATGATTATAATCACAACCGGTTTATCCCAGTCGTAAGGTTTGGAAGATCCACAAGGATTGGTGCTGTCACTCGGTTATTGTTTATGGTTCTCACGATGGTCCTTGGCTACCAGTTGGCGCTTCCGTTCGCATTTCTGATTTGAGCTTGACAAATTCTCTCGCAACTTCGTCGCTGTGCCTTTGGGACAGAATTCTCAGTATCGTCCAACCAGTTTCGTCCATCTTGACACGAGTGCCCAGAGGGAGCCAGCACGCGCATGAACCCTTAAAATAATAATATTAAATCAATATATCATTTTAATAGATTCGATTGCCACTCGCGGGAGCGATTTATTTGTATTGTCTCACTCTAGGTTAGAAAAAAAAAATGATCAGCTAAGTAAACCAATACCTGTTCAGCAATATCAGCGAGGCGCATGACAGCGACACCGACGAGGCGGTCCTCGCGCGCGAAGCAATAGTCCCGCACGCACACATGCAGCTCGAACAACTCCAGCTGCTCCGTCGCGCTGACCATGCTGGAAATATACATGGTGGAAAATTATTTAATTGAAAACTATAGTTTACAATCATTGTTAATTGCAGCTATAAAATAAAGTTTCTTAAAAAATAAGTAAGTAAAATAAACCTACCCTCTTGCGAGATACATACATCGTGAAGCTAAAAAAATTAAATATCAAAACATAATCGAAATTTTTATAACTTTACTTATTCCCAATATAAAAAAAGTTTCCAATCAAACACATTTAAAACCCAAATTCATATATAGTTAAGTGCATATTTACTTACAAGTGAAAAGTTTCATTGAACTTGGGACTCCAGTTGTTACTCTTAGATTTCGTAGCGAATTTCCTCTTCTTATCAGCGAGATGAGGACCGATGAGGTTCACCTCGATGAAGGGACGGAACATGCCGCTCGCGATCACCCACTTCAGGTCGTTGGCCGCTACAACTGAAAATATGGATGTAGGTTTAATAATCTAAAAATTTAAACAAGAAAATATTTCTTATAGGATAGTCTACTTGGTTAAAGTTCGCGCTAGCGAAGCCAGCGGGCTCAGCTAGTATTATAATAAAATTTACCTTTCACGGTGATTTTATGTTCGCCGGTGCCTGGGTGCGTGAACAAGTCTACTTGAAGAGACACTTCACCCACACTGCCTTCCTCCGCTACTGCTGCATCTGTAGAAGATTAAATAATTTTAGATTTTAAAGTAAAAATAGCGTACTTTACTAAAACCAGTATAAGCAATACGAGAGACCTTTGACTTTTGATTTACATAAAAAATATATTTTACCTTGATTCTGCTGACTGGTAACAAACGTCCTTATCAATGTGTCTGTAGTCTGCGTGTACAAGCTGAGAGCGTATCGAAGAGACTGCAGTTCCGGACTCTTTTCCAAAAATGTCTTTTTAAGGCCGTTACCACCCGCATGGAAATACAACTTGATGGTATCCAGAGCAGCGTCTAACACTGCACATTGCTTCGGTGTTAAACTCTTCTCAGCTGACAGATGCTGTAATAAACATTAAATGTTATATATTTAATTTAATTTGAGTTTTGCCGGCGGAAAATGAGGAACGGAGTGTCTTAACACTTGGTTCCATCTGCCTATCCTACTGTGTTGTCTTATTCGTATTGTAGAAATTTTCTTTAACCATGAATATTAATAGTAGTAAAAGTATTAAAAACTTTTTTATAATATTTTAATACTTCTTAAATATGTACATAACTAAATACATATAATACTTATAACACCAGTTTTTTTCAAACTCATATATCATTCATAATGAGAACTTTGAACACTAACAGCGTGTTTAACAGGAATTTGGATTCGATTCGATTATTGTTCATAATTTATTGATAATGACGTCCACATGTTGGTATCATTCCAAGGAGCGTATTGTGAATGGCTATAAATAATTTGGATTCCAATGAGCTTTGGGTGGGGAATTTCATTTGGGTGACTCACCTCTTTAGAAATATCCATAACGCCGGAGAGTGCATGTTTGACATCCTGTTTGCCGACGGTGCTCTTGAAAAGCTGCGTCATGTCCTCGATCTTTGCGTTCGCGGCCAAATTCTTCGCATTGTTCGTGAGATTCTTCAGCATCATCTGAGATGAGGGTAGATGTTTAGATTATTATTGTTAATTTATTTTGTTTAGCGGAACTATTGTTGGTCAGGCTGGGAGTGGTGCAGGGGCATAAGCGTGTGACTGTTAATGCGGCAGATTGTGAGTTCGATTCTCACTCGAACAAAATTAAATATAAATGTGAAGTACATCAGCTTTAATCGCTTGGTCAAATGAAAAAAAAACGAGATTTTGGTCGTAGTGTGATATGATATAGTCAATACCCTCGCCTCGATATCTTAAGATAAGATCATAATCTTCCTCCTTCCGCACTTGTCAGCTATATAATATAAAATTAAATATAGAAGTAAAGATAATAAAATTACCGTCTTGTCTGTCATCGGCGGCAGTACTACAGTCTTTTCAAGAATCTTCATGACAATCTTCCACAGTTCCTTCAAAAGCCTCTTTAAGACGGTCTTCTCACAAGACTCAGCATACATTGTTAGCGAGCCGTCCTGTGAAAATAGAAGAATGTAAATATTTTATCCTTTATAATTTATACAGAAGAAATTATTATTTTATTAAAAATTTATTATATCATATTATGAGATTGTGTTACTAAAATTAGCTTTTAGATTTTGGATTAAGATAGGTAGGTAACTTTATTGATCATTGTTTAAGTTTAAAAAGAACGGGCGAGATTTGAATCTGCACCTCTTGGAAACTATT
This sequence comes from Heliconius aoede, assembly GCA_037355905.1. Taxonomy (NCBI): domain Eukaryota; kingdom Metazoa; phylum Arthropoda; class Insecta; order Lepidoptera; family Nymphalidae; genus Heliconius; species Heliconius aoede. The sequence continues at coordinate 1,005,841 of JBAIZZ010000052.1, read as the reverse complement.
CTATTTATACAAAAAAAATTAATTCATCAATGTAATTCATTGTAAATTTGATGTTTAGTGGAATTGTTATATTTACAACAAATAATGGATTCTGTTTTCAATTTTCTCATTAAGTAGACTATTACTAGTACCTTCAAAACTACGAATAACACATATGCTTATTCGCAGATTCGCTTGTGAGTTGACTATGTTTTTTCATCTGAGTTGTTCTACTCTTACTCAAGAAGAAGTGCTGATGAGAAACCGCAACGGTTGCTTTTATCAACATAAACATTACAATTCAAGTAGTAGGTACTTATATTATATTTCTAGTACTTTTACTGGTACTGATAGCTAACCTGTATGAAATTAAAAATATATTTACCAATATGTCCATCAAAGGCCTTAGCACCTCGTCGGCCTCGTGGTGCGCGGGCGGCTGCGGCGCGCCCGGCACCGCCGCACCGCCGCCCACCTTCTGCAGCAACTCCCCTAGCTCTTTCACACTGGCCGTTATTCGGGTTTCCAGGCTAAAAATTATTTTTATTTCTTATTTAGTTTCAAAATAATAATAAAGAAAAGATATTTTATCAAAATTTGAACCCGCATCTTTTGGATGTCACTTAGGCTATTTCACCCTGTCTTTAAGGTGTAAAAGAACTATTTGAAAAATCTTATAATATATTTTTACCAACATATTTTAGTAAACAGAGATAAATATATTTTTTTATTTTCACGCCGTATCACGCGCATAACATATCAGGGTAAACAGAGGGAAAATGGGAACCTAGACTACAAATATTTTCAGACATTAATTATATTTATAAAAATACAAATAGTTATATACATATATGTAATACCTGTTAGCAAACATGGAAGCCAGCTGATCTAACGTGCTGTTGAGGCTCGCCTGCAAATCGTTCAAGATGTCAGCTGCGTCGCGCTCTAACTTGGTACCGCCCATTGCCTCGAACATCTTCTCCAGTTGAACTCGAAGTTGTTGGATATTGTTCATAAGGATGCAAGCCTGTTGATAAATATTTAAATTAATGTAAAACAATCGTTTTCTTTCTTTTATGGAAAAATTATGTCATTTAAGTATTAGAAATTAATTTTCAGTTTAATTAATATAAATTATTTTATATAAAATTATTAAAAGCTTAGATTTTATAGATTTAAATTTTGAAGTAAAAACATAGTAGGTTTCCTATTGGTAAAATAGCATTACGCTAAATAAAATAAAATAAAAGTCCCGATTTCGAGACATTGCTCGTTAAAAGGCAAAACCGAATACCGCGTGTGTCTTACTAGAACGAGGAAATGTCACTAGTGGGAATCGAATCCACCACCGCAATGCTTATGGCAACACAAACAAGCAACTTATCCAAATTAACATACCACTCTCTCTTCCTTCAAATGTTCCGGGAACTCCTTTTTAACTATATCAGCGTACGCTATGAGCACTTTCACAATAGTTTTGGCGAATCTCTTCATATATCGTTTCCATATTTCAGGATCTGGACACTCCAGCTTGGACACTACGTCGAAACACTGTGTGAGCTGAGTGAATACATCCACCACCGAATTACTGAAGAGAGCATGCTCACTCGATTTTTGGAACTAAACAGATAATAAATGAAATAATTTAGTAAAAGTTATTATATCATACCAAATTCTGGAGGCATTGCGTGTTGAGTGACAGAACTCAACGCTGCACATTGCCTCGACACCGGAGCGAAGAATATGGAAATATAAAAGTAAATAAATATATAACTTCCTCCAGTGGGAATCGAACCCACAACCGTCGCGTTACAGTCACACCCTTATGACACCCTCTAGTTTTTTGAGTAAACCTACTCAATTAGCAAAGAAGAGAAGAACATTGAGACCATTTTCTTTCATTTAGTTAATTATCTAATTTAAATAAACACAATGCTTACCCCATCCTTCTTATCTCTATTGAAAGCTCCGTTGAGATATTCTAAGGATACGTCGTCGTTCTCGTTCAGCCACTGCATCACGAAGGGCTCGAACCACGCCGGGTACTCCGGCACCGCGCCGCAGTACGGGGGAACATCTTTCACGTAGTTTGTATGCAACCATTTCACCTGGGAAGTTAAAATTTGTTAGTGTATTATGTTTTTTTAGCTCACGCTCACAGCTGGGAAAACTGGGAACTTAGTGTTAAGACACTCCAGTTCCTGATCTTCCGTTTCGATTTAAAGCATTACGTGTTGAGTGATGAAACTCAATGCCGAGCTTTGCTGGGCCACGACTAGCATCAAGCAAAGTCTTAAAAATAAAGAATATAGTCATAAATAAATATCTTGTATACAGTAGAAGCGATAACTTTGCTTAATAATATATTTCATTTGTACAATTTGAAATACCTTAAAGTGTAAGTTCATATAAGCGGAAGATTTGCAGAGCCGATGCTGTTCATGCTCCTCGAGGGCGTACTTCATGTCCACGGCGAACAGTGACCACATCGTCGCTGCCGACAACTGGAACAAATCGTAAACGATTAGTGATGTCGAATAAAGATTTTACCATCTTCCTTAAAAATTTTTTATTAAGAATATTATATATGTCGGAGTGCGATATACGTATAGGCGAGCCAAGTGGGTTAGACGTCTCGTAGTTTTGTTCCTCCATTGCCGAGATAACACAATTTCACACTAACGGTATGATTCAGGCGTGATCAGTCATAGCCGACGGCCGACCAAGCCAAAAAGTGCCCTCTACTTGCATTCTCTCTTCCGACGTTGTCGGGAAACGGTCCCGGGGTGCCCTCTACTGGCGACGCACCTCGCTTATAAAGCGTGCCGCCCCGCCTTCATATCTCGCCTGATTCGCTGAGTGGCGCGATTACGTTACATCCGGTAGAACAACTCAAATAAAATTATTATTTTTAATTAAATTCACTTTAAATGCTATTTTTAATTTTATTCGTTAAAATATCTAAATTAATTAATTTTGAACTTATTCTCAGTATTTCTAAATTAATTATTATCAACGCCGATAGGCACGATGACGTCACATCCGATATAAAAACCATACTCAAATATGGAACTTCTATTTCAAATTTAATTTACATTAAAAGTTACCTCCAATTCCATTCGTTAAAAAAATCGGAATTAATTAATCAAGAATTTATTCTCAATATTTCTTAACCAATTATCATCGACGCCGACATATACTATAATATAATATTAATAATATTTTTTTCGCACAGCAGATAAAGGAAAATAACAAATTGTTAGAAATGGATATTCTGGATGGAGTATCGAATTTAAAAAAATAAATAAAATTAAGATCTGGAAATAAAGTAGATATTAAAATAGGTCAAAACCCATACCTGTCCAATATTTAGCTCTTGGGGAAACTGGTTCAGTACTGGTGCATAGCTGTTTCGATCTTCTTCTATAACTGACACGATGAGTGCAATCAGCTTGTGCCAAAAATCTAACGAGTCTAATTGAGGGCCGTGGTCTGCTGGGTCACGTTTCGCTTCGTTTGGATCCACCTGGTAAAATATATATGATATTAATAATACTGGTATATTTAAGGAAGCAACTTAAGATCAAATATTTTTTAATACGTAGCTAATTTTAATTCGTGGCCTAAAAATTAATATTATATGATATAATTTTTTGAACTGCACATTGTAACTCGATCACGGCATGGCAATCAGAGGGAAATTAAGGACTTAGTTTTGAGACATTTCCGTTCCTAACTTTGTGCCGAATTATGGAAGCATTGCGTGTTAAAAATAATTCAAATAAGGTGAATTTTATTCTTCATAAGCAAAATACAACGTTCAACTTTGGTTATCGCAGTATAGGTTACCTGGAACTCTCGGTTATAAAGTTCATAGCAGTTTTCAAACAAAAATTGATATGTAGATCTAAGGCAGGCCTTCACACAGTCTTTGACTACTGTACTGGCTCGAGGTGGACTACTAAGCTCCTGGACCTGAAAACACACATATTAATTTAAACAAATATACATTAAAATATATTTATTTTTTTACTTTGTATTATTTTTTTTTTCGTAGTAGAATAAGTGGGTTACCTTCATCCTGAAGAAAGTGATGCTAGTCAGCAGGTCAACAGTTGACTTCAGGTCCATAAGCTTTTCAGCGCTGGAGGCGGGGAAGTTATTGCGATACATCGATAGATCGATACGAAGCGAATTGTGCAGCTGGTCGAGTAACTTAACAAATTTTTCCTTCTGTAAAAAAATTTGAGAATTTAAATATACCATATTAGCTAACATACGTTTATTTTTTCACTACTGATATATATTTTTTTTATCGACATGTCAACATAATGAGACTATATTTAAGTTAATATTTTCAAATCTTTGATTATTTGAAACAATTAAGACTTTCGTCGACTATAAAAAGTTTGAAATTATTGTCCTTAATAATTATTTAATATATAATAATTATTTTCCTTAATATATATAGGTACTATTATTAAACTATTTTGAATATTTATATATACCACACTGTACAATGTACTCTATTTACAGATATATATCATATTCCACCAAAATACTGGTAAAATAAAATAAAACAGAAACTTCACACGTTCATACTTAAATTCTAACATCAATATTTTTTATTCATGCGGCGAGAATTATGCGGAAGTTGCCTTGTCGATGTCGAATAAATATAAACTACCCGATTTCTTTATCCATATGATGTATGCTTTAACAAGTAATCTGACATTTAAAACGTTCAATACAAACTCTATTTTGCTACAGTATTAAAAAAAATATTATAATATATATGATTTTAGTTATAATATACCTAATAAATTTCTGCAAAATCTACAATTGTATAAGGTACCTACCACATTATTAAATGACTCTAGGGCCCACTTCCATACATCAAGCGATCACGTCAAGAACGAAATATTAGTGTGGAGAATATGCTAGAGAATTTATGCTCCAAGCTAGTTAATATTCAGCAAATACGGACGGACTTAGGGATTACCAACACAATACGTATTCAGGTAATATAATAATAGTACTGAACTGCTTCAAGTACTGGACCCTATAGAACTTTGAGGATCTGACTTCTGGTTCGCGGTTATAGAATATAAGCTGAGAGCTTATTGGCTATATAGTGATTTACTTAATGATGAGTAAGTCTTCCCAATACGTAAATAGTGGCTAATTGAGTAGATTCCCGAATACAGGAGGATGAGAACCTAATGTTAAGACACTTTGTCACCATTTTCTAACGATTTTTTCAAGGCATTATGTATTGAGTTGCGGAGCTGACCACCAGGCTTTTACATTGGCGCCAGAGCGATGAAATGAAAATATTAATAAATAATAATTTATTTTCCGGAGTGGGGAACGAACCCACAACTGTCCCTGTGCCACGACATTCACTTTTAATACACAAATAGCGGCAGAATGAGAAAATCTAAATCTAGTTTTACACATTGTACCTTTAGACCTGACTATGAGACATAAATTTTCTTCTAAGTGAATATGAATTTCAAACAACAGCACGCAGTCAAACACAGTGCCACCATAATATCATATTTTTACAAAATATTCAAAAAAATCTGATGATTCTTTGAAATAACAAGTATATTTCGACAGTCAAAATCGGGTAGAATTTTAATTCTCGCTACAAAATACAGAAATAGAGAAATAAATTCTCTTTTTATTGAGCAGTAATCTCGATCGTTTGAAATTAGACACGTGATGTATCTAAATTTGCATTAATATTCAAAGGATTAGGTTCGCAAAGACCCGCTCCCGTAATAAAACCCACCCTTAACGTGTAATATAATGAACACTCAGATTTATTACTAGAATTTAGATCGCAGAATACATAATTATTACCTTAATTTAACATTTTAATAAGGGACGTATTAAATAATTAGTGTAATCTTATAATTTTTATCCAAATTCCTAACTAGATTGTGATTTTTGTTACTTTTAATTTTGTTTACACGAACGAGAAAGAACTTTCGAATCAAATATTTTTTAGGTAGGTAATTTTTTTTTGTAAATTTATGAGACCAGTCGTGGGGTTCGATTCCCACTCGAAGAAATTAAATAATACTTTCATTTCCTCGCTTCACTGGTAATAAGATAAAGCGATTCAACACCCAACGCCTGTAGAATTCGGCGTAAGGTGGTGTAAGGAAATGCGTTAATGGGAACGGAGTGTCCCTAGTGTTAGGACACTCCGTGTATAATTGTAATTTACTTAATAAAACACTTAATATACTATATGCTTCATACATTAAACTAAGTGCTTTACTTACAAAGTATATTTATATTACACGCCTTTGTTAAGGAAGATATAACGCGAACAATTCCTACGGAGATAGCATTTATTTACTACCGTCCAGTATCAGTGGACAATAAAATCTCCCAGCTATAAAGTCAACGAGATAATTTATTATAGATACGTATTTTATAGCGTATTGTGTATCTGTTGATATTAGTATGGAGTTTTTCTTGGTACCAATCGTGATATTAATAATATTGAAAAGTGGAATGAGATTTCTTATATATATTTTTTTAAATTGAAAAACTTATAAAAAACTTGTAATAACAAATTATTTTTATTCATAAAATTCCTTCTATCCTTCGTATATATATTTAATTTCATTTTAATATAAAAACAAAATAAAACTATTTATATTCAACAAAATAAAACACTAAAGTTACTTGAAATTAAATATTACTAGGCTTGATATAAACACGTTTTGAATACAACTTTAAATTGGATCTTAATTTGTTTTTTTTTAAGTACTCAAATCGGTAATCTTACTAAAAAATTTAGTCTTACTAGTAAAAAATATATACTCACTCCAAAGTTAGAAGCAGCAAATCTATCAGACGCCGAAACGGCAGACGACGCCGTAGTATGAGCGTAGTACGCGTTGATGTTAGCTAGCAAAGTTGACATAACAGCCGGTACTCCCGCACAGAGATACTTTGTTGACAGACAATGGAAATGGCTGAAAAATAAATTGAAAGTTGTGCTTGAAAATGTTTAACTATGCGGTGTACATAAAAATAGTTGTAGGTTCGATTTACAATCGGGGGATTATATTAAATAATATTAATATATTAGAATGAGTTCCATTACTCGAAATGTAATACGGTTCGTTTTTATTTCACTTGGTCTCTGTACATCCTTTTTTTTGTCGGTGACTTAAGTTATTTAATCAGATTATAGCTACACGTTTTTATATAATTTTTCAAATGTCGAATAACCAATAATCGAATAACCATAGTGTTAAGTATCTATCTAATCTAATATAATATATAATAATACAACATTTTGAAAGAAACAACTAATTAGGTTTTTGTAGTGATGTCCTGTTTATAAAATACAATATAAATAATTTATTAAAATCTAATAACAAGAACTACAATTACAAATCTATATTATCTGTCAAAGACTCGACTTACTTCATTTAGAAAACAAATCTAAAACCAAATATTTTACAATATTGTACACTCGGAAGCGAAATATAAATCATACACTTTGACACATATTAAAGTAAAAAGTAAATAGAACTCACGTCATAGCCTGATATATGGCCTCGATGCCGTATCTCATAGCGAACTCGTCGACTATCTCTTCAGGGTTCTCGTTGAAGTATATCTTCCAGGCGTCATCACCTCTCGCTGCTGGTAGGGTTACAGCACCACCGTTCTCCTCGCACAGATAGTGAAATAAGTTCTCGTGAAGGCACGTGTACTGTTAAGAAAAAATAATTTTAACTAATATTAACTTAACTTCACGCTTTGTCCCTAGCGGGATAGTCAGAGAACGGAGTGCTAAACGCTACGGTCTCTACGACGTTTCGCCATCGTGAGAAGCCGAAATTGAACCCAAAACTGTCATTTTTACAGTCGCACTTTTGTTGTGCCTCTGAGCTACCACGATCTCATAATGGATATTTGTCAATGATAAAATTAATTGATTTAACAATATTTTATGTTCATAATACTATTATTATTTGTACAATTCTGTCCAGTTAAGCTTTTATAATTTTATTTGCAGTAACTTTTTCATATATTTTTCAATATATCGGCAAACATTGAATTCATATGGGAAATCTCATCGCGACGCCAAAAATAAATTGAATTTACTTGCGTTGGGTTACACGTGATAGATGTATATATGTATGTTTGTCTTTTTGTCGTATTAAAATCTCCTATGAATGATTTTTAATATTTTTGATAATAAAATACAATCTTTATAAAAATATCATAATAAATACAATTTAATATTTTCCACAGACGTAGAGTTATTTTATGCCAATAAGTCGTGGCCGCTCTGAATTAAGTTTTCAGTTCACTTGGAATGAAAATAATTAAAAGTAAGCAACAAATCTTACCGTCACTACGTTATCGTAGTAGTAAATATTAACGTTCTACAATATTAGGTGGTAGATTAGAACTTTCCCATACACTGTTTAATATAAGGAAATTCTCCGATAATATTGACAATTAGGATATAATTTTCATTAAAAATTACGATTTTACAAAAAACAAGTTATCTGTAAAATTTTTAAAGTAATAAATTCTGTTTCTATTAATAGAATAATTGAAGGAAAACTGTGACATGTAAGTTATCGAGAATATTTGAGACATTTAATTAAAGACATTTCATTTAGAAACAATGTCAAAAGTTATATGTGCATGCTTAGGATTCCAGTCGAGACACGTGTTACTAAACTTGCTTTAACTAATATAAATTAATTAATCTTACAAACAACTATCAATAGTTTTATTTATCAAATAGTTAAACTTTGATGAATAACTAAGAATAGTTTATTTATTTCAAAGTTTAATTTATTAGATATAGATTAAATGAAAATAATTACAATATAAAAGTGTGTAGGTAATTTCTTAAACCTATTTAACAGTTTTGCATATATATTTAAAAAAAAGTATTTAAAATTAGCAATATTTTAGTTTAGTTTTATATTAATTCATGCTTTTCGTATAAATATTTGGTTACATCGAGTTGGAATCGATCCCACAACCAAATTTTGCACTTTGTCTTATATCAATAAAAAAAATACGTTTTCAATAATTTAAACCATAATTATTTTAGCAACTATATTATTATTTAAATTGAAACAGAGTTAAGAGATCATTGTGGATAAAGTGGAACAGAGTTGAGAGATCATAGAATTGGAAGTACTTGTGGGTTCCAACATTAAGCACAGAATGCCACTAAACAGATGCCGAAAGTACTTATCAACACGTGGCTTGAGCCTCGCAGTAACTTAATAAATTATAATTTTGATAACTGAATTTTATATATTTTTTTTTATTTAAAGCTTTAAGTTCCAACACTCAACACGCAATGTCTTACATAAAATTATAATGGAATATTAATCACAGATCAAATGGTTAGTTAAAACTTATTAATTAATATGGTTAATTAAAAAAAAACCCTTCACGTGTTTATACTATACTTAGCTTAACGATGCGGCAAACTGATGATAGAGCAAGAATTCCGCCATTTTATTTAGCTGACTGGCGTTTTATTGAATACAAAATGGTTGCCGTCATTTTACAAATGGGTCACATTTAGGTTAAAAATGTTATATAAACGTTAACGTACTCCTTTATACTGTTCATTTATATAATATTGGATTTTCTTTTTACATTTTGTACGAGATCACCGCTGCGTTGATAGATCTATTATTTAGTTTTAACAACATAGCTTGGAGAAATGTAATAAAATAAAAAAAAAACTGAACAAATGTGAGTCGAACGATGAGAGTTTCTTACCATTATCTACATATAAATAATACCAAATTTGTTGTGTAAAAACCTCTCGCACACAGCACACTGCCTACCCTCAGGAGGAGGATCCCACTTCCCGCTGAATTTGAGGCATTGAGTGTTGAGTGACGGAACTCAACACCGAGCTTTGCGTCGACACCAGAGCAAACAAATTTACATTTAAATAAACAATTTATCTAAAATAGGGATCAAACCCACAACCAGTCGATTTTTGCAGTCACACTAAGCGCCTCAATTAAAAATTACACGTTTAACGATTTATCAAAATTTTCATATTATTCCTTAATCATGAAGATTATATAAACGAGCTGGATGTAGAGTAAAGTGGCCAGAGCGGGCCGCTAATACATTGAATAAATAATAGGCTCTACCATTGCGGAGTTGGACTTTGTCAAACTGACAATATTGCTTGCACGCTACGATAAGAGGTTCACATAGATTTATATAATTGTGAAATTATATAATAGAGAATTTAATATATTTTAATCATTTGTTGGTAGATAAGAATTTATGTAGGCAGTGTTGCTGTGTGCGTGACATAACAAGGAAATAAAAATATTCAATATTTAATATCCTGCAGTGAGAATCGAACCCAGAACCTATCTGGTTCACAGTCTCACGCTTGTGCACATACGCAACAAGTGGCCTCTAAAATTGTTTTGTATAAAAATCTAAAAATAAATCAATATTTACATAATTAATAACTATCAAATTATAAATACCTAAAATATATTGGTTTACATACCTATTAATTAAAATACACTTTACTTACGTTATTTTAAATCTGATTATAATCTTAATGAACTGACATATAATTTGTAAAGTAATTAATTTATTTTATAGAATATATAATAAAAAAAATTGTATTTATATAATTCCTTAGTGGCAAAATAATCGTAACTTAACTATACCATTTAAGTAGGGTAAGAATAAACTGGCATGGGAAGATATATAGGAATATTAAATTGTAAATATGATGTACCTTCTAAAATGAATTAAATGTGGAAATTACAGAATTTTGATAAAAGCAAGGATTTCAAAAAAAGTACTATGAGACTTCATTTAAATCTTAGACTTCTTTTTAAAATAAAGTTTTCCTTTACAAAAATATTTGTAGAAAAATCGTTTTGGCTAATAATATTTAATATTAACAGTCAATACAAAAATATTTATCTCAGTCAGGAATCGACTCGCAACCTGCACAACACCCCTGCCTCTACTAACCAGTAATACAAAATTTAGAACTGTTGAAACTAATAATAGCAAACTAATTTGTTTTATTTAAAGACGCAAACTAATTATCGTTGGACATTTACACAATTTATTATGGAAAGAGAAACAGTGTAAAAAGGACTTTTCCCTTTTGTAATTATTTTTCTACTGAAATAACGGAAAATTAACAGCTATTTCCGCTATCTTAATTGCTCTACATACGAGGTTCGCTAACAATTTTTATTGGTGCAATTTTAACGTTTCTTTTTTTGTTTACTTTTTGGTTACATCTAGAACGTTTTGGATCAGAATAAAAATTATATCGAAGTAATAAAAAAAAAATACTATACACAAATAAGAATAGATTATCTAATAATATAAATATATAATAATATATTTTTACCTTTACCTAATTTTTATAACTATAATTACCTAATTTAGCAAATTGAAAGAATAAATATGTAAAGAAAGTAAACATTACATGAAGAAATCTTAAAGCGAAAAATAAGAAGTTCCTTGTATGTTAATCAAAGGCACATTACGCAGCATCTCAGAAAGGCAGTCCGGGGACAGTGAAGCTTAAAATTCTATCATACGGAACCTTGCCACAGCAATTTTCACAGGCGCGACAGTAATTGAAATAAGCTTAAATTTACGCTTCGTCGAAAGTATTTTTACATATAAATGTAATACGTTTATTTCGGCGCTTCTAGGCCTCCAAATATATTAGGGATACGTGATCTAATATTGTTTAAGGGTAAAAAAATTTAAGGCATAGTTAAGTGTAACGAATTTTAACTAATTTTTTTTTATTTCACTTAAAATGGACCTAGGAAGACACTTCGTTCTCTTTCTGTCGAATTTGAGTTGAGAGGCAGAACTTCACGTCGAAATTTTGCCTTGGTGCCAGAGAAGAATTAAAATATCAATTAATATTGATTAATTCATTCCTTTATTATTATGACTTGATAAAGTAATAAAATTAAGAATAAGGATCTCTTTTGACAGTAAAATAACAATGGTCTCTAGGTTATCTCTAGATACTTGGGTATTTGAAACTAGGTCAAAAATATATTTCTTTAAGATTATCTTTAAACTCTCACAATGAATAAACATCGAGGTTGTTATAATAGTAGTAAAATGAAATGGATTGAATAAGATGTTTTTATTTGTTTCTTTATTACTTATATAAATATTAATCTTTTATATATTCTATTTAACGTATAATAAAAATTACAAAATACTATTTACTATTAAAAATCTTTTGAATTTAACTTTTTATTTTCAATTAATTCTTAATTTATTGCATAAAAAATAACCATACAAAATATACTAAATGCTAAATATTCACTTCACAAGTGTCTCTAAGAACTAGTGATGAACAGTCGCATTGTGGTTTGCGGTGTGTGTAAGTTAACCGTAGTGCTTAACGTCATATATCCTTTGTATGGAATTCATACGGCTCGAGGATAATAATAAGGAAAATAATAATTTGAAAAAAAAAGGCAATTAACTATGTGCTGGTTTAAAACTCAATGACGCCTCAACGCCAGAGCTAAATTATTAAATATTTCATTTCCCCAAGTAGGACTCGAACCCACAACCTATCGCGTTTACACTCACACGCTTATATCACGATTAGTTTTTTTTTATGTGATTCAGTAAAATAACGTAGTTTAGTAAGATACAACGTAGTCTATAGCCCATAAGAAGCAATTAGAGAGCCCAGTGTAACCGTCGTGCTCTTAATTCGTATAATTTCCTCTGAGGAGTGCTGCCGATATTTTGCCTCCGTTTAATTACGGAACCTTTATAAATCAACGAGAGATAAATGAGTTTAAATGTGACCCACCTAGTGGGTGGAGTAGGGTAGTTTGAAATATATTATGTACATTGTGGGTGGTTTAAGGTGTATGTAACAATTAAACATGGTTCTTGTGTCTTCAATTTCATTTAAATTATTTTTTTTATTATGTTTTCTTGAAATTTATTTATATTTCCTAGGTTTGAATGGTAAACATAGCCAAAAATCTTACTAAGTGCTTTTATCTTTTATGGGTTATATAAATTAAATTTATTATTTACAAACTTACTATAACTTAAAAAGATAGAAGAAAACATCAAGAGAAGAAATACAACGTTTTCTTTTCTTTTACTAGGTAAAGCGAAACTGGCTAGGTTCCCCATTTTCCGCCGAATTCTGAATGCTTTGCATGTTTAATGGTGGAACTCAACGCCTAACTTTGCCTTGGCACCATAGTGAAGAAGAAAACATTAAATATTTCATTTTTTCTTGTAGATATCGAACCTACAACCTGTCGTTTATTGGCGTAATTCATACACTTGTGCCAATATATGCGATACTGTGCGCCACGACATACCTTAATTATTATTAAAATATACTTAAAATAATCTATATAAATAAAATTCCAGATTTAACATGATACGAACAATAACGTAAAAAAACAGTGCACGAGTAAGTTAAAACGGTTCAAGGATAAGGGGAGATCAAACAAACGTAATTGACCTACTTCGGGTGAAATGTAAAGAATGAAAGTTTCTGAATCGACGAGATCGCATTAAGTAATTGATACTCAGATACTATATACAAGTATACATCTCCCACATATTATCTTTTATTTAGTAGTATATTTGCTTAAGGGAATATATATTTTTTTAGTGACTTTTTTCTTTTTCACGCATTTTTCTTGTATCCTGCATGCAGCAGGGTCGGCAGACGGGACCTAGTGTCATTACACTCCACTACCCACGAATTCTGGGGGCATTGTGGGATGAGTGGCGGAACTCAATGCCGCACTTTGCCTCTTCGCCATGACTAAGCTCTATTATTTACTGTTTATAATTTAATGTTAGAATTACATATTCATCTTTCAGCTAAAATTACCTATTATTACCTATTTTAAGGAAAATATGTGTTCAATTTCTTGTCTATTCAAGTATTATGTAAATCTAGGAACGCTGTGATCCCCCAGATCAATCTTTGCAAATCCGTTGACACGTCAAAGATATTTTTGTCGAGTTGCGAATATATAAGAGGTAATCTTGGAATCTAGATCATATGGGGACATCGAAAAATTTTGCCGATAACTTTTGTACGCGTAAAGTGGCATCTGAATATATTATATTGCGTAGAAACTTCGTAATAATATGGCTTATAATAGTTTGTAAACGGATAGATGACATTACATCTCGATTATATTTACAAATACGTATAATCGCCTGACCATTACTTTATGTTAAAACTTTTCTTTTTTTATATGGATCACGCTGTATCCTGCGCGCAATAGGGTAGGCAGAGGAAATCTAGTGTTATGGAACTCCGTTTTTCATTTTTCGCCGAATTCTGGAGGCGTTGCGTATTGAATGGCCGAGCTAAACGTTGTACCTTGCCGTGACGTCAGAGAGAAAAAAATGCAAATATTAAATTTTATTTCCTTGAATGATAATCGAACCCTGAATGAATGTCCCTGAGCCGCGTCTAGTCTCAAAATCAAAACAAATGTATTATATATAATATTTTACCAAGAAGCTAAGTGTGGCAATGTGTTCCGCCAGAAAAGTTCTAAATGGGCAGCGGTAGATGGGAATGAAATATATCATTAACTTTTCTTAGCCTTCCCTTAAATATATGGGTAGATTAAAAATATATATGGCATATAAATATAATGTAGAGGACCGAGATAACCGAACGACGTCACATAATAAGTAAAGTAATAAAAGCATCTACTTTGGTAAACTCTTTAGAGATATTTAGAAAACTTTTAAAAAAATTACGTAAGCGAGATTTGGAGCGAGGTAAGTATAAAACTAAAATGATATGAAAATATGAAATAGAATGAAACTAAAAAAAAACCGTTTTCTTCTTATAAAGTGGAAATATAATTTCCATATTGAAAATAAAACATAATTCTTTTAACCTACATTCAAAATGTATCCCTCAGGAAACATTTTAATAAGTAAGAATTCAAAATTTTATACGCTGCAAAACTTCGGCTTAACTTCCATAAACTCAAAATTTTCCTAGATAATAAAAATGCTGGCACTATAATAAATATAAAAATTTTCAAATTTCTAGCTACAAAAGCATGAATTTGCTTATTTTATAATGTATACTTTAAAATATAAATATCTGAAATGCAAAAATAATATACTAAGTTATCATTTTTAATACATGCAGTATTAAAAATGTAATATGTTCTCAAAAAGCAATAACTCTTAAATTTTTCTTTACAAATCTGTTTAGGATAGTATTGTTTTTGATGTTTCTACTAATATTATAAATGTGAAAGTTCATTAAAAAGAATGCCTGTTCCACAATCACAAAAAGTATTGAACGGATTGACACGAAACTTTACAGCAATATAACTTATACATTAGTATAACACATAATTTATTCAAATATTTGATTATAATAAAACAATAAATTTAAAGCGGGCGAAGCCTTGCATTAGTCGCTGGTAGTCAATATATTGGCTATAAAACGAAGCGGCTGTCAGCTCCGGCCGCGGCATCAAGCCAATAATGTCACGCAATTTCGGCGACTTCAAAAACGTTGCAAGCGTGACGTTTAAAGGGGCTTTGAGTGACATAAATTTTGCACCCCAGCGGACGCCGCCAACGCCTCGGCATCGAGCGTGCGAGAACGATCGAATTCACACATTTTCATATGAAACACCTGAAATATTCACAGGATATTGGCTATCGTGAGACGTTAAATGAATATGAATGTTAAGGTTTGTAGAGTTTATAATTTTCGATGATTTTGACTAACAGGTAACGGATATCTATAATTTTAGGTTGCAAAGTTTTGTGTAATAATGCAGTAGTGGGAAATTCCCTCAATTATCACACTAAGGACCGCTTATTGTATATCTACGACTTAACGCGATAGCTTGATAACGACATTTAAATCATAACGACAGTTCGTTAATAATAAAGTATATTTATATAATATATAATTACACTCATGTAATATAGCTTAGCACCATCAACATTGAAAAGAGAGAAAGAAATTGAAAGTCCAAGTTAACCGATAGTGTACTGACTTAAAATTATCGCAATATTTTTCGAAATAGGTTTTAAACATTTGTCGTGGTATGGATCCAGTATAATAAAGTGAAATTCTTGAGGCAGCAATTTATGTATTTTCTTTGCCATGCCAGGTCTAACCTAACCCACAGAAAGTAATATATATAGAAATGCGAGAAATGCTAACACTGGGCTCAAGACATTAAATACTTTAATTGAAAACACAAAAAAGACAAAAACAAATAATCTATTTATTTGTTTTAACCTAATTATCATTATGAGTTCAATAAAGCCTCATAAAATCTTAGTAATAGTAATAAAAAACAATCCGTTACAATCTAAATTTAAACCACAGTCAGATGTATATTACAAGAGTGAACTGCCACTCATTTGTTACGTTTTTATGTCACACAATTGTTACATTCATCTTCCTTCACCAGACACGAAGCGAAAGCTGAGCGCGGTGTTCGGAGTGCAAAAAAAGCCTAATTTCTTTTGTCGAAATATGTTTCACCCCTGACAGTCGGCGTGTTCTTCAAGATTTATGTGAATGCTTAAAGTAAAAAAAAAATTGTCATATTTCTTTTCATCCAATTCCCTTTTATTATCCTGCTCTTTTATACGGGATAATTAAATTCTTGCTCTCGTTGCAATTTTTGCAATTTTTATCTTCGCTTAATGTCGGTTGTCATCTTCGAGCTTTCGTCTAAATAATTTTTTATGTACTGTTACAGGAAGTTAAAGTTAAAATTAAATAATTGGATTTATTTATAGTTTTTTTAATAGTTTTAACAAAACTTGTAATTTTTTTCAGATTCACGTTATGTCTTGAGTCGGCAGAGACAAGTGTGAACACCGCATTTTGCTTCCCATCAGAGAAAAGAAATAAAAATACTAAATATTTCATTTTTTGGAGTTAAAATCGAACCTAAAACCCGTATAGTATTAACAGTCACAAGCTTGTATTCCTGCCACACCACGACTGACCTTAAATACAACCTGTAAATCCATTTTAGGAATGTTCCTAATTATGGAAGTTATAAAATATGGAAGTTATAAATTTCTTGTCACATTACACAAACAAAAGTATTATTTAAAAAAGAAACATTTACGTCCTGCCAATGCGAAATCGAGTCGCCATACTATGCGAATATAATATCGCTAACAAATTGTTGAATTTAATTTCACATTTCATCAATACCAACGTTATCCGCTCATTACAATTATTATTTATTCAATACATTCTGTTCGGTTTCAATAAAAAGTATTAAAAATTCTTCTCTTCAAATTAATATTGGCTTGTTGATGAGGATTGAGTGAAAATGAAACTTGGCTGCCATTTTTACGTTATAAAAGTTACGTGATGTCCATTGTACTTGGCATTCTTTTGTTTTTGGGACTCGAGCTTTCTGCCCGTTGTCATTTTCAAACATTAATTAATTTTTTGAATATGAAATATATGATTTTCAATAAGTTTGTTTCTTTTTCGAGTTTATATAATAAGGATATTGTTTTTTAGTATTTGTTAATTTCTGCGAGACTTTAAATATTAAATTTAAATCAACGTAAAAAAAGAAGTATAAAAATAAATGACATAATCTAGGATTAATTTTTTTTATTATAAAAGACTAAAAAAACGTCGCATAATAGTTGTAACAGAGTACACAAAAGTGAAAAGCTGAAATAAAAAAAACCGAGCTTTCATTAAGTAATTGAACTTTTATTACAATTTTCCATATTAAACTTATTATTTCTGTTTATTCTCTCACGAGGAACTTAATAAGCTCTCTGAGACGGTAATTACGGTAATGGGGTCGTGAGTATCACACGCTGGCAACTTTTTAATTGCATTACTTCTTACCTTTAAGACAGCGGTTATTTTATACTCTTATGCTTTTCGTATGGTTTTTTCTAAATTGTACAGATAGTAAAATCTCGTTAATTTATTTCAAAATTTGTACTTACTGGCTTTGAGATAAATTTATTCAGGTTTTTATTAATCGAAGTGATGTGTTTCAATGTAAATAAATATGGGTTGTTTTATTGTAGAAACTTATATTTAAATTTAAATTTATAACCGACTTCAAAAAAGATAAGCTCAACCATATTATATATACAAAATATACATAGAAATTTGAATTTCTGTTTGAATTAAGAATTTCAGTTCCCTATTTACTGACAGAAGAGTCTTAAATTTAAAAATGTGTAGTATATTTTTTTTAGGTTATGTACTTTTTATTGCTCCGGCTGAGTATCGAACCGACACGTCAACAGTAATACATCGTGCCACGAAGGCTTCATTTTTTATTATTATATTAAAATTATAACTTTAGCATTAAAATAAAATCTATAACCCCATAGTCAATAAACAATTTTCTTCTGTACGATAGAATTATATACTGAAAAAAAATAGCTTGAATTTTGCATAAACCAAAAAGTTTTATTGCCTTGTAAATAAAATAAAAATTCGCTCATGTTTATGTACTCAAATCCCGCAGGCGCTAAAAGTTGTGTTCGCATTCGTAACGTAACGGTGGCATCAAAATGTAAAAAAAATATTTCCATAAATCGTAATGGATTTTCAATTCTCAAGATTAAGGCAACATAGTTAAAGTATAACTTGTATGGGATTTACTTATACAAGTAGACCATTATAACATAATATTGTGGTAAGTGTAAGTAACTAAATATCTTTTAAATTACGTAATTTTTTATATTATTTATTTATTATTAAGTATAATAGCATAGTGGTATAAAGTGGTTTCTATATCGAAATCAGTATCAGATCGGTAATGAAAATCAAAGGGTCAAAAGGTTACTCATATAAACTGACATTTGAATTTGGGTTAGTTTGATATAAAAATAAATGTTAATGTTTGTTTTTTTTTAATCGATTTCAATGTTTTTTTTATCGTAACTCTCGAAATCGATCGAAAATATTCTTAGAACTTAGATTAGGTTTAATTTTGTTATTGTGAAAATATACTTCGAGGGTATTATCAACATTTATATTTTATTTGTACTGTGTAAATATGTTTTAATCCTGTTTAAAATGTTAATCTATTATAATTGAAATCAGTTTGTAACTAAATATCTATTATATTACAAATATAACAAAATTTCGTATAATTATGTAAAAAAAAGTGTATTTCAAAATGTCGAATCAAACTATAGGAGATTTATTTTATTGCATTCAATAGGATTTCCTATCGTTGGATTTATCTTCACACGTTTCGATTTAGTTCACACAAACGACTGTTGCATTTTTGCTGTAAATTTATGAGACATTTTACTGTCACACTTCGAAATATACTAGACAGTGTGCGAATGAGATATAGCAGAGACAAATATTAAATGCGACGATGGAAGACTTTGTTTCTGTCTTCTGTGAAAATATTTATAGGAGTTAATAAAGAATAACTTGTAATTTTTATTTGTTGTGATGTTACGATTTTATGCTATCATCGATGTAATAGAAATAAAAAGTTTTAATAATTTTTTAAATTTTTGTATTCTAAATTTGTGTATCCAAGATAGACAAATCGAAATAGATAGAGAATAGATACATATACGTGACATGACATTTTGTATTCGTTACTTTTTTACTTTATAATTATTTTTAACACTATTATCGAGGTTAGACGAGGCGGAGGGGCACAAGCATACGACTGTAAACGCGATAGGTTGTGAGTTCTATTTCCACTCGAGGAAATCAAATAATAATTATTTTCATTTCGTCGTTCTGGTAACGAGGCAAGTCGCGGCATTACTATTCAATATACAATGCCTTGTAGGCATTGTATATACACCAGAAAGTAGGGAATGGAAGTGTCTGTATGGGAACGGACTGTTACAGTATCAGGTCCCCTCCAAAATTCCCTTTGCCTACCCTGCCATTTGCGATGTACAGCGTGACGCTAAAAAATAATATCTTCAAAGAAAATATTTTGTTTCATGTAAGCATATAATTTTTTTTAAAATGACGCGTTTTTGGTATACTTTCGGGAATGACCTTTTACAAAAAATAAATGTCCCCGCGTCATTTCCTTATATTCCTTAAGTTACAAAATCAATCAAATAACAAAAGCCTAATAGAATAATAGGTTATTGAAAAGTTGCCGACAGAAGATTAATCGTGTTTGACTGAGCCGGACTTTTCGTGTAATATCGAAGATGTTCGAAGCAACAGACCGTAAAAAGATGAAGGAAAACTTTAGAAAGCCCTCACTCAGCCAGTTGGTATAAGTTTTAATAATATTGGATTTTGTTGAACGAGGATGTGACCTTCAAACGCATATGAGGTAAGTATACATTTTTACCTTTGAAAAGTCAGTAAATAGGTCATTCGTATGGTAAAATTGCCTAATATAATTATACCGAGGTATTAAAAATAGAATATAATTAGAAATTGAATCAATATATAAAAATACAATATATGTTACTATAAAAATACAAAATATGTTGAATTAAAATAAAAAATACCTTTTTTTAAAAATGCATGATGATTTGGATTGTAATCATTTTGATAATTTATCTAGCAGAAATAAAAAAATTATATAATATATGAAAACATTTTTTCAAGTGTTATAAAATAGCTAGAGATACAGGAAAAACAATAAAACTTCCACTCAATCGATATCTTTTTGTCCAGTCTAAGATAAAGTTGAAATTGAACTTACAAGTGCTGACTACGAAAGCGACTTATATAAAAGCTTTTAGTACTAGCAGAACTAAGTAATGTGAACTTGTGTTGCGCACAAAAGTTGCATGTACTCCCCTCTCCCCAAGCCCCCCACTCCCCGCCTAAATAGCTGAACCTAGTGACGTAGTGGAAAACGACATTCACTATTTATGCGTTTTTCTTTATTTGTAGTACCTTTCCGTTTATCGCGAAATTGGATCAAAGAAAGGTAGAATTTGAATTGACATTCTACTTGAAGTTTTACAACCAAAAAAATTTATTAGTCTAAATAAATAAAATGTATTTTAAAAATAAGCTTTAAATAATTGACAACGATGGCCTTATATTTTTATAATCTTGCTTTTGGCATTTAAAATTTAAAATCCATTATACATTTTAATTAAAATATTCGTTTTAAAGCAAAATGTCGTAAGCGTTTTAAATAACTTCCGAAATAACGTATTTGGACTGGAGTATTACGTAATAAGCTCCTACGTAGCGCACATCACCCGTGGGCATAATAAAATCTTATGCAGATGGAGAAATTCCCGTACATTTCATACAAATATCCAACACACCTTTTAGGAAAGCTACACGTGAAAGTTACACAAGTATTACTTCATACTGTCTCGAACTTTAGAGCAGCCGGTTTAATATTTGCCAGCAGAATTGACAGTGAAACGTATACAAATACAAAATTTTTAATATTCGTAAAATTATATTTTGGATTATATTTATATGGATGAGAAAATAAAATAAGTGACATAAGCGGGGCGGGGCAGGAGCACAAGCGTGCGACTGTAAACGCGACAGGTTGTGTGTCCATTCTTACTCGAGGAAATAAATTAAATATTTACAACGTAATGCCTCGTAATGAACTGTAATCTTTACCTTTAGAGTCAGATTCTATTCCAATATACTACTATGTGTTATTTTAGTTTAGACAATAAGTAAAATTAAGTTTAAAGTAAGTTATCCGTAGGTACTGTGGTTCGTAGTATCATTATTATGTTTAAAATAAGCGATTTAAGGGTTATTTTTAAAATTTACATCGAAATATCTTTAAATTCAGGGATGAAATCATACTTGAATAGCCGCCTAGCAGTTTGGGGTAGTTAGTGGTGTCCTCTAACTTTCTACATTTATTGGAAAGTTTTCCCATCAAAGTTTGTTATCAGCCTCGTTTATAATAATGCAATAAAGACACATTATCACGTTCGAGAAATCACATATAAAAAGGTTTAATATTTTTTTATTTCTTTACGGACAGAGCCATTCATAACAACTTGCTAGTCCAAGTAATACTCAATTCTATTATAAATTAGAATTAATATAGTTTTTTACGCACCTGCTCATAGATGGGTAGGCAGATGGAACCTGTTAACCCAGTGCTAAAACTTATTCGAATTCTTGAGGCATTGCGTGTTCAATGGCGGAACTCAACGCCGCAATATCAATATTGATATTATTTTAACTAACAATATTTCATATCTAAGTTTTCTTAAGCGTATAAGACAATTTCCCTTACATTGTACATGCGTAGAGCATTTTAATAGAAAATTCCTTGCTTTTTTCCGATATTAGAAAGCTATCATGGAGCTAGCGGACAATGAAGTTGCATGTGATTATGATCTTTTGTTCTGCGTTGCCAAAGAGGAGTGAATATAAAAAAATCGAACAAGCGCGAGTTGGGCCTGGCCACTAAGGGTTCTGTACAAAAAGTCTCGAGCTTTTTCTGAAATTCAAGCTTAGCTTAACCAGAGCCCTTTCATCTGATACCTCACTTGAACTAGCAGCCTTAATACCAGATTTTGCCCTCCTTTTATCGCCATTATTTTTTAGGATTTAACCACAAAATGTGAAAACTATAATTTTCACTTTTTTCTGAACTAGGCCTACTCACTATCTTTAGGAACAAAGTGTCAAATTTTATAATTCTAGGTCAACATGAAGTACCCTAATTTTGTAAGGATTTTTTTCTATATCTATAATTTTGAACGGATTTTTTAATTAAACTATATTGTAAATTTTAGGTCCACCGGAAGGAAGTATCATATAAGTTTTGATTACGCGGCGAATTTTGTACGAAATATATAATATATAACAGCCGGATAAAAATTTATATACTTTACACACATATCACACCGCGTACACAAGCCAAGGGAATTAACGTATGCGGTTTGAATTATTGTTCACTTTATTCAGTATGCCGGCTATTCCGCTAAGTTAGTAATTGCTGCACTAACGCAATGCTTGCTCAAGTGTTGGCTATTGGCCAAAAGGCATGGTGCCAATATTTAAAAAACCTGTTGAATTTCCCATATGGCGTGTGAAACATTTTAACGAATGCCTACTTGGAAGAAATTTATTATAGTTTTAATAATAATATGAATATTAATTTTTTGTTAAGTAGAAAAGAAAATCTTTATCGGAATCAATAAAAGGCGTGTAATTAATGAGTCAAAATTAAAAATATATTATAAACGGACTGATCTTATGGCGTTATAGTTATTGCTTTCTTTTAAATGTATACTTGTCACCTATAACTTGATTTGTACTTAATTAATATAACCAATAAATTATGATTATTATTACCCTCATTTTGTCTTGGTGTTTGAGTTGAAATTTTATGTGTACAAAACTTTTCATGGCATTTTAAAATCCGTGTTTTATAACTATGTACTTTTTCAATATCGAGCTAAAACTATCTGATTTATTTGTATAATTAACATAATTTGTTTATCATATAACTAGATTATTATTTTATTTCTTTGATTAATTAATTTTTTTTGCCACATATAATCTACACTTACCTGAACATGATATGGCGCCACCTTCTCTTCTCCCTTTATTTCAACATTGATATGCAACCTGATGGCTCCAGAAACAGCTGACTTGTCTGTTCGCTTTTCTAGATTGTACCATACGTCCATTTCACCTGACAGTGTCCGCACCTTAACCAAAATGCGATGAAATATAAGCTGACACTACAAGTATAAAAACACTGACATTTTGACGACTAAGAAAAAGTAGGCCAAATTGTTAAAAGTACAAGCATGAAAATCAATACTTGCGTGTTGAAAAACATGTTACACGTGAATATAAATTAACAATAATTACTTTAAAAATGTTAGCAGTAATATAGCAGCTATAGAATATTTTATTATAAAATATTATATTTAATGTACCGAATTCCGATAGAAATATTTGCATTTTTAGTATTTACCTCAATGATTGTTTGACCCAAGAAATCGTCCGACTCCCTCGTCAACTTTTGCCGAAGTTTCGATTTCAAGTCGTTGTCTTCATCCCAGACTCTTACTTTTATCCGATCGGATGAATTGTGGCATTCGCTACAATAAAATGAGCAATTTTGAAGGAATATATTTTGCAACTTTCAAAATAAAAAATGAAAGCAGAAATAAAGCTGTTATGTTTATTTTAAAGCAAAAAAAATATTCAATCTGAAATCATAAAAAAATGTACAAGTGATCATTATGAAAGTGTGACTGTAAGCACGACAGGCTGTGAGTTCAATTTTCACTTGAAGAAATGAATTATTTAATATGTCCATTTTCTTCGGTGGAAAATGGAGAACAGAGCGTCTTAGCTCTAGCTTAAATTTTAAGTAAATGAAATAACACTTACAAGTAAAACTTCTCGTTCCAGACTGGGTTGAGTTCCTGAGGCATTGTTCTGGTTCTCTTCTTCACTTTGCTTACTTGGACGGTTACATATGGGTCGGATGTGCCGCTTTTATCTTTAGCTATCAACCCCTGAGCGCAGATGACTGTATACGAAAAAATCGTTTTTAAAAAAAATTGTTAACATTTTTCATTCTTTTCCTTGCTTAATAACATACTATACTTAATTCAAAATTAAAATGATATATTTTTCAAAGTACTTTTACTTGGGTTATTTATGATGAAGCTTATTATTTGGCGTTGCGAAACAAGTTATAGGCTTTTACATGAAACAACAAAATTTTATGCAAATTAACACATTTATTTTACTCTGTCATCATAAGTATAACTCATGAGATGATTTGCAATAAATACATTTAATATTACATATGCCTTTATTATTATATATATGATCCTAGCAAGTTTAACTTACCTTTCACAATTGTATCGTTACCTCGTTGATTCGTGGCTCAATGCGGGTTTCCTGTGGTATGTTGGAATGGGGGTAGGAAGACGCTAGCTTCAAATCTACCAGAAATTTATCTATATATAGGCCCAAACTCGAGTCTAGAACAACTTGAATATAGCGACTACATTCGCAAATCTAATGCAAACTTGGTCAAGGTAAATTTCAAAATATGAATAAAAATTATGTACGGGTATGAAATCTAAAGAGGAATTTTCACGAATCGAAAGTTTCAGAAGAGATAGCAGAAGGAAGAAGAGAAAAGGACATTCGTCTTACAGGTGTTACATCCTGCATGCGTTCGCTTCGCTAATTGCATTCACCTATTTCAGGTCTACTTGGGGTTTTTAAATTTGGATATTTCGAGTGAATCCAAATCCAATGGATATATTGTCCGCATAACAGTGTCGGGTCTGGAAGTGAGTGACGGTAGCAAATTATTAATAATAATTTGTTATTTTCATGCAGGTGTTCACTTAACTAACGTGTCACCGGATAATTGTCATATATAGTGAAAACTTATCATATATAGTGTACAGTGTTCACATGTGTTATTTCAACGATAACAATTAAATTAGTGTGCGCAAATTATTTGAAAGTTTATTTTCTGTATGTGTTAGATTCGTGGAAGTTCCGTCGTGTGATGGCTGTAAAAAGCTACGTTTTGTCAATAGAAGTGATTTGAGGCGGTGCACTAACGACCGTGAATGGATTGGGTTAGTAAAGTAAAGTAAAGTTAAAGTAAAGTTGCAAAGAAACTTTTGATATCTGCTAAAATGTTTGATTTGTCTCAAATATGATCGTATAAATTAATTTTCAATATTTAATAATAAATTTTAACACATATCAAAAAGTGGTATAGAGAAAATAGGCGAAGTCATTTCTAATAGAATCAAATTTTGAGCGAGCGTGCGGTTCGGAGCCGCAAAAGACCACTGCAAACCTGTGATGGCGATTTTGCAGGACCATTTCGAAGTTCCTTCTATAGTGATTTGCTCGGCCTGTTCGAGGCTGTCTATGTGAGTGTCAGGGTCGACGTTAAAAGTCCGCCTGTCCGCCACATGAAACGAAAATTACTAATAAATTAAGTGTGCTTGTGTCGTGTTGGTAACGTCCCGACCGGCGCCTCCGCTGATCTGGATATCTGCAACGAGATCTGTAAAAAAGATCACGACACATCTCCGAACCTGTGATGGCGATCTTCGCGCTCCACTTTGAGGTGCCATCTAGGACGGACTGCTTCACGGTGCTCATGTGTGCCGAATGTCCCTCTGATTCGATGCTGAACACCTGTCTGTTGCATATACATAAAGGTCAAAAACTGCTGTTTCAGCCCGTTTTATAGGTAAGTTTTACATAAATGCAATAATCTTATAGTGTAGATACACTCAATCTTATTATTAAACCTGTTCACTGTTATGTCCGAATATAATATACACTAAAAATAGAAAAAAAAAATACATAGATAAATTCACAATTATACAGTATTAAGATTAAAGTACATACTAAAAATTTATGACATAATGATTGCCGCAGTTGTACTTTCCAAAAATTACCTGATAAGTTCGAAAATTTCTGGCTTATCTCGTTCTCGCTGTTTCATTCTCTCTTTCATAGCAGTTATGATTGAATTTGCTTTGTCCTCGGCTCCATGTTTGGAAGATTTTTCGGCAGCCCCTGCGAAACACACTGCTCAGGCGGTGCCAACACTGTTCACGATTAGTGCGGGTTGCGCCGGGATGGCCCCCCGCCCTGCAGTCAGGCCTGCCACGACCACTCAATGGATACAACCCAACCAGATTCCAACTTACAACTGTAACTTTTTATTTTTATGAACTGTCAGATCTGATCAAGTCGAGAACCTTGAGCGGCGCCAGCCGGAGCAAACCTGAGCACGGCGCCATTTTATTATAAAACGTATCTCAATGCTATTTCTGTACTAAATATTATGATTATTTAGCATTAGCCTTCTAAAAGTTTCAATTGGCCATAAAAATAGCGTCAAGATAATCAAGAGTTGTCCATCCCTTGTGTATTAGTATAGTGTAGAGTTTGTAGCAATTATATATTTTTGTTATTTTTATATTATTTATTTTTTTTGTTTATAATATTCGAGGATATAGATAATAAAAAGTATAAATAATAAAAAAACAAACATATAAACGCGGAAGTCTATAAATTAAAACATTTAAGGAAAATAAACTAAGACCACATATAATATCGAAGTGGACAGATACTTGGACTGCGTGCACACATTGCTGAACAGGCACATCTGGAATTAACTTCATTGGGGCGCTTGTGTTTCGAAGCTTTAAGGCAACTTTTAACAGTGGTGTAACAGAAAATGCAGAATGTATTGAAGGAGAACTGAACAGAAAGTTTCACGTTAATTTCGTTTAAGGGCTCTTGACATGTTTCGGCGCTGGGCGGGGTAACCTGTGAGGACAGGGCCGGTATCCCTATCTAATTGAACAAGAAGTGTCTACATTTCAAAAACATTGACAAGAAATTGTTTAAATAATCGTTTTCATTAAATCGATTAAACATTTAATTTATACATGATACAATACATTTACAACTACATATTTTATATAACTAAAAAAATACATACAAAATTCATAAAAATTTAACCTATATAAATTAAAATGAAATTAAATCATAGAATATTAAAGGTAGATTTAGAAAAAAAAATAAGAATAATATAATTAAGAAAACGAAACGAATATAATTTATATGCTTAATATTATGTCAATGCTTTTAAAATGTAGACTAACGTATGGTGTTGACGTGCAGTCGACTATTTATCATTTCTTTTGAAAGAAACGTTTAGAAATGGACTACTTATACACCGACTGCCCGCCTGGATGATATTTCGAGTATGAATCTAGTCGAATATATAAGAGGTTGGATTTTGAAAAAAATATGTCAATTTTACACCGATAGCCATGCACACCGATAAAGCGAAAAGGATAACTGTATTGGTAGAAGGTTTCATGCTGTATTATATGAGGTCACACATAAAATAAGGAAAGAGTAAAATCAAAATACAACGTTCAGAAGAAAACATATGATTTTTTTTTTAAATGAAAAATTAATATATTATATGATTCGAATTTACTCTTGACTTGGTTATAATGTTATATACAGACAGACAGACTCCTTTATGTTGCAAAGGGCCAGTAACATTACAACGTTAGGTCATTGATATACATGTTCTCAGCGACTGACGATCATGCAAGAATTTTAATCATGCATATTCGGTTTTTTATAGAAATTTATTCTACAACGATTTTATAATGTTTATTTAGCCAATTTATATTAGCACAAAAATGTATATGAATGTTACCTGAGGTTTGGATGTCATCTACATCGCTAAATCTATTCATGTATGTGGAAACTATACTATTAATATACGACAATCGTTAAATCATTGAAATTAAATCGTATGTTATTTAATTTGCGTATGTTGCACCCCATAGAACGTCTTCCTTCTGTCTTATAGATACTATTATTTTTTATCTATGTTTAACTACACGCTGTATCCTGCACACAGCAGGATAGGCAGAGGGAACCTAGTGTTAAGACACTCCGTTCCCCACTATCTGCCGAATTCTGGAGGCATTGCGTGTTGATACTAATTAATAATATTATTCTATATAAACATTTCATCTAATTTATGAAATGTAACTGATCGGTGATCTTAACCGACGTAAATCGTTACGGACGTAAAACTTCAGAAGCCGGATGACCTGTTAAGTGCTTTTCAAACTCCATAAGATCAGAAGACTTAGGAATATTCTTTGAACATCCGCCGTATCTCCACACACTTGTGTGTCAAAACCATGTCAAGTATTATATTATTATAATATAATCTCTGAATAGAATATTAATTTGCATTGCGCAAGATCGTAAATAAATGAATAATGATTTTATAAATGACAAACTTTCTTTTTGGAGAACTTTCTAAAAATGTTCAGGGCTAAGATTGTTGATTCAGTTCAGCAGTCGACCGAAGACAAGCAAAACCATTTTGCAGTATGGAAACCTATTAAGTTTTTTTGTAGAATGTTAGAATAAACATAATTGCCTTCGGCGTCGTTGTGCAACAAAGATCTTGTCTGCTGTGTGACCCACTACGAGTGCATCTTGACACTACTTCAACTTAATAAGGAGAACGGCGCTTTGCCGCTGCCAGAAAAGTAGAAAACATGGAAGACATATCTTTATGATGTAACGATTGTCGTATTGGCGGCGTGACTTCACACCTGGTTATAGTCTTTCATTAGATTATCTAGCTGTTTGTGTTCTATTGGACTGTGACTATTTATAAAATGTATTGTAATAATATAAATGTTTCCAATAAGAATTTAATGTCTATAACTAGTTCAAAGGCATCAAATCCCTATTATCTTTTTATCAGTCTTAACAATTGACTTAAACGATTATAATTAAATATAATGGCTAATTTTATATATTTTTTACTCATTTCCAAATATTCTATCAATATACTAAATTTTTAACAGACATATAAGTAATAAGTCAATTGTTATTAGTGTTACAAAGAAGAGTCTGTCACAACCGATACTTGAAATATGAACCGATACTTACTCTGTAGACAATCAGCGTTGAGCAAATCTTTGCACTTCTCGTGACATTTGACGCCGCACTCTGTACACCTAACTCCTTGCCTCGCGATGCCCCACAGCAAGCCTTCACATTCGTAGCAATAAGTAGGTGACGTCGCTGTCCACAGTACGAAATTATGTGGCGTTGTTGATGATATTGGATAAATAAGAGCTTGCAAAGTCTTCTTGTATACGTGCATTTTCTGTAACATACTCTATTGTCAAATTATGTATTATATTAAAATAAATTATAATTATAAAAAACTCGCTTTTTACGAGTAATGTTATTTGTTGTATCGTCAACCATATTCATATTTTTTTATTGTTAAATAACATATAAATGTTAAAACCATTTTGAAATTCAATAGACTTACCAATTCTTCATCATTCAATGTTGCTCGATGAACAGCTGATGTCAAACCTGCGTTCCTTTTAGTAGCAGCCATCGTCTAGATAAAGACAGTATACAAATTAGCCAAAGTTTGTAAAAGAGCGTCGAAAGTTTCTATCCGACTCACATTTTACGTAATTTATTTTAACTGTTCTACATAAAATAATATTATGAAAATACCTAAGTTTCATTCTATTTTATGATTATTTTTTACTACTCATGCTTTAACTTCAAGCTGTTCTTTAAGCCCGTCCTATTAAAATCTATTTTTTACACTACTTTAATTCGAAAAATTTTACTCCATTTTAGTAAATTAACAAAATTAATTTAAGAATTCCATATGTAAAATATGAAAAGATTAAAAATGTTACTATGTAAGTGCGGATTTTAAATTAAATAAAAGTGATGCCAGTACAATAAAATACTGTATATGAATCCCGATTGTATACGGGTTTTATATTAATTATCTCTTGGCAAAGAAACTAAAAATACTAAAAGTTAAAACATTACACTAAGCTCGTGCAGTTATTTTCCGCGTATAGTGCGGTTACCTCGTTGATGGATTAAATTTTATTATAACAGGTACATTAACATAATAAGCTGGTAAATTTGTAGCAAGATGGCGGTTTCATGCAAACGCTTAGGCGGTTATTTTAACGAGTAAGAATATTTAACTAATTACAAGTCAAAATTAAAATCAGCCGAATCTAGTAATTTCAAAATAAACCAATTGCATATCAAAAGCATTAATATATAATTAAATAGAGATCCATGCAGAGAAGAAAGTGTAATTGGGATAGATATACCTTAAGAACCTGCGGGTCCACGGTAAGGGGTAAAATGCAATAAGATTATTAATTTTATTAAGGAATAGCCAGTTGCATTATTTCGGTTCTGCTACATTATGATTAGATTTCAGGTGACCCCTACATCCACTATACGTTGCAGGTGTTTGGTGTTGGAAGGCCCTCTAAAATCAGGTAGGTAAAGACCACCTACACAAGTAGCATTAGAAGGGAGACACATATATCACAGATATAACATAATACATCAAGAAAAGAGAAGGCTTTGTATAGACTGCTCGAAAGTCTTTAACAAAAAATAAATTATCGAATATAAACAATTCATATGGAGATATTGATTTTATATTAACAGTTATACATGGTAAAGTAAATATATATGATCTCCACATAAATTATTTGTTGAAGTATTATACAGAAATATCCCGTTCAGAAGAAAACATTTATTACGCGCCTAATGTTACTAAGCGTCGGGAAGCGCACGTCGATGCGAGCTGTAAACATTAAGGACCTGTTCCAAATATCTACCTTTAAAAGTTACAAATATATTGAAATATATTATAAATTCTAGGTAGTCAGTTGAAACGAGTCTAAAAAGAAAGAGAACTAGCTCCATTTTATTTTAATAGAAATTAATAACACAGAATAATAAAAAGATTACTTACAAGTTCCGATACGAGGGGAATGGATTTCCTCCTCGGCCTGATGTCAGGCATACTGTCGATATTGCTGTAAAACGGATTATCCCCAGGATGTCTGTCGGTAAAATAATGAAAAAAATCTCGTTATTTCTTCATTCATTCATTCATTTATAATATTTAAGAAAAGTATAATAATCTTTTAATTCATACCCATTCCCTCGACCGCCTTGATCATTGAATCCTCCTGTTCCATTCTAAAATAAACAAAAAAATAATAATTAATAACAAAAAAAATAAAAGAAAATAAAAAAAAAACATTTATTGATAACAAAAAAGAACAACAATAACTTTAACATTGGGACAGACGAAATTTTCATAAAATTATCTCAAAATACACATAATTAAAGCCTTTCATTTTAAAATATATCAACTAGTGGCAGTATCAGAAAAAATATAACAGATGAGTAATTATTAGGCAATGAACAAGTCACGGATACTTGTAAATTTATATGAAAATTTCATCCTTTATATAAACAAATTTAACAATTAACACTGCAAACGGAGAACTAATATACTGTTAACAAAGATTAACTAATATAATTAACAAATTGTATTAATATTCTAATAGTTACAAATATTATCGTGAAAAGGTAGGTAGCTGTAGTTATATTATTCGATAGCCTCTCCAATATTCATTAGTTTAAAAGCACAGATTTGATAACAATGGGCCTGAAAGCTGTATAGAATATATTATATTTCCTTTACGAATCGCGTCAATAGTAATACGAAAGCGTTTTAATAAATGCATAGTTACGTCCTGCCCATACACATAATTAAAGTCTAATTTGTCTACAAATATAATAATTTCATATTTTTTTTAGTGCCTTCTAATTCTTTATAGGTGTCAAGAGCTATACGTTGAACATCCTATAAAATATTTAAGCCTATGCTAGGGTACATCGTATAATTTTTTGTTAATTGATGATAGCAAATGACGTTTAGCCATGTCGTCGTCATCTATCAAATTGTACAGAAATGAAAAGACAACAAAGTCTATATACTTTTTAAGTAAACTAACATTTAAATACAAATATATATATATATATATATATATATATTTTTATAGACATTTAAAGCATTGTTTGTTTTGAATGATCAATAAATTAAATTAATTTATATTATACCAAAAATGGTTATAAATATAAATGAGTAAATATATCTTCGATGAAAGCTACAATTTCCCAATTTTTGGTTAAGAAAAAAATCTGTTTATGATATGACGTGATATGACGGCGAATAATTTTGTACCTTTAAATTCACTCATATAACATGAAGCATCACGTTGGAAGTAAACTTTAATGGAAAAGCACGAATAAGGTTTAGCGCTTTGCACTAAACCACTAACATTATTAATAAACTAAATATTTTACTTATCATAATACTGAATATCTTATAATTAATATATAAGTTTTACGATTACTTTTAAGCGTTATATAATAATTACACATTATATTGTAAAAACAAGTTGGGAGTCTAGATCAGTTATAAAAATCCAATATTATATTCTGTATATAATGAATTGCATAGGTGAGTAGTCTATTTATTGCCTTAACCATTTTCATTTCAATAATATATTATAATATACATAATTACAATATGGTAACCTAGATTTTTTATCTTATTTAGTCCATTCTATTGCTCTGCACGTTCATCTATTAAAAGGCAGGAACATTCGAAATTTCTTTATTCATTTATTATTCGTCTTTTGTATGTTTCTTAATTTTATAAGCATTTTATTATTTTAAAATACAAAGTGAATTTTTTCATTTATTTTAATATTATCTTCGAATTGAGATGGGTGTGTAAAATTGGTTGTATTATAAAATCAATCACAACCTTTGTATTTTTTCCTATGTTTCTAGGAAAATTCGAATTTTACAGTCAAACAGATACACAAGAGTATATATGATAGTCAAGCTATAATTATTCTTTGTTGTTAATTCAATTAGTGAAATTTTTTTTAATAATTTTTCAATGAGTACCACGAAATGCCATAACATGTCTACGGTAATTATTATTATTATATTATTTATAGTCTAAAGCATTTAGTAATTCAGCTACACATTAAGATCTAACTTATTAAGCTATAAATACTTTACGAATGTCTCATTGGTAACGAAATAAGCTAACGAGTTCATTACTTCTAAAATCTTATTTAACTTTTTACTCTAATTTCATGAAATTTTTGCATAAGGTAACTTACACCAGCGCTAACTTTATCCTTTTCGGTTGATGGTGTTGTAGCAGCAGGTGTTTCTGTTGTTTTCTCTTCAGCTTTTCTATCTTTAAGAGCCTTCAGAAGCTTCCATTTACTTCCAACTGGGGCGTCTTGCTGAGGTGGTGGCTCTGTTTGCGGAGGTTTCTGCGTTTGTTTGGGTGGTTCATAGTCTTCTTCAAATTCATCACCACTTTGCACTGGACTATCTGGTCCAGACGTTTCTCCCGAACCTGAATCCGCATATGACTTATCATCATCTGTTTCTTCTTCTGTAGCTAAATCGTCATCAATTTTTTCATCCATTACTGGGAATGTTGTCACTTCTTTCCATGTTTCTTCGTGTGGAGTTTCATCGCACTTTACTTTGATTGTAGCAGTTTTAAGTTTTAGTTCACGTAAAACAAAGGACATTTTTTCTTTTAAATGTTCTTGTGTTTCATTGGGTTCTTCTTCCATTTCAGGCTCTTCTTCCAATGTTTGCTCTCTTTCAGCTTCAAATTGTGACTGATGTTCCATTTCTTCTAGTTTTCTTAACTCGTAACAATACCATTCATCTTCTGAATCAATACTATCTTCCGTACTTTGGCGCCTTGATGATACTCTAGAACCACTTCGCCAAGAATGTGTACTCTTACTATCATCGTCTTCATGTTTGTTTGGTATGTCCAAGCTCTGTTGCTGTCGAGGTTGAAATTTGTTTGGTAAACCACGTGCACTTTGAATTGATGGACTACGCTCTGTGAAAGAAATTGATTCTTCAGGCACTGAACTGCTGATTATTTCAGGAGGACTGGATTTTGTTGGCTTTTTAGATTTTGGAATCGGTGGATGTGCTGGTTCT
The DNA here is from genome assembly GCA_037355905.1 of Heliconius aoede. Taxonomy (NCBI): domain Eukaryota; kingdom Metazoa; phylum Arthropoda; class Insecta; order Lepidoptera; family Nymphalidae; genus Heliconius; species Heliconius aoede. The sequence goes on along the minus strand of JBAIZZ010000052.1, from coordinate 971,382 downwards.
TCTGGAATATTTTGTTCAACTTTGGGTGGAGATGTGTCTGAAATTTGATCATCAGACACAGAAGATGATTTTCGTAAGCGATATTTGCCTAATGCTCTAGATACAGCAAATTCTTGAGAACTTCCATTATAAGATGTGTTATTCTCCACCATTCCTTCATCCAGAGAGGTGGATGCTTTTTTAACGTCTCCAACAGTTGCAAATAGTGAAGCAGGTGAACGATTGTCTTCTTTAATCTCCTCTTCAAAAGGGTCAATATTGGATATATCGGTATCAATGTCTAATTTTTCAAGTTCAGTTATATTATCTTTTTTCATTTGACTGACACGGGCAAAATGAAAATCAATGTCATCACTTTTATCTCGGGGTATAATATTACTTTGAAATTTTTCATTTTCTTCCATAATACGCTCAATTTCACCATCATCATGAAATTCCACTCCTTGTTTTTGTAATTCTTGGATCATTTGCTGCTGTTCAATTATTTCTTGATTATTCATTTTTCTCTGTTTAGGTTTTGCTGGTACCTTCGCAAAAACGTTTCCCTCATGTGTAGTGTCAGAAAACACACTGTCAGAATCTTCTGATTGAGCACTAGATCGACCACCAGACCATTCTGTTTCTGATGTTTCGGGGTCAGATAAAGATTGATGACTTGCTTGTTGTTTTCTGCGAGCTTTTTGCAATAATCCTGACATGGATGCAACTAAATGATATTTTTTCTTTCTTCTTTGAGCTGATAATATTCTTTCTTTCAAAGATTTCTCTTGTTGAGCTTGTTCTACTGTATCTACTCCAGAAGGTAATGAATGTGACCTATGTTTTTTGGGTAAATGCAAGTCTGGGAGCCAATGACTCACGGATGACATGGCCGATTTTAATGATGATGTACGTTTGGGTTTCTTACACTCCTTGTCTTGACCTTTTCCTTTTAGATTAGTGGAAATAGATAAGTACCCTGATTCTGACACGAGCACACCACTGGAATCAACATATTGCTCTTTACGCACAACTGGGTGATCGGGCATCTCTTTATCGTATCCTTGCATATCATTAACTACATTACCGTTTCTTTGATCATATTGTTGTTGCTTAAAATATTCTTGTTGCAATTGATTTTGAAATTGTTTTCTTTCTGTTATGTTTAGAGAGTGAGATTTTAAGCTAGATGTTTCCATAGAACTAGTTGGTGATCGGTTTCCTTGCCATGCTATTCGATCTTCCATTGGCATTCTCTTAGGGGAATCGTACCTACTAGAAGTTGGATAATAAGATAACGCATCGGTTAAATTTCCCGTCGGATATCCAGAACGATGATTATTACTTTTAAAACCATTTTGATGAAAATTTACATCACTACCACTTACTGTGTTTGCCCTCGTGAGTAATTTTTTATTTAAATTTGCACCAGACATTACAACAGTTTGTGCATGATAGCTAGGTTCTGGTGGATAAGAATCAATCGTTTGCTTAGGAACCGTTTCCGTAATTTCATTTCTATCTAATAACTCGGAAAAATGTGCATCTTCAGTAAGCATGCCTCGAGGCGTACTATAAACAGTAGTAAAAATTGGTTGTCTATTTCCAGCAACGGAATATATTGAGGGTGCTTCATTTTGATAATAAAATTCTATATTGTTTAAAGTATTTTGACTAGCCATTGAATATGAAATATCACTTTTTAAAAAACTAGAATCCATTTTTTCCTGTAACCTATTTATATCTATAGAAGAGTCTTTAAAGCTGTCACCTTTACGTAAGCTATATTCTCTTTTGGTACTTTTGTCCTCATATGGATATGAATCCACTAAAGTTTCTAAGTAAGGTTTGGAATCTATATCATATGTTACTCTTTGCACAGATTGTGGGGAAGGAATTCTTATCTTATGACTTTCATGAGCAGAATGAGTAATTCTACCTGTTTTTGGCGAACCTGGACTTTTCTCTAGGCTAGACCAACCACTCATTGATGATAACCCTGAATCAGATTTGGCTGCAACAATATTAACGCTTTCTCTTTTTAAATGTTTAGGTGACGTTTTTGGTGATTTTGGCGATCGTGGGCTTAAACGCAAGGTATCTCCTGAAATCGTAGTACTCGTTGATAGCATTGACTGATGTGCTGATAATAATTCACTATTATTCTGAATTGTTGAAAAAAGCTCCACCCCGTTTGGAGGTGCAGGTGGAGGGGGACTGGGGGACTTTCGCAATCTATTATCCTCATAATTCACATCAATTCTATCATCGGCTGGTTCATTATACATTTCATGAACAGATAAAGGAGAATGTTGTTCTGATGTTTTATACATTTCATTTAGAGTTTGAGATTTACTTTTCGTAGAAAAATAATTTTGTCTCGATGGATCTACAACATATGGTGAAGTATAGTCAAATCTTTCCCTGGACATTGAACTAGGTGATTTAGATGATTTTGCTGCTATTTCTGCATTAGCGACCGCTGAACTGTACGCTAATCTACCTGTTACAGTTGTATAAGGCTCTGTTGTCGTTCTTTCCGGTACAAATTTTCGTCTAGGAGATAAAGTAGGTGGAAGATATTCTAAAGTCCTATCTGGTACGTTATGTTCCGTAAGTGATAATCTTGATGGTGATTTATCACGCATAATATTATCCTTTGGTAATGTTAGAATAAAGTCGTCAAAACTTTTCATCATATCATTAATACCCCAATTTTCTTCTCCTCCGTACATATTTTTTAATTGTTCATTTATAATATTTCCATCTTCTACAAGTGTTTTTGCTTCTATATCTCTATCATGTTTTGTGGTTAATTTTGCTTCCGGACTAAGGAGTCTTGTTTTCAAGTCTTTTAACTCTCTCGAATCTTTATGTAATTGGGTTGTCAGCCTATCTAATTCATGTAATTTATCTACTGTTATTTGATCTATTGTACTTAAGGTAGATAGATGAACTATATCTCTTTCACTTATTCCAGGTCCCCCTTGTAATCCACAATAGTCTTTGTAATCACTGGCACTATAAATTTGTCGTGAAGTAGTTGGAATAATTTCTACATCAGTTTCCTCAGGTGCTTCCCATATCATGTCTAATTGTGAAGGCGGTCTAGACGTTTCCTCACAAACTAGATCATCTCTGTACGCCTGATTTAAGCTTCTATAAAAGGCCTCATTAGATTCCATTTCTTCGTCTTGAGGATCTAATAACACAGCGCTGCGTCCAATATCTAACCCTTCTTCAATGCCATCTTCAACCGTACCATTTCCCAATATTTCTCTGATAACCTCTAATCTAGACATAGGATCTCTAGAAGTTACAGTACGACATGCGTAGAAATCAAGAAGAGTTGATATGACACCCTGTTGATCAGCGAGCAGTGCTTCTAGTCTTTCTAATCTATCCCACATTCTCACATACTCTTGGCTTAGTAGATCGAGCGCCCGCCATGCATACTTTAATTCAGTTTCTAGAATGTTAAGACGTGTGCCAAGCCGTTCCATATAGTCACTGATAATGTAGTCGCCTGAATAAGGTGGAAGATCAGGAGGTAAAGAGAGGGAGCCGACGTCGTCCATATCGACCTCGGCATCCCCACTCCCACCGCCCTCGTTTTCCTCCATCACGTCGCTTGCATCTGCCCCAGCATTGTCGTGAATTTCGTGCATCATCTTCGACGTGGATAGTGAGTCGGACATAGCATCTTTCACTATGACTCATCCCATATCGTTTTTATTTTAACAATTTCGACACTAAACTGTTCCGCGCTACAGTCAGTTCTGAGTTTGGTCATTTTATATCACACACTTTAACACATATTGTATATGCTACAGTTCACTTTTATAACTATTAGTACGATTCAACACTTTATGTATACTTTGTATTTAGACGGATTTAAATTTATTTGCACTTCATAAAAAATATATTTTAAAATATTGAATATTGTAAACAACACTCTTCTGAAAAAAAGACATAATATTAGAATTGGTTGCTTAAAATACTGGTTTGCTTATAAGCCTTGTAGCTTGTATGTAAACCAGTAATGGGATGGGGGTAAACCTCAAATAAACATGTGAACTCGAATATCACTTTAACATGATTATCCTTATCTAATTAAATTTAAATGTAAGCTGTAATATTTTTTTACATATATTATATTGACATAAGCGTTTTTTTGTTAATAATAATAACAAACACATAAATTAATGTAGACATTAAATGTAAAAAATATCTTATTTAATATAATATATGTATGTAAAAAAAATTAAGAGTTGACATGTTATTTTGTTGAGGCAGCTAAGCGGCTCGTACTCGATCCCACATGAGCATACGACAGAGGTGGAAGGCTATATCCAGTTCAGGATAGGGATGGAAGGACTTAGAAGGAAACCAGATAAAGCCACCGCTTCACTAAATTATAGGTAGGAAATTTGGAAAGGCTGAATACGGTTGTTTGTTTTATTTGTAATATAATATTTCAGAATATTTTTAAATTATTAATATTCAAATTTAATTACTTTAACATTTTGCGTAAAAACTACTTCCAAGTTTAGAAACGATATGTAAAGTTAAAATATAATAACGTTATAAAGGTTTTATAATGATATGTATGTATATGTTATTTAATAGGTACAGCATAACTTAGTTTAGTATTAAATGTTGTAATTAGTACCTATAATATTATAAAATTAAATACAAAGTTTATTTCATGTTTTATTGATTCAATTATAGTATCAAGTGTGGTCATATCATATCGTATGATATTAAAATGTAGCATGCCACAAAAATACTAAATTATTGATCAATAACATTCCGATTCCGATTTATAGTCATGACTCGTTGCAGAACTCTTTTACGAAGGATGCAAAGTAATCGTCTTTCGTCTCACGCCACCCAACTAGATTAATGCCAATGGATGTACTGAGGGTATAAAGTTTCTTGAAATAGCAATCTTCAATTGAAATGGCTGGAGACTGGCCAAAACACACTTGAAGTTTTACTCAACACTAATTGGATTTGTAGCCTACTTCAGGGAAAACGTAAAAAAGATCTAACTTTGTGTTGCAAAGTATATAATATTAGCACATTTTCTATTCGGAGAGAGAATTGTTATAGTTATTACAATTGTACTGGTTTATTTGAATCAAAATCAGATTTATACAAGAGGTTGTCGTGACAAACTGATTGTTTGCTGCATGGTTGTGGACAGGATCCCTCCTCGAAATTATTTGACAAATGTAAAATATAATATTCCCAAAAAAAATTGCTTAATAAATTAATATTTCAGCAACAGTACTTATTGCATGTTCTTGTGTGTTAAAGCGCGGCGTTGTTTTCTTTCAATTAACGACTTCAAACTCTCGTATTAAAATTCAAAATCTCGAATTCAAAGAGAATATTTGAATACAAGGCTCTAACTACCTACCCTGCTCAGTCACAGGGTGAAAATTTGTAATATATATTATATGAAGTCAATCAATAAATCGAATTTATTAACCACGACATATAGTACACCTGTATTATTAAATTAACCACGATATATAATACACCCGTATTATTAAATATATATTAATTTTAATTAATTATATAAATATTATTATATATATTAAAAAACTACTACAAAGTAGTATATTACCGCCACAAAAATATAATAATACTAATGGAGGGTTACCACAGTTTTATTCATTAAATAATACAGAATGCTGGTATTTCTGCGGCGGTATATTTGCTTGGATGCAGAACTGTCTCTTTACGAGCCAATTTTAGCAGTCAGATGGGAACTCTGTGATTTTAATAGAGTGCAGGTACGTTCTCGTTATATTTTATACAATTTACAACAACGATATAATATATATCAAATGTAATATTATAATATTACTTTATTAGTAAATAACATAATATTATCAAATTATAACTTTCGATAAAAAAATAATAGACTTAAGTCTGTTAATTTAATAAAGAGAAAAATTAACAGACACAGACATCTTCCCACTCAGAGCCTTCTTCTAGGCTTTTATTTTTTTCACATTTAGAAACAGTGTATTACATCAAAACTTACTTGTTAATTTGTGTTCTATATAAACAATTCGTCCAAATAGGATCCGTCATATTTTCATGATTTACTTTATTTACATAATGTAATAAACTAAATAATTGTATAAATTATTTATAAAAACATGATGACGAATAACATGGCGACCGCGATCAACATGATTCCAATTCATATATTTCACTTAAATAAATATAGCTTTGAGTGATATGTTTGTATTGCAAATTAAACGTTTTAATAGTAGAGCAAAACGTGAAGTACGATCATTCATATTATTTTTCTGTTTAGATTATTATATATATATATATATATATATATATATATATATATATATAATAAAATTGTAATATAATATATTTTATATTACAATTTTATTACAAATCAAAATATCTTTAATATTCTCTTCTTTAATGTTAAAGTAAATATAGCTAGCTTTAAATATTTGAATAATGTATCAATTACCAAATTTTAAAATATATTTGTTGTGTTGTTTTTTGTGCTATTTTGTAATAAAAAATCATATAACAAGCGCCGCTACAGGTTCTTTAGAGAAATGTGTCTAAAAATGCACGAAGAAGTTTTTCTGTGTTAAATTTTAACCCAAAGTTCGGTCTGCCTATCTCGCCAGCTGCAGAATTTATGTAAAGTTATAAAAGAAAGTAACATTATAAAGTAAATAAAATTTGACCAACTTATAATAAATTTAAAAGAATCAACTTGTTTAGCGTCTATCTTAACTTAACTGACCAAACTAAATTATCCAGAGATTAACTTCAAATGAATCACCATCAAAAATAATACTGAATGGATATTATTAATACAAAATAGTGAAGAGCAACAATCACATAACAAACGAAGACGTTACTTGCCAAGTTTGGCCACATCACTGGCGTACAAATGGAGTTCAGATTATTATGGAAGAGTAAGAAAGAAAACGCAGCCGCTGGCAGCCGTTCAAACATGGCACCAGATGTAGTAAACTCGAAGACTGGATTGTTTCATAACTCCGGTTTAATGAACCCCGACCGTTTGACGTTTCACCCTACATTCGCCCTTTGTATACGAAAAACCTTCCTTCATATTTTTAAAGTGAAATTTTGAGCGCACATTTTTCTATTGTTGTATTTTTTTTTTTGCGTATATTTTTTACCTGCTGTAGAATATGAAATTTCCTTAATAAAGACTGAAAATTGTTGCAAGTGTAAATATAATATATTTCAACAGATATTATGTGTTAGTTAACTATTATTATTACACGAGAGCGAAGATATGGAAATATAAATTTAGATCGAACTCACAAAAAGTTGCATGAAACTTACAAAGAAACAATTAGTCCGACAATTAAAGCTCTAAATACTATAGCTACAATACTGAACCAATTAGTTAACAAATAATATTTATTTCAATTTATATTTATATTTCTTTGCTCTGGTGTTGAGGCAAAGCGCGGCTTTGAGTTCCATAACTTAACACACAATGCCTCCAGAATCCTGCCAAAAGTGGGGAATGGACTGTGTTAACTCCGTATCCCGCACATAGCAGGGTAGGTAACTCCTTTACCTACCCTACTATGTGCGGGATACAGCGTGAAGCTGATATATTTTATTTTCAGTAATGAAATTATTTAATGAGTGCGTGATGCACAAAACAGCTTGACCTACGGTTAATGTTTACATTTCCTACTCACTTCTACGGTTTCGTATATAGTGATTTATATACACTTAAGTAATGTTTTTATAGATATTATGAAACTTAAAGATCGACCGAAATAACAAATTCACTTTATCTTCTTTCTTAAATTTTTTTTATAGGTGTTCTAGCTAAATTAATAATATATTAAACAAAACATGGCGAGGCCGTTAGGGGGCACTAACGTGTTAATGTAAACGCGACAAGTAATGAGTTTGATTACTATTCGAAGAAATTGAACATTGATAATTTTTTTTGTGTAAGGTACGCTCTTTCTATCAAACTCATAAAAAACAATAAACAAATAACAAGGTGCATAACTGTAGATTGTGAATGCAATAGCTCTGTTTATAGTTTGTTTGTCTGCAAAACCCGCTATATATACGGAACGCAATACATTTCACGATAACAATAACCGGGTGTTAAGAAAATTGAATGTCATACCATTCTCATGCAAAGTGCAGGGTGGAACGGCGTCCAATCACAGCTAGATATGAGGACGCGATACGTAAATCTCGTGCCTCCGCGGCAGCATATTGAACTAGTCTAAGAAATTTCTTAGACAAATAGTTCAATTTTATGAGATTTTCTTCAATTTTCATTTTGTCGTCCGTTTTCTATATAAAGTGATATTTTTTTTCTATTATATTTTTTCATTTAAAGTAGAAGAAATGTTTAACAACATTTGTATTATATAAAACAACGAAGAGAAGCTTCAAGCGGTTACGATAAGTTCTCAAACACCTGCCTCCCACCTAATGTATCAAAATAAAAAAAATACAAAAAAACAAAGTTACTATTCGAGGTTGCTTGTCTAGTTGGTAAAAAACGATATATAAAATACTATTTTCCAGTTGGACGGGAGTTTCCAAACTTCATTCAGTTTCAGATGCATTTGGACAGATTTTAGAGTGAGATGGAAATCAGATTTGAGCTGAACTGTTGGGATAGTTTATTTTTATATATCTAGTTATTTTGGAACAGGTATAACCGAGCTTAGAGTTAAACAAGGCTAGTTAAAAATATTTTTTTTTATCATTCGTTAGCATCAAATACATATATATACATATATAACTACAGTTTATTAGACCGAAAGTAATCAGTCAGTAGATTCAACATGTAAAAATGGAAAAAGTAATAATTTTAGTTTTTTGATTTCCATGTAGGACTTAATCTATAATAGTATGGTATAAAGTAAGTATTTTCAAACAACATATTTTTTAAATTGCGCCACAAGCGTTGTGAAGCGTTGTGAAAATTTTATGAATATCTGTTATGGTTATGGTTATTTGGAAGAGATGGTTATTAAGTCGTAAGAACGCCTTTAGTACATTGTCTTTGGTTACCTTATAAATATAATACAATTGTGTTATAAACGTACTGTACAAATATAATTATAAAAAATATATACTTTGTAACCTTAAACTAATCAGCTTCACGTTGTATCCTGAATATTGCAGGGTAGGCAAAGAAAACCTAGTGCTAAGACACTCCGTTCCCCAATTTTCGAGGAATTTTTCGAGACTTCGCCAGTTGGCTAACAACATCGGGCCTTTGCCTTGGTGCCAGAACGAAGAAATAAGAATATTATTAAATAATTATCCATTCCCCCGTGTGGGGATCGAACCCAATACTAATAGTAATAAAAGTTATTGTAAAATTTATAAACGAAATCTTAATCGAGATATAGTGAAATAGATAAGATAGCCTTCACGGTAAGCGGAGGTGTGACACCAACATAAGAATATCTGGCGCGAGCTCAACACGACGCGCGTTCCACTCAGTCCCGTTTTGAACGTTTTTCCACTGATTTAACACGAAATATTATGAGCGACATAGGCAGGATATATTTCTTTTTCATATCCATTTTTGTACAAATTTTGCAGAAATAATCTTGTTTTTCTTCTAAAACTATATTAAAGCTCTCCATTTCTCATTTTCCACTGTATTCTGAAGACATTGTTCAGTGGAGGAACTCAATTCCGCGCTTTGTCTCGATTTTAGAGCGAACAAAATGAAAATATTAAATATATAATTTCTTCGAGTAGGAAGCGAACCCAAAACTTATCGCCTGTACAGAACATGTACCATGACTGGCCTTGATTAAATTCTAATATGTAATAATAGAAAAAATACAGAATAACAATTTTTAAGTTATAATTTTCAACGTTTAGTGAAAATTCGAAAATGGGGCAGCTCAACTCATTGAAACTTGTTAAGTTGCGACATCGTTTTGAAACATTCTCTAATTAAATTTTTCCAGAGCTTTTGAAATAACTAAATATATATTATTTTTGTTATTTCTCATATTATAATAATTTATATATATCTTATGTTTGTTAACATAATTTGTATTCTTGTGTGCTTTTTTGTTTTCTTTAATTATTATTACTACGTTATGATACATAAATTAAATAAATAAACAATATTGTCTTATTTTTATATTGCATTATTATTTATTTTTGATCTCAATATATGTCAAAATCCGTCTAAAGTAACGATATTAAAATGTGAAAGGTCGGTCCACCCATCCTGTCCAATCATTATCTAGACCCCGAGTCCCTATGACCCATAAAAAACCCTTTCGCATATTTGCGATAAAATAACTATCGTCGGTTTATCTGTGTCCACATGAGAACCAAGTACAAATAAGGAACTGGTAGAAAATTAACACAGCTTTATTAACAATATAACCAAAGGAATAAATTGCGCGGTCTTCACCAAACAAACAACTATTGTGTCAGCAAAAAGATAGACAAAAAATAAGATTGGATTAGAGCGGGCGAAGCTGTCATGTTGTGGGATTTACAGGAATTTACTCGTTTTTTGTTAGCAGATAACAGGGTCGGCAGAGGAGACCAGGGAACCTAGTGTTAAGACACTCCGTTTCCCATCCGCCCCCCACTTTCAACTGATTTTTTCAGGCATTGCGTATTGAAGGTCGGGATTGAACGTCGCGCTTTGCCACTTTAAAGATATGAAAATATAAAATATTTAAATTCCCTCATGGGGGAATCGAACCTACAATCGTCTTCTGCGGTAGCTCCAACAACTGGCTATATACAGAGTATTATAATATATTTAATATATCATATTATATTGGTTAAAGACAGATTTAACACTTTTTGTAATTTTATATAAACTTAGTAAATCAAAAAAATCACCTGAGTTATATATATATTTAAATCCATGGAACATATATCTACTACGTTGTTATTTTCAATATTTTTTCGGTACCATTTCATTATAAATATAGATAAATAGAACAAAAAATATATTCACAGTATTAACCTACTACGCCAGCCGGATTAAAAATTCCCTTTCAAATATAAAGGAGTCAAAAGTAAAACTAAAAATACCTATTCAATACAACACTCGACTTGATTAAACCCGGAGTACAAAGAGACGACTGATAAATAAAATTAGAGCTAACACGAACGTCAGACTTCTGAGATTCCTTTATGATTAAGTAAATACATGTTAAATGACTTTTGTATTCATTGTTATTGTGGAAATAAATAAATATATTTGTATGTCGAGTAAGGGTTACATTAGTTATTTTTTTTTTTGTTTAGATTTACGCTGTATCCCGCAAAGAGAGCCTAGTGGTAAGACACTCCGCTTCCCACTAAAGCCTCTAGAGCCACTGCGTGTTGAGTGGCGGAATTCAATGCGCTTTGCCTAGACACCAGAGCGAAGATGTGAAACTATTAAATATTTCATTTGATTGAGTGGGAATTAAGCCAAGTTTTATGTAAAATTTTCTTTAGTGTAAAGTTTTTATATTTTCTTGCCTCGTGGCAGTGAATACTCATGTAACTTTAAAATACATATTTTAAAATGTCAATGTGCTAAATATAAGAGATGAAGCTTTTCTATCGTGCAATCAATAAAGTTCTCAAGATAGCATTTATCCCTAGTGGCAAGTGTCCGGGAGTTGTTTCTAGAACCTATTAAATTATAGTCTCCTATTATATGCTTCGATTATAGCGTTAAATGATTTATGTTTTATAATAATTTATAGTTGAGGCGGTCGTGGCACAGGGGCAGGGGCGACTGTAAAAGTGACACGGTTGTGGGTTCGATTCCTACCCGTGGGAAATATTTAATATTGTCGTAGAAAATATTCTCTCTCTGATAAGGAGGTAAAACGCGGTGATGAGTTCCGCAATAACTCCAGAATTAGGCGGAAATTGCGGCAGGTTGGTTTCCAGATACAGTGTGAAGCTAAAAAAATACATACAAATACAAGTAAAAATTTTCGTCGTAACGTAAAATAAAATTAAAAACAGTCTCCTTCACTTAGAAATCGTTCATCTGTATATATAAAGCAAATGGATCCGAAGGAGTTGTTGTAATTTCGAGGAGTTGTTCCCTAGCCTCCCGGGATGGTTATAGGCTAGATAGATCCGGAATCCAGAAACGCATTTTCTTTTATTTTAGGTTACGTTGTACGTGTTTTTTTCCCGCTAAGCCAAAAGGTGACTCCACTAAACTTCGCGCAAGCGAATCAAGCGGGCTCAGCTAGTTAAATAAAAAAAATATTCCACAAAACTGTGTAACAAAAAAATCTACCTATATGTATAATATATAACTATCTATATATATATACATATGTATGTATAAATATAGAAAATTCAGCATTTTCTCATGCAGAGTTCTCACGACAGGTGAAAATTCGGCAGAAAACTAAAGAGTTTACAAATATAGCTAAAAGGTCGTGACGCGACTAGAAATAAATTTCAACGCGAGGAGTTAGCGGTTTATGTACGCTGCGTATATTTGACAGTGATATGATGAAGCGCCGCGAAGATAATAACCAGAAATCATATTTTGGTTTCTTTATAAATTATGTATTACTTTGTGGAAATGAACTTTGGATTTTTTTTTAATTTAAAAAAAATAATAAATCGCTCTTGTTCTTTGGAAACAATGTAAAAATAATTATTTAAATACATCGTACAGTTTATTTTACTATTTAATATAAAAAAATAAATTTTTCTTAAAGAACAATTATAGGAGGGTAAGAAATATTATCTTAGAGACCTGTTGATACGTATTTTTAATTAACTTGACATGTCCAGTTCAAATAAACAATTTAGATGAATAAGTCTAATATTGATAAGTAATTTGTTATTTTTTTAGGATAGGCAGAGGAGAGTATGCAGTGTTAAGATACTCCGTTCACATTAAAACACTTCCGTTTCCCATTTTCCGTCGGATTCTGAAGTCATTGCGAGATGAGAGGCGAAACTTAACGCTGCGCTTTGCCTCTGAAAAACTGAAAATATTAAATATTTGTTTTCTCAAGTCGAAATAGAAAACCACTACGTGTCGCGATTACAGTCACACAGTTGTGCCCCTGAGCCACAACCGCCCTCAAGAACTTTTTACAGTAATAAAATATACGACTTATGGAGTATTAAACTTAGTATTTTTTTTTATAAAATATTATTAATATTAACTTATGACAAAAATTCAAATATTATATTTACAATTTGAAACACGCTCATATTTTATTAGATCGACATATATTAGTTGAGAAACTGACGCTGTAACTTATATTACGTGCTAATGCGGGAAATAAAATTCTGTTAAAAGTTATAGAACTGCTCCGAATATTTTTATCGCTTAGAGCTACGAGCGAGTCGCATTACGCACGCAATCTTTTGGTTTTACCGTATATTATTTAAATCATTTACATTATCACGTACAACATCGTCAAATAACAATTAATATTCAAGGCGAGCATTCGTTTACTTAATGAACTGAAATAAAAATAAACGTTTTTTTTTTCAGCTATACCGCGTGTACGTAGCCTAGTGTTAAGACATTTCACTCTAATATTTCCGTCGAATTCTGAGGGCATTGCGTGATGTACTCAACGCCACGCTTTTACATCGACACCAGAGAAAATATTAAATATTTAATTTCCTCGACTGACAATCGAACCTACAACCTGTCGCCACTGATATAAAGATTTGTACTGAATTCTCAAATGCTTTAAATTATTTTCTACAATATAATTTTCACACATCTTTAACTTATAAACATAGAGTACCTAGACAGATAAACAGTTCAAGTTAATTCTTCCGAACAGTTAAAAATTACATATTAATGTCTACGATAACAGATGTTCTAGGTTGCTTTCCACACAATATTATGTCATTAGACTCGTAATTCCATTAGCATCAAGTTATTCTTGAACATTTAACTAAGAACTATGTTACGTGAAGCGTGTGTAACTACAATGTCAGTCGGCTACAGGATTAGAAAGAAAAAATCTATTTTAAAATAATAAGGCCTAAAATAATCTATTTTAATAAAATAAAAATATTTTAAAATAATAATTGAGGCCGTCATGGCGCAGCGGTGTGGTGGCGGCACAAAATTGTGACGATAACACGACGGTTGTGCAATGCCTCCAGAATTCGACAGAAAGTGGCCAACCGAGTGTCTTAACACTAGGTTCCCTCTGCCTACCCTGCTGTGTGCGGGATATAGAGTGCAACTGTTTTTTTTTTTTAATTTTCTTTATAAAATAAAATTAAGTCAGCTTCACTCCGTATCCCGCATAACGAGTGCATGCAGAGGAAACGTAGTGTCAAGATACTTTATTTCACCGAATTCTGGAGGCCCTTATATAAATTTCTATTTTATTTTCATATGAATCTATCGAATAGTTGTTTTATTTACGCGGTGTACTGGCTACGCCTATTTTTGTCACCCAAACGTCTGAACAAACATTATATTCGGGTCAACGTTAAGGTTAGGTCGGGTCAACATGAATTCGTGTCAAGTTGTTAAAACTCATTATTGTGTCGGATCAAATAAATATAAATTCAATGAATTTATATTATTTGTATATAGAACAACCATTTTTGTTATTATTAACGAAAGATAGGAGACTTAAGCACAAGATATCAGAACGATATCAGACTGAAGAAATCGAAATACAGCATGTAGCAGAGGGAATCTAATGTTAAGACACTCTGTTCCCCCCCACTTTTCGACAATTTTTCAAGACATTTTTTGTTGAGTAGCGTAACTCAACACCGGGCTTTGGTGCTAGAGCGCTGAAATGAAAATATTACTAAAGAATAATTCATTCTGCCGAAAGGGATCCTAACTCACAACCATTACCGACCAACCGATACCCTTGTGCACGTTTGCCTCAAAAAAAAAATTGCGATTCCAAATTTATTTCATAAGATTTTAAAACAGTGCAGTTTCATCAAATCCAGAATCCAGCTGAGTGTCGGTTGAATGGAACTTCCATTACGAAAGAAAGTACTACATTATTACTTGAAGCTGCTAGCGTCGCGGTATTGAAAATGAATTCTGCGTCCTATAACATTGAAATAAGATAGATATCTATATCTATCTGTATTGATATTATTATCCAGATTTCTCATTAACAGATGCCCGGAGGTGGGTTATGTTGAGAAAAGCGGAAGTCATCGTGGAGGCATTGTGTGGTAGCCGGTTCGCTTTTTTTCCTACTAATGAGGCGAAGTTGCGAACAATTTTGCAGTTGCAGGCTTTACAATGACCTCAATCTGTGGAGCGAACGAAAATTTATTACCATATTTCGTCGAACAAGTTCCGAATTGACAAATATGATATATTTCTCGTAGAAATAGGGTTGAAAAGCCGTTCAAACGGAAGAAGTTAAACCAACAGGCGTAGCACAACAAACATACTATTATATAGAAAATAAAATAATATTTCTTTTCAAATAAAAAAACTATCTAATAAAATATTCATTAAAAATCTAAAAATAAACATCAAATATGTATGAAACAAGAAAACGAGATGAAAACCTTTAACTATGTAAAAGATTTTCAGAGATCACGTATTTTTTTTTATAAACAATGTTAATCTTTTAACTAAATATTTAAAGACAAACGATTATTATCTTATTTTTCAATTACATGTATTTTCCTTTAACACCGCTTTAGTTAGAGGAATGTTATTATTAGAAAGCTATTATCAAGATCGGTGTAGAATATAATCTATTTCTATTTTGCACTATGAAAGCCGACGAGAACGCTACCAAAATTATATAATTGTACAGTTCCTTTATAAATTATACATAATTAAATTAAGAAATATTACCAATGGCAGCAATAATTACTGATAGATTACATTTCTCTTATTCTCGAAGTGACAGAGTTAAGTATCACATCGATCATCAATCAACTGCTGGTCCACCCTCTTCCGTCCAGCACTTGGAATTACCATTAGTGGCAATTTAATCTTCTTAAGACCGAGGTCAGCGTTAGATTGACTATTAAATGCCTTTTATTTCGTGGCTAGTTTTTATTTTTACTGTTATTTGTATAGACTATACTAGTATTAACATAAAAAAATAAGAAGAAGTCATTTTGTTTTGATGTTATTTAATTACATTAAAATGTTTATATTATTTATGTTTTTATTTCTTTATTGTATGATATAATTACTTTAAATTTTGATGATGAAAAAAAATCGTTCTTTTTTCAAGATGACCGATCTTTATAAGACATGTATTTTTTATTACAATAAACCATCAGGAGTTCAAGTAACCATTTGTACACAGGCACTCTATTGATATTATATGGAAAACTTTTTTGAAAATTTTACTCAAAACTCGTAACATTCATACACTTCTCAATTGTGCCTCGATGGTATCTTCCTACAGTCTATATCATCAATTACTACATATAATATACTATATCATCATAAATTATGACAATTTGGGATATCATAATTATGAATACATCACATTTTCATGATATCTGACATTGCACTTCCCAAACCGGCAGTTTTTTCGCGTACATAAATGTGATGAATATTTTACGACTTGAAAAGGGTTCGGTGTAAAAAAACACTTGGGTGAAACAGGACGCAGAGTTATGTAAATGGAAATAATTGCATTCTTGCTTTTTTACTTTACTGTCTGGTCTACTTTTGTACGTGTATATTAAAAGTCTGGTGACCTATGAACTTATACTGTACTTCCTAATTTGAAACGTAATATTATTTTCATTTCGTTCGTCTTCGTAGCCTCAAGCTAATAGAGAGAACGTATTTAGCAGCTGAGCAAATTGAATGCCTAATTTTATAGAAAATATAATATTATATATAGATATATAATTAAAATTAAATACCAATTTGAGCATAAAATCGAATTATTAAATAAAAAATGTAATTAATACATATTTATTTATATGAATAATCAATGAATATATTCAATATAGTTTCTAGTATACTCAAATAATTCCAAAGCTGAAAACTCCTCGCCCCAATGCGACATGGAGAGGCTCTTGCCTATCGATAATATTTCATCTCAAAATCCACGCGATTCCAGTGTAGCCGCGAAAAGCCGTATATATGGTGGCTGAAATAAACAGGTTTTACTGTTTCATTTTTATAAAATACGGTCTTCTATTTCCTGGGCCAATATATTGTATTATAGAGATATATTGATTGAATTGAGTGACGACTGGAAAAGCTTTAAAATAAGTTCTCTTTGGCTTATTCAGTTCCGTAAATTTATTTAAAATATTAGTAACTCGATCATGACACGTGGTGGTTTTGGGTTTCACACTTTTTTTCCTAAGCGTGCCATTACCATGATAAAAAGCCGTATTTATAAGTCCCTCTCAATTTAGAGAACGATCTTGAGATGCAGTTTACATTCATAGGTGAATGGCAAATGGCATCTCAAGATCGATTGCAGACTTGGTAATGATTTATAAATATAGGTCCTGGTGCAAAAACATTTAGTTCTGCACATTCAGCCCGAATTCAAAAAAAAAAAGAAGAGAAGATAACGAATATGAAGAAACTAAGAAGCTAATACGTTTTGATGTAGTCGTGGCGTCTCCGAGCGCGCTACGCTTGTAACGATCTGTAAACGTTCACATTATTCAACACCTTTTTTCGATAAAGCGTTTTTATCAACGATTTTAGTACGGAATTATTATGAGATAGCAATTTGTAAAGTGCCAATGATTAATTATCGCGTATCAATTGATTCTTTTTTCTTTTTCATTGACCTACATGTACAATATAATATTTGCAAATTATTTTTAATGAATACTTTGTAGACTATGCTATAACCTGTTGACTTCACAATATATATCATTAATTGTTATATATATATATATATATATATATATATATATATATATATATATATATTGTATTTATGAAAATGCAAATTAAAACGAGTTGAATGCAAAAAATAGATTAATTTATGTGTAAAGGTAATTAGTTAAGGGTTTGGCGTTGACTTTAGGGTAGGTGTTGATTATTAATATCTGTCTAATATAATGTATGCGAGTCATTTAATTTATGTAACGTAACGGCCATTTTACTTGGAAGTAGTCTTCGACTATAATTAGTGTTTTTACTACTCATAATATACGAATATGTATATTAAATATTAAGCTATTTTACATTTTAGTTTCAAGTATTTTTTTCGATAAATTAAATTATGAATGTCGAATTATTTTTCGATTGGTTTTAAAACTTTTGATAAAATTTTCAAATTTATTGGTTTTTGTTTTCAAAAAAATAGAGATACTTGAAAGACAATAATTGTCATATAAAACACAAATTTAAAAAAAATTCTTCAATGTCTTTCATAAATGTAAATTTACATAGGTATATAATTTATTTTATTATATATCCAAACTCTCCGCTCACTTCATAATTATGTCACATATAATTACAACGACCTACATGTGGCTACGCGCGTAGCATCACCAGACCAGATGCTACGAGCCTACATGAATCATCAATGAAACATTGCCGTAGCACGATCATTGATGATTCGAATGACGATTAACTATCATTTGATAGATTTATTTTAGGAGAAATTTTGGTATGGGATTTTTTTTTATAAATATTAGTTCACTATACACAAAACTTCACAACAGAAACACATGGGCGCGTGGATATAGTGGTGTCGGTCGGTCGGTCGCCGACCGGTGGTAGCGTGCGACTAAGCGGCCGGGGTGCTGGCCGGTGCGCGCGCCGTCGCCGCCGCTCGATAAGCGCCGCGCCCCACGGCCCCGCTGCCACCTGTACGCCGGCCACGGCAGGATCCCACCATGATACCACGGTTGTAAACAGTACCATTCAAAGCATACAAGTTTCATTAATAATATTACAGTTGCGGCGCAGCGATACAAAGTGTGAATGTAAATGCGATAGGTTGTGGGCTCGGTGCTCATTCGAGGATTTGAAATAATTCATATTTACATTTCATTTCCTCGCTCTGGTGTCAAAGTAAAGAGTGAAGTTGAAATCCACCACACAACCCACAATGCTTCCTGAATTGGGCGAAAAATGGCGATCGGATTGTCTTAATACTAGGTTCCCTCTGCCCTAGCACAGTGTGCAAGATATAGTGAGACTATAAGACTAGCTAACTTATTAATGATATTCAAAGTTTGTCATATATTAAAGTCGTTAATATACTTTTACCCGAACCCACAACTGCGTAAGCGCTACGAATTTTATTAATACAATATTTTATTAATTCAGATTGTGAGATTTATTCTCGAATTTATATTTATGTCACCATTTCAAATGTAACAGCATGTGCCGAAATCGCTGAACTAAAATAATTTTGATGAATGCGAACAAGATGGAAGTGGAAAATATTTTTTTATAAAATTAGAGCGAAACTTTTGTGAAGTATAAGTAAAAACTAAATGAAGGCATTTAAGCCCAAGGCTATCTATTTAATTACGTTAAGTTGTTAGTTTTGGGCTATCACAAGATCCCAAGACACTAATAGCGAATATTATTATATTAGTTGACATAACGGTAATATTAACGTGGATTATTCTACCTCTCTAAAGACTAAACTCACCTATAGGCTAAATATAGTAAATGCTAGTCTGGGTATAGAACGCCTTAGTAGATAAAGCGCCCGCTTTAAAGTTTTCTTTAAAAGTGTCCGACGCTCGAATCTACTTATGCATCTTTCGGAACAAATAATGGCCGTAATATTTTAAAGGGTAAGTTTCTGATCATACTAATAATTTATTTTCTGAACAAATTAATATTTATTTTCAGCTTCACGCTGTATCCCGCATGTCGCAGGGTAGGCAGAAGGAGGCTAGTATTAAAATATTCTGCTCGTTACTTTTCGCCGAATTCTGGAGGCATTGCGTGTGGAGTGGTGGAACTCAACGCCGCGCTTTGTTTCAGCACCAGAGGTTTTATATAATCAAACAATTTGATATCTTTCATTTTGTTTTTCACGTACAATTTTGATTATATATGAATATTACAAAGACTAATATAATTATTTTCAACATCACATGTCCCAATATTATTTCGAGAAATTAAAAAAAAACTCTTCGTAGAAAAATCTCTTTTACATTTTTCGGAGATATTATTGGAGATATTATTAGTTCATGAAAGGCATTGTAAGGGCAGAAACCTAAATCGAGTGAAATAACAATGTAATATTTTACTGTTTCGGAAATAAAGGAGCATTTTCCACGCGATAGAATTCGCTAATACGACTTCTTTATAGTATTTCTGTGCTTATTTGAAAACCTTTTGTTTAAAATTAATGTAATAACTTACGAGTTGTTTGGTATTTACATAAATAAGAGAAATAAATGTTGAAATTTTCAAAGAAAAATAAATAAAGTTATTTATCTTTAGTGGGGAATGGAGATTTAGTGGGATTCCCTTTACTTAACTTAAATATATTTCTGTAAACTTACTGTAAATTGCTTGGTTAATTTACTCAATAATTAAATTCATTTAGATTTTAACTATTATTGACACATAATAGTAGTTTGATAGATTTTTTTTAATTGTAATTAGGAAAAGTATTATTACTTCATATATTTGAACTGAGTAGTGGAATTCAATACCTATTTTACTTATTATAGTGGCAGAAAAAAAATCACACCCCCCTCCCGATGAAGATCGAAACTCACAGTAGGGGACTACTCTACTTACTCTACTTAACGATGGCTTTAACCTAAATTTGTTTTTCATAGAAATGTATGTTATTTTTAGTTTCACGTTGTATCCCGCATGTGGTAGGGTAGGAAGGGAGAGCTTAGTGTTAAGACACTCCGGTACCCACTTTCCGAAAAAACTTGGAAGTATTGCATGTTGTTTGGCGCTTTACCTCGACATCAAGGTGAAGAAATAAAAAAAATTTAATTTCTTCGAGTTGGAATCGAATTCACACCCGTACTCGAGAAATATTTGTGGTTTTACAAAAAATTCTATGACACTGGAGCAGCTCTCGACCCTTGCTTACTGTAGCTACTAAATTAGGTAAATGAGTACCTTGTATTATGGTAATAGGAAGTGGCTTCGTGACGGCGCATTTCTTATACTTTCTTGAAAAAAAAAACTTAAGAAGCATTTAATTGCAAAGGAATAAATTACTGATAATATCGTTAACATTTTCAATATGTCTATACTTGTTATTTATTTAATGTATTAACCTAGTTAATTTAAAGAACGAGGCCACTCGAGAAAATAAAATATATTTCTATAATATTTCTATAGTGATTCGTTTCTATTAGAGGCTGTCATGGCGCAGTGAATCAGTGTCTCATTTTGTACGCGACGGTTTTGAGTTCGATTACTCCAGAGAATGAGTTTTGAATAAAATAACCATCAATTACACGTGGAAGTTAATTGTATAAAATTAAGTTCTACTTACTCAACAAATACATACATATTTGATATTTAACTTATCTGAGTATTTTGATTTGGAACAGTACCAAAAAATTTAAGCACAGAGGCCGATAAATATCTCGTTATATATGATAATAAGGAATGAGGGTCTGTTTATTCATGTCATATGCATATTTACTAGTCCTTCGCTCTTTAAGCAGATTACCCTAAAACTCAGCCCAGGCTAGACGTCGAGGATTTAGTATTTTTTTCTATTTATTATTATTATTCTATTACGGTTGGTCGTCGTTGAGACCATTGTGGCGTAGAATCAGAAGCTTGTGAGTAAATGCGATAGTTGTGTGTTCGATTCCCACTCTGGGAAATGAATTATTAATATTTTCATTTTTTCGTTTTGATAACAAGGCAACGTCGTCAGCACTCAACACGGAATGCCTCGAAATTTCGGCAGAAAGCTGATAGTGAAGGGGCGTAACCCTAAGTTTCCCTCTGTCTACCCTGGTGTATACTGCTGGGATACAGGATGAAGTTGAAAAAAAAATCTAAAACTATGCTGTACAACAGTTTTAAATATAAAAGTGAATAATTTGTTCTAGGGTTAATATAAGTTTAATAACTATAGTTTAAGATATATGAATATATTAAAATATGTTATTCTATATAGTAATAATAATAATAAAATAATAAAATAATTTATTTACCAAATAATAACAATAAATTAAAAAATATTGGAGCACTGTCCTCCACTTTAGTCAATATAGACTGTGGTGTGGAGTAGAGTGTCTTCCCTATTTATTATGTTTTCCATAGATATTATTCTAGTGTGAGTATGTGTGAATATGTGTATGTGTGAGTATGTGTGAATATATGTCAGTATGAGTATGTTAAGTATGTCTGAGTTTACATGAGTATAGGTATAGTTCATTTACATTTCCATCGATATATACAATATAGAAGCAACATCATAAAAAGTAGATGGAATTTAAAATGTAGTTGAAAGGTAAAACCAGACCATGTTTGAAGCATCTCGTTTGCATTTACTTAACATTGTTAAGTAGAACGAAGATGGATGCTATTATATACATATACTTATTTAAAATAAAATGTTATCTATAATTATATTATGTAACAATAAAAATAATACTAGAATGTATTAAGGCTTCACATTCTTTTTCATAATTTTTTCTAGAGTAAAGACACTCCGCATTCCACTTTCAGCCGAATTCTGAAGACATTGCACATTGAGTGGCTTAATTCAACGCTGTGATATGCCTTGACATCAGAAAATAAAATAAAAAATATTTAAGTTTCTCAAGTGAGAATCGAACCCACAATCTGTTGCTTTTCCCGGTCACTGGTCTCTTACGTCTAAGCCTATCATTGGAAAAATCAATAGATACTTCTAAGATGGGAAATGAAATCTGTAACTAATGAAAAAGTATCTTTTCACGTTGGCCGCTCAAAGCCTGTTAACGTTCGCTAACAAATATATGTACATATTGGCCCCTGCCCCGGCTTCACCTGCTTGTACTATACAATTATTTATTAGAATTATTTATCTCATCTAAGTTGCTTTCGTGATGTAATAACATTATCATTTTAATGACAATATATTAAAAGTGCATTTAAATCGGTTAAGCCGTTACTGAGATTAGCGTGAACAAACGCACGGACATGCATACAGACAAAAAGAATTAAAATCATTGTTTTGGATTCTATAATATTAATAAAGGCATCTAATATTTTTTTATATCTTCCATGTACAGACACCGATCCATTACGATTTTATTATAAGTAAGATATATATTTATAGAAAGATAATAAATAAACTTGAGATGAGTTGAGAGTTCCTCATAAAGCTTATAAACTTTTCCATTACCGTAACCAGAGATCATTGAGATGTCAACTTATAGGTCAAGGTAATTCCTAAAACACAGAGTTTAATGGTAATTTTTATAATATGTACACATATAAGGAAGTCTTGTTAAAACCTACTTGGCTGTATAATTATGAGTGAAACTTTTAATATTGTTTTGTATATTATATAACGTTCGATATTATTCCGAGAGTTTTCCTATACATTCGTAGCGTAGACGTGGCCGTCAATAGAGAAAATATTTCAAAGTTGTTGTCGAAAAAAAGTATAACAGTGATTTCGTCACCTAAAAAAAATTGAAAGGGATATTAAAAAACTGATGTATTGGCAATGCACTCAATATGTTGACTAATATGCAGTTATTATTAAAATGATATATTAACATTTTTTAGTTCTGAAAAGAATTCTGGAATTATTGCGACACCACAGCGAAGAAAACAGAATATTCATATTTAAATATTTCATTTTCTCAAGTGGAAATCGAACCTACAACCTACCCTGCTTACAATCACACTTCACGCCCCTGCACCCAGACTAGTCTCAAGATATTTACATGGGCAATTAATATGAATAGTAAACATTAAGTACTTTACTTAAGTTGCATAATTTCCACAATAGTTTCTGGTCTCACAAAGTGACTGGAAGCGTATATAATCTACGAAGCTGAAGCTAACGCCCGCAGGATCGAAGCGTTTGAGCCGGATTTGCGTCCTCTGGGACGCGCTAATTCCAGTTATAAATACGCTTCAACTGTAACTCTTCATTTTTTTCATAGTACCACTAAAACTTGAAATTGTAAAATGTGCTAGTTCAATAAAGATGTTTGCTCTATTTGTAACGAGTATATTATACCTACAAAAATATATATTGAAACTTGATTATAAAACGCAATAAACTTTAGTATATTTTTTTTATTACTTAAAAGCTAAGCTTTAAAGTTAAGCTGTCGTGTTTTCACTCACATGCGTGCGCCTTTGCACCACGACGACTGACCTCAAATAATCATATAATATAATACTAAGATTAAATTTATATAACAAACTTACTGTTTCTCATTAAATAAAATGAGTTACTGCTGCACTGCCTCTCATTATATTGAACATAGCATTCCATATGTTAAGTTCAAACAATACTTCTAGAGAGAATGAAAAGGTTTCTATAAATATAATATTTATGTTGTAAATTATAATTGTACTATAAAACTTATTATATTTTTGAAGAATACTTTACTATAATTATTTGTTTCATTAAAGGCTAGTGGTGGCTCAGGGGAATAACTCTGCAACTGTAAACACGACATACTAATTCGGCGGAGAGTGGAGAGTGGAGAATGGATGTGTCTTAATGTAAACGGAGTGTATTAGGCAGGTTCCCAAATTCGCCCTGTCTACCCTGCTAAGTGCTAAAAAAATCTTATAGAGAAAAAAAAATACGTGTTGTGTTTCTAAAAAGTAAGTTGTACATATTAAATATATTATAATATTGCAATGGGGTAAAACTAATAATATAATAGTTATACTAGACTGAAGCTAAATAAAATTGAATTCAGTAATGCAATATTGCAATCAGAGTAATCTAGAATTGTGTGAATTAATGTAATTGAAATGTTACACAATTTATCGCGTTTATATGTTTATCATTATTATTATACTATCTACATTTAAATTTATGCATTAATTTTTAATGCTAATTTGAGGTAACCGTGGCGCGAGCACAGGCATGTGACTGTGCTTGCGCCACGTGTGAAATGCAACGGTTGTGGGTTCGATTCCCATTCGGGGAATTAATAATTATTTTTAAATATTTTTTATGTACATACAAATATATATTATTTTACAAAATAACACTTTGTTTTCCTATATACTAAATGCTTTTCTTTCAAATTGCCTTTCCCCGCATAGCAGGGTAGCCAGATAGAGCCTACTACGAACGCTCTCCGTTCACCGCTATCACCCAAGTTCGAGATAAAGCAACAAAAATAAATGCACATTGTCATGATGTAAATCCACGTACTAAATACATAACAATTTAAGTATAAGATAAACCAATTAAAAGAAACAAATGTGCAAGTCTCGAGAGCAATGTTAGAGGCGTGTAGCGTATATCGTGGGATTTATCTCTCCCTGGAGTATCGAAATCTGCATTATCCATACTTTATCGCAACTTTTAAGGTTTTATTAATGTCATTGTAAAACCTAGTTAAGGCTTAGTTAACTAAGTCGTGTCTCACAGTAATAGTTTATTTGAACACTATTTCTTATTATATAAACTTTTGCGATCATAGAATTTTTTTTTTCTTTCTCTATTTTACAACTCTCGTATTTATGGAGTATTGTAATGGTAGGCTAGTGGGTTAAAAATAGGGCTCTCTATTCTTTATTTATTTGGTCTTATTTTTAAGTTTAAGAGTGAAGTGATGAAATAATAGAATAATATGTTTGGATTGGCGTCTGATCAGTATGTGGAAATAGGAATAATTCTGTTTAATATATGAATGATTTAATATTTGGTTAAATATCAATCACTCATCTAAAAATCTGCGTCAACCAGATCCAAATGGAATTAGGTCGGCCATTAACCGTCTCGAAAGACAAAACTTTATAAATTTCACACTACGAGCTTCTTTTTTTCTTATTCTTTTTTATTATTTTTTTTTACGAATTTTCAGCTTCTATCTGAATCCGTAATACTGTAGACAGAGGGAACCTACTGTTAAACACTGTGTTCCCCATTTCCGCCAAATTCCGAATTTCGAAGGCATTACGTGTTGAGTGTTACTCTACACTAAAGTGAAGATAGGAAATTATTAAACATTACCATCTCCTCGAAAAGGAATCAAACCCATAACCTGTCACGTTTACAGTCCCACCCCCTGCCCCACGACTGGTCTTTACTACAACGTCATTATAAAATATTGGCTTTCCTAATATAATAACCACCAAGTCCATATAACATCAAAGGAGATTAATCGTGTGTTCAGTAAATGGTATGAAGTTGAACTTTAGTTCCACATGTCGGTCTAATCTGCAGATCGATGCGGCTGTAGCGATTTAGGTTGCCTAGGTCATGCTCGATATACTTTGTATTGGCTTTCCGGTGTCTGATATCTCAGAAAAAAATTTTTTGATTTATCAATGATATTTTTATTAGAACTGACACTAGTTTTTAGTTAGATTTTTTAAGCTGAATCGGAATCAGGATATGTTTAAAGTAAGTACCAGTACATTGAAAACTCATTATTTCTAACTATGAAGTTACAAGGTTGCACCAAATAAAAGCTTAAGAATAATATATAAATTCGGTACTGAAATTAAAATAAAATAAGAAATGTAAAAACTATTTAACAAGTGTAAAATTTTAGGTCAATTTGTTAAAAATTTTAATCAGTCACTCGTATATTATATAAATGATTTAAAGATTAAAAACGTTGAAAATATGTAAGTGAGTGAAGTAGGTTTAATTTTGTTTGTCGCACGCAATATGATGTAAGCTGTGATTTTATTTTATATTTTAAGTTAAAATATATTTGAAGTGTTCAAGAGAACCCAATATATCACGCAAAATTACATTTTTAACTTAATTTCTTGTTTATTATATACATTACACTGCCTGCGCTGTATTTATTTTAACAAGGGCAAGTAAAGAGAAATATATAGTATTTTAATATAGAAATGTCGTTTCAAAAATTACTTAGCCACTTACATTTCATGGTGAAAATAATTAATACAGGTATAATATAATTGCTGCTACAATTATACGAGTACTGTATATATCTACATATGTATGAAAAAAATATATTACTGTAGTAATTTCTTAGATGATAACCGCAGACTGACCAGATTTTTTAAATTTTTGGCTTCACTCTGTATCCTGGACGTGGCAGGGTAGACAGAGGGAGCCCAGGGACCTAATGTTAAGACATTCCGTTCTCATTAAGACACATTCATTCCCCAGTTTCGGCCGAATTCTGAAACCATTGCGGCACTCTGTGCTTTATAAAAACCTCGTTGCCAAAGCGAAGAAATATTAAATATTTCATATCTTCGAGTGGGAATCGAATCCCTGACAGTCACATGGTTGTGCTCCTGCACCACGATTGACGTCAACTAGTTTAGACAAACAATCTTAGCAAGTCTTCCCCAAGAAGACATTTAAGCTACCACCATCAGTCAGTTAAAATAAAACTGCATCACGAAACAAAATTAAAAATAAAATGTAATGAAAATATTCCAATTTTATTTTCTGGCGCAATAGCTGAAAAATACATATACCAATTAGGGGTTCCGGAAAGCACCCTTATCGGGGCTGACACTCGTGGGGTTACGGCTGTAATTATCGACCCCCAACATCGATGAAACGTAAAACAATATATGTCTGACCGTGATATACTGTGATAATGTACATTGTATACAGATATCGTGTACCGAATGAAAATATGTAGTGTTTGTTTCTTTGTATGAGCGCGTGTCTAACAATGTTTATTTTACGGTGACATAGAAATTTTATATTTTATATATATATATATATATATATATATATATATATATATCTTTTTATGTTTGTATTAATGCTTGATTTGCGTGAGCCTGGATGTAGATCGGGTTAAGATATTATTTTTAATTTGTTACCTTGTAACATATTTGTGTTTTGTTTTTAAAAAATTCTGTATACACAAAAGCTCCACAAAATATTGTTAGATCCTCTCAGCTGGCTCAGCTGCAAGCTGATACATTCGTATAGATAAATATAGTATTTTACTACTACGAACATTAATTGTATGTATAAATAATAACGTAATTATTATATTTATTATTTTTTATATGCTTAATAAATAAAAAAATATATATTTATTATATATTATAAATAAAATGAATGTGATAAGAGCCAAAGCTAATATTCCCCAACAAAATAAAAGCTATAAATGATTTCTTATGACTATTGCGTTGTTATTTGACCTTAGCTGAGGTTACATAGAGAATATTTAAGCACGTATTATACCGCTGGTAACATCAAGTAATACTAGTTCCTAAAATAACTGAAAACTTAGTGAAATACTCTAAATAGAACAACTTTATAGGCAATATATTCTGATGGATATTTTTATCTTATGACTATTTAACTTTTTCTTCTTCTTTCTTTCTTTTTCCAAGAACTTGTCCTGTGTTATTAGTCTGTCTGTCTGGTATTCGTCGATCAACACTACTTTTCTCAAGATATCAAATTGAAACTAATATGACACATCTAAATATCTCTCTTTAGTTTAATTCAACGAAAACAAAAAAGAAATGCGCCACTACAGTTCACAAATCATGAGGTCCGATTGACCTCATAATAAATGAATAGTGTTCCATGTAAATTGAGTAGAATTAAGCTGAATTCAAGCAGAATTATTCAGAATACCTACAATCGCGAGGATAATGAACAAATTGGAAATTCACTTTATACGAAGAACAATCAATCAATTACTATTCACATGTTGCCGTTGAAGGTTAAGTGCGATATATAGGTGTTTTTGGGTACGGATTTTGCTTTAAAATATTTATTGTAAATTATTTCATAAATATTATAATTATATTTAAAAAATATATTTTTAATGTTTTTTTCTGTTTTCATATTAAAGATTAGCATTATTATGATATATCACTGTATTCTTTTAGTTTCCGATCAAACAGAAATATTACATTACATTTTCGACACCAGAGCGTAATAGATAGATAGAATGAATATTAAATATGTAATTTCTTCGAGTGGTCATCGAACTAACAACCTTTCGCGTTTACAGTCACATACTTGTGCCACTGTGCCACGACTGGCCTCACTAATTTTATAAATTTAATTTATTATACGCGAGATAGTTGGAAAACATGTGACGTTGTGATTTAACGTGCTTTACTTTATCTATCGCGTTTTATTTACCTACACATTATATATTTTAGAAGACCAAAAGATAATTAAAAAATAATATTATTCGACTCTATAAATCTATTCCATATTTAACAGATGTGTGCACATTTAAAAAGCAGTGGCGCGGTTCACAAACCACCACTTGTTGCTGCAACAATGGTGCCAATAATATTATTTAAAATGACCTTGAAGTTTATACTCAGTATATTTTTCATAAATATAGGTTCATATGTTTTGACCTACAACATAGTAAATTCTTATAGGGAAGAACGGAGTAATTTAACATTAGGTTCCTCTCAGCCTGCCCTGCTGTAAGCGAAACTAACACAACTGAAATTATAACAATTAAAGTTAAACATGAGTTTTATTAGAATTAAAAATAATGGTTTTTTAAACAATAATAAAAACCTCATTATCCATCACAATTGTGAAATATGACGTTTAAATTGTTTTCACATTGTTGGCAACACTGACTGAGCAACAGGTGCTGGTTCGTGCCAGTGCGCGCTAATAGAAGCCAAATTTAACCTTCCAAAGGTTTTTATTGTCGGTGACTATTAACGACTCCGTACACTTGCGTTGCTTTTACGACAACATATCGTGAAAGGCAACATATTATTCCGGTCAGATACGACAGTTTTATTTGACATCATGACACATGTCATGTTTGTTGACCCAATATGACCCAGGTTGAGTTTTAGACGTTGTTGTATTATGAACATCTACATTATTAAGGTCTTGGGACCCAAGCGTGTGACTATGAATACGACAGGTTGTGGGTTCGATTCCTATTCGAAGAAATGAAATATAAAGAAATTTAATATTTCCGTTTTCACGCTCTGATAACGAGACAAAGTGTGTTGTTAAGTGTTGCCACTCAACACGCAATTCTGCTAGTTTGGTGGTACGTGAGAAAGAAAATGTCTTAGCTCTAGATTCCCAGATTCCTTCTGCCTATCCTGCTATGTGAGAGATACAATGTTAAGCTGCAAAAAAAACCTATACTAGCTTAAAAATAATTTAAAAGCTTTATCTTTAAATTATATATTTATAGATATATACAATATATGTATGTACGTAATAATGTGTAATAAGCATATTTATAATTTTTATTTTGAACACCTTAGTCTGATATACCAGCACTACTATTTTTCATGTTACTTTTATACTTTTATTCGTTGTCTTAAACAAACAAACAATAAAAACAATACATTCTTTCTAACCTTTTTAAATCCACATGACTGACTGATGCGAGTACCAAAGAAAAGGAGACATATCTGTAGTAACGTGTCGTTTAAATTAGAAACGCGGTTTCGACGCGTCGAGCGAGTAATTGACCCACTTGGTGTGACACCTGAGACGCTTCGGAAGCCGTTTTTGGTGTGAAGAAAGAAATATAAAGAAGATATAATGAGAGTAATATAAAGGAAAATAAATAAAAACTAAGAAAGAAATAAATTTTGTATTGTTTTTTTTGTATATAATATAGTATGGAATGGAAAGTTTAAAATACGATGATGAAAAACTCAAAAAGAATTTTACTTAGATCAGAAGTTTTTACATCGATATTGTGTATGAGTTGAAAAATGTATGATATTATATTTAGTGATTTGATTGATTTGAATTTTATTGTATTTATAAAAATACATAAATACAATTAAATAAGCTTTAAGCTGCATCTCCTACATAATTCGGTAGGCTGAGGGAAAGTAGTGTAAAGACTCCGTTCCCCCCTTTTCGTCAACACAGAACTCAACGCCGCGTTTTTTGCCTCGAAGAGTGAAGAGATGAAAATATACATTTAAATAAATATTTCATTTCCTTAAAGCAGGATCGAAACCAAAACCAGTCGAGTTTACAGTCACAATTTGTACTCCTACGCCACGACTGACCTCTAGAATATAAAATTATAATAGTTTAAATATCAAAGTCACATAGTTTAATAAAAGTTGTATGGCGGTTATTATAATGATATAACGATGTACGGAAAATTTATTACATATACATAGTTTTTCTACTTCCCTACTATTTCTTTACACTTTGTTATCGACGAGCACGCAATAAATTATTAGTAAATAAACTATCTGCTATCTCAGACGAGCATGAAACGAGGTTACGTCAAGAGAAGACAATCTATTTCGACCTTTAGTAAGCTTCTATTAAGTTGTCAATTAATATGGGGATGTACCAAGTTGTGAAACTTAGCGAAAGCTAGGTTAACTTCAAAAGGAACCCTTAGAGAATTGTCAAGATATTTGAGTAAAGATATTTATATAATATGTGTAATATAAGATATTTATAAAGTATGTAAGTGTATATTATATGTGCATTAAAAATACGATGCAGTGGTTAAGGTTGAACGCAATATTTATGAATATTAAATTAACTAATATACATTTACCACATGCCAGTTATTTAAAAAATATTTTAAATAATAATATATTGTTATAAAATATTTAAATTTTCTTTTAGTTCACGCTGTATACCGCACAGAGCAGAGTAGGCAGAGGGAACCCAGTGGTTAGACACTCCGTTTCGCAAGCGTGTTGGGTGACGAATTTCAACTCCGCACTTTTGTCTTTTTTTTTTTTTTTTTTTATGGGAGAGGACAAGGCAAACGAGCGTTCGGGTCACCTGATGGTAAGTGATCACCGCCGCCCACGGCCCCATGCAACACCAGAGGAGCCACAGGTGCGTTGCCAGCCTTTAAGGTGGAGATGAAGGGCACCGGGGCCCGGCATTACCTAATGCGAAACGCAGTGGCAAGGGCCACTACTTCACGCCGGTTTAAGATGCCGGGGGTGGTATTAAATCCGGTCGAGTCTGCCCATGCGTGTTGCCATTACTGGCGACGTGACTCTGCCACACGTACTTTAGTCGTCTCTTACGACACCGACAGTACCAGGGTGATCCTATTCTAAGCCGGGACCACACGGCTGACTTCACCAGAGCGAAGAAATGAAAACATAAATAAATATTTTCTTTCTTCGAGTGGGAATCGAACCCGCAACCAGTCGATTGTGCAGCACAATTTGTACCACTGCGCCACGACCAGCCTCAAAAGTCTGTACCAGAGCGAAGAAATGAAAGTTTTAACAAATAATAATTCATGCCCCCGCGTTGCAATCTAACCCATAACCGTCCGCGTCGCATTTATGCTTGTGCCACAGCGCAACAAGTAGCCTAATTCTTATACCAAACCTATAAAACAAGATAAATAAAAAATATGAAAAGAAATAATACATTTTTTAATAGATTTAAGCTGCCTCAGTACGGTGCAACCGGAAATCCGTCGCGTGACGTAGTAGCGATTGATCAAACCCGCTCCGAGTAAGCCATTTAAAGGTGATCGTTGAGTAGATTAAGCACTACTACGTTTGTAGCTATAAAACTTTACAGTATATAATAAAACTATAAGTTATTCTGACTGCTTCTATTTTGATAAACAAATATAGTTGAACTTACGTATATTAGTATTGTAAGTAAATAAGTAAAAATAAAATTGTGTATTTTATTTTATGCTTAATTAGATGTATAGAATCAGAGGCCAGTGGTGGCGCAGGGGCGCAAGTGACTTTTAACATGACAGGTAGGTCCAATTTGTAGTGATCGCAGGTCACCTGATGGTAAGTGACCGCCGGCCACGACCCCGTGCACCACCAGAGGAGCTACAGGTGCGTTGCCGGCCTATATTGTTTTTGACAGATTCCATTTCTACTCGAGAAAATGAAATATTTAATATTTTCATTTCTACGGTCTGGTGTCGAACCAAAATGTGGCTTCAGTGCCGCTATTGAACACACATTGCCCGCAGAATTCAGTGAAAATAAAATAAATAGATATTGTGACTATTTTTAAATTCCATCTCTACTACGAAAAAGAATTTGTAAAATAACCTTTTTGAACCGCACAAAGAAATGAAAGGACGAGGTCAACGAAGCTTTAGCAAAATCTTAGGACAAGTGAGCGATATAAAAGGATTACATTTATTTACAAAACTTGAAAACCTTAATAAAATAACTGTCAAGTATATTACTGTATTTGAATAAGAAAATTTCTCTGCTTAGCTAAAACTTATGTAAATGTTATTTTATAATAGAAATGGCCTTATCTAATTTGTTATTTTGATTATAATTTGTGTTTATATAAAGAAGTAAATTTCTCAATTAAGAAATTGAAATAATCATAAATGTAAATGTTCTTAATACTAAGTAAGATATGAATTTACTTACAGATTTTTAATTAGTTTTGTTTCTTTTGCACATATTTAGATATACAATATATTATTCGTATTATTAAACATTATAATTAGACATTTTTTTCCGCTTCACGCTGTATCCCGCATTTAGCAGGATAGGCTGAATCTGGTGTTAAGCTACTCCGGTCCCCACTTTATGCCAGAATAATATATTGTTGCGGAACTCAACGCCGAGCTTTCTTTTGTAAATCAACAAATATAATTTAATGAAGCTATTAAAATCTTCAAAGTACTTTTCAGTCGTGAGGGACGCTGCAATTAAAAGGGAAAGGGTAACAGTAGTTTGAAATTCACAGAAATTCTATAGAAACGACTGTTGCTACATTTTGGACATTTCCATTAGTCTGCGTTGCGTTTGTATTCAACAACTTGTAATTGGACTCTGCCTAATATTTACAAAGAAATAACAACAAATCTATAAATAACGAAAATAATATTCTACAACTATTAATTGAGACATTACGAACGATTAATTGAGACATTACGAACGATTGATTGATTTTTACAAAAATACAAAAATTTTATAAATATATTTCAAATTCTTATCTGGCACTAGTGCTAAACGTTGAAAATAAAAGAAGAAAAGCCTTCCAAAGCTTACACGAAACACAGGAACTGTCACCACTACATAAGCAACAAGCTCTAATCAAATACTGCTGCAGATGGATAAATGATATTTATACAAAAAAAAAATAATAGACAAAATCCTCACATTTTTGTTTGTACAATAGAAATAGAAAATCCGTCCAGTTATTTATTTGAAGTTGAAATAAAACCTGTACCATTAATCTATGTCATTTCTTGAAATGTGCTTAAGTCTTGAGGAATTACGAATAGTTACTGGTATCTAAGTACAAAGTAAAACCCGTGTACGGCGTCTGGCGAGCGAGCTCTTGCGGTTACCATAAACTGAAGTAGGGGGCCTTTGTGGACCCTTTACAGGACGTAACTGTAAGGAACCTTATTCTAAGGAGTTGTAAAGCCATTATTACGGTACTCATGTTTTATTAGTCATGATGAAACTGAAACGGTTAAGTTAATCGACAAACATAAAACTAAGGTTTTATTCACGCAAGTAAAGTGCAATTTGGAGTATTAAAAGCACACTTTCTCTTGAGGAGGAAATTTGTATGGATTTTATTTAAATAAGTCACAAATTGTTAACGCGACAGGTCGTGAGTTCGATTCTTCTCGAGGAAATGATATATTTAATATTTACATTACTTCGCTCTGGTATCGAGCGAGTTCCCTCTGCCTACCCTGCTACAAATATATGCGGGATATAGCGTGAAACTGAAAAAAAATAATATTATTTATCTAAATCACTAATAATTTCAATTCTAATTAAACAAATAAAGCGTACTGTAGAGCATCGTCAGTTGTACTTATATAAAACAAAAGACCAACCAGCGTGGATCGCGCACCAGAACAATAGAGAAAAAAAGCAGAGTCAGACCTCTAAAAACGTTCAAGAGCTGGCACAATCGTTAATTAACCCAGCTCAGTTGCAGACGAATTATTCAATGGCTACATATACAAAGATATAGACAGATATAGATAGATAGATATAGATACATGTACTGAAATTGACCCTTCGAGGTTTGTAACTTTGACATGCTCTCGTATGTCGAATGTGAGGTGTAGTATAGTAATTATATATTTATTATTCGACAATCGTTACCGAAAGTGTAATTCGAAGTGGAATTATTTCCCCGTATTATATACAATTAATATTATTATAATATTGAATTCCCTCTGCCTACCCTGCCGTGCGGGATACAGCGTGAAGCTGATTAATTGATTGTTATTGAATTAAAACCATCACTCAACACAAAGTAGAAGTTGACCCGTCGAAGCACCCAAACCTCTGTAACTTCGACATAATTTCGTTAATCGAACGTGAAATATAATATAATTAATAATTATATATTATTTAGTCGACAGTCAATAGCAACAGTGAATTTCGAAATGAATCAATTTCCTTATATATTGAGTTAAAACTTATTCTGTGATTAATAATTTAGAGTAGAACTTGACCCTTTCGAGACATACACATCACGAAGCGTCGTATATATATATATATATATATACACTTAGTAATCGATAGACGTTAGCGAAAAGGAAGAACAAACTGGAACAATTTTATAAACAAAATA
>JBAIZZ010000052.1:773385-935697 GCA_037355905.1 Heliconius aoede | reverse complement strand
ATTTCAAAGGAGTTTCATACTGACAGTTCAATAACGAAAACTTTTGTGTCTTTAATAAAATTATATGATACAATCCAGTTTAGAAAATCGTTTCTGTATAATTTTTTTTTTTCGGGATAATCCAATGAAATTGTTAGAATAGAAGTTATAGGTTTTACATATTTGAAATTAAACCAACCCTTTTTTTTGTATGAAAGTAAAAGACGAACCATGCTATAGGGAAACATATTTTCTGTTACTGAAATTTATTATAGCCCATGTTTACAACATAAGTATATTTTATACCTAAGTTTTTGGATATCTGAACAAAGTTGTATATATTTTGTGTTTGCTATAAATATATGAAAATATATTATATATATGTACATATATATATGCTGTAAATATATGAAAATTTGCTGAAATGCTAAACGAAATGCTGAAACGAAATGAAATGCTGAAAAGCTAAAATAAAAATAAAAACCTGACTGCAATGCCATTTTCTAAACGTCTAAGTCAAGTGCAAAGTGGAGAATAGAGTGCAGTAGTTACGTGAGACCAACTCGATATCACTTTACATTCCCAAGCTCAACGCTCAAATTCACTATTTCTGTTGTACAAATCAATAAAGGAAGACTTCTACATCTAAAAATAAAAGAGAATTTTTATTTATTAATTTTTTAGTAACAAAAGTAAGTGACCAGATTCACGTTGTATCCCGCATATATCAGGGCAGGCAAAGGGTACTTAGTGTTAAGACACTCCTCTGACGTTTTCCGTGAAATTCTGGAGACATTGCATGTTGAGTGTATTAACTCAACACAGCGCTTTGCTTCGAGAGACCGAAGAAATTAAAATATTAAATATTTCATTGCTTTGAGTGATTCTTGAACCCACAACCTATCGTGCTTACAGTCAAATGCTTGTGCCCCTGCACTACTCTTGGCAGAATTTTTTCCAATCTTTTATAGTTTTATTAGAATTATCAATAGGATAAAAATATTTATAAAATAAATGGAATACATATGTAAATAAAAGATAATACCAAGAAATTTTTAACTTAAACTATTATAATTTTGTAATATTAACATTTTATAAATATAATTTGTACGGTATGAATAGAAAGCACATTTATGAGGATTTGGAATTTTGCTTAAGTCTAACTTCCACTGAAAGGCTAAGTTCTTGTATCACGCTAGAGGAATTTCGTTTACGAACACAATATTGTAGGATACGTATATTTTGTTATGAGAGAGTTATAAGGGATTATAGCATTATACATGTGGGACTTTCTAAAACTTCATATTATCTTATTAAGTAAAGGCCAGTTCTGTTCCCAAATTTTGGCGAAAGAAAGATACTATATAATTTTGTTAAAAGTTGTTTTATGGAAAGGCGTAGTAAGAAAAACTTACTATGGATCTGACATATTTTTAACAGTATAAGTTTATCAATTTTATGTAATACAACAAAAGTTTACATAAGTAAAATTATTTTAACAACCTTTAACGTCGATTATACTTTAACTTAAATTTATGAGTAATAAACACTATCACCCTGTAGAATAAATAAATCAGCTTCACGCTGCATCCCGCATGCAGACCAAACGTGGGGCATTTTGCACCGAATTCTGAAAGCATTGCGAGTTGAGTAACGGAACTCAACAGAGCGAAGAAATGAATTTCAACAAATATTTCATTTCGTCGAGCGGCGATCGAACCCACAACCAGTCGCATTTGCAATCTCACTTGGTGACCCTGCGCCACCACTGGTCTCTTCAATATACTAGTATGTATATGCTATATTAAAATAAAATAAAATAAAATAACAAAAACTATAATATATTACATAAAACCTAACATACTTTCTTTGAAACCGATTACCGATACATCGATTGCATAATGGAAAAGCGCAATTAAATTACTTTGAAACCGAGTAGAGAGAGATAAAAATTTAAAAAACCGAACTCTAAAAACAGTTTTCACGAGGCCAGCACCACTTTAATCGGACAAATTGAGCAAATGTCAAAGGTGAAACACAAAGGAACCGATTTCATTGCTCCAGCCATTGTCCACTGCTGAGGGAGTGCCAATACAGCCTTATATATAAGAATTGAGTATTTAGGTAAAAATAACACTTAAAAGTTCATAGTAAAACAGCGTTTTGCTAAGCTTGAAACTCTAGTTGCTGATATTAAATTTAAAATTTTCTTTATTTTACTTCTATGAATCTTGCTCGAATTTTTAACTTTCTAACAAATTTTAAAATCTTTTTAATATTCTATTTCTCAGTAATATTATAATAGTTACACTTTCACACAGACACTAATGAATGGAATTCAATATAGTTTTACAGTTATATACCTTTTACACCAGAATAACCTAACCTTACAATTTATGTAAAGATTTTCCATAATTTGGTTATTATATCAGAATGAGTTAAAACGGGGGATGTTGCATTTGGGCCGCTAATTGATTTACAAAATTAGAAGGCATAGTCAACTTAGTGTTATGACACTCCGTTACCCATTTACAGTGAACTTATCACGCTGAGGATATGTGATAACGTTATTACTGCATCCTCAGCATATTATATCGTGAGGCAGCTATTAATTAAAACTATTAATAAATTATGATACAAATACAAACTAAGCGAACTAATTAATTATGTGACAACCATGTGAAGCTTATCCTAATAAGCTTCACATTTGATTAAATGGATAAATAAGATACAAATTATAATTTAATATTTCAACAAGCTACTTTTGAATTTGAAATGGCGTCGAATGTAGGAAACGGAGTGTTTAACAACAGGTTCCCTTTCTCCATCCTGCTCTTTGCGGGATACAGCGTGAACATAATTTATAATAGTATAAAGCTTCCGTGATACAAGTCTAAGCAACAAGAAACGAAGAGTACGCGACATGACAGATAGCCCGGGGCGTTCTATTTGGATTAAAAGACAAAATTCATCGGACATTTGCTTGTAACATTTCCAACAGTATAATATGGACATGTCTGACATGTTGTATCCCGTAATGTATCATGTAAATGTGATAATAAATGAGGTAATATTGAAACCGTCGCGGCACGGTGCCACGGCAAACGCGGCGGTAGTGGATTCGTTTGTCAATCGGGAAAATGTATTATTATTTATTAATATTTTCATTTCTTCGCTGTGGTGAGGTAGGGTAAGGAATAGCGCGGCGTTAAATTTTGCCTCTTAATTAATACGCAAAGATTTGAAAATTCGGTGGAAAGTGGGTAACGGAATGTCTTAACACTGTGTTCTCTCCACCCCAAATAGAATATGAAAAAAATCTTAATCATTTTCTTTACTTAAAAAAAACAATGTTTATTTCTTGTACTTGAAAAATTATTTAAACATTCAGAGCTGAATATAATAAAAATATTAGTTGACTTACGTCACTTCTTTCTCTCAATCTATAAGTTGAAAATATTTCAAACAGAAACAAAATTCTTTTTATATTATATTTTTTTTGTGGTTACTTTTATCAAGCAATTGTTTCTTATTAAAGCATTTGTTATATTTGAATTGATGTTCTCGTTTGAATCACTATAATATTACATTTGTAATTACTATAGAATTTTCCTATACTTAAAATGGGGAAGTCTAAATATAGGCGAAGTTATAGTGTATCGACTAGTTCTACAGAGAGTGATTATAGACGATCGGCTAGGCGTCACAAAAGAAAACATCGTATTAAAAGCATTTCATTTATAATTTTTTATTTTCACCATATATATACAAATAATTTCGTTTCATTATAATTAATCATATTAACATTTCTTTTACTTTAAACTCTTATAAATAAATCTTAAGATATAAAAGAGCACAGTAATAAATTACCGGTCTGTTATTTTTCATAGCACTAAATACGCTGCTTTTCAAAGTGTATATTAAATCTGAAAGATTTTCATTTCGAGCGAAATCCTTAAAGCAAATTCTAAGTTGTCATTAAAACTTAACCCCACTTAACATGTATTTGAACCATTGAGATCGTAGAAACTATTCATAAGGAGCTTTATATTATGTATTTGTCAAGATGTTTCGAGTGAACGTCCCATTCTCGCTGCCATCTTGAAAATTTTTGGTTGAAAATATTTCTAAATGCAAAGCGTATTTCCTGAGAGTATTTCAAATTTTTATTGAAAGTTGAGATAAAACTTATGCGAGTCTATATCTTATTTGTTCATATTTTATACAGATAGTAAAGAAAGGTGTTTTATTTTTATATGTATCTCTATATAAGCTCAAGCTTAAAGTTTAATAGTAAACTAATAGTAAAAACAGTCGTTTAAAAGTAAAAACTCAACGCATTTCAGCGACAAATAACGCCATCATCCAAACGGATGTTTTCTATAATTTAATAACTAACGACCTAACTTTAAGCCAAAATTACTGGTTTATTTATTAAGATATAAATATTTTAAACATAAACTTGTTTAAATTAAAAATAATAGGTATAAGAGCGGTGCACGGCAGATAGTCAACGACAAAAGCTTTCGAATGCAAACTACTGCAGCTTCGGTCTTAAGTTGCATTATAATTCACACCGAGTCTTCCTGGGAGCTTTCAGTAAGACATTCAAGGGACGTAATAACAATATCTATGAAATAAAGTTACTATTTATCTTATAGGACAAAGGCCAATTGTTAAGTTCTAGATATTTCTGTGTATCTATATTTATTAGCTGCACGCTGTATCCCGCATACAGCAGGGTAGACAGAGAGAGCCAAGTGTTAAGATATTCAGCTCTCTACTTTCCGCTAAATTTAGGAGACATTGTATGTTAAGTAGCGGAACTCAAGCCCACGCTTTTCCTTAAAAAAAATAGATTTCTAATAATATTGTATGAAAATATCTAAGAATGATCTCACTGTTCATATATATTATTTGTATATAGCTGCCCTAGTTATCACTGTGGCCTCGTTTCACTTAAATAATAAATCACTAAACAGGCAATACGTATGCTGTAGTATTTTACTGACTTCCATTACCATATCAATATAACGGAAAAAAAAATCTCAGCATCCTACTGTAACCCGCATATACCGGGATAGACAGAGTTATTCTAGTGATAAGTCACTCTTCCTTCCTTTCTGCCTAATTTATAGAGGCATTGCGTGATGAGTGGCGGAACTCAACGCCGTACTTTTGCCTTTGCAGAGAGAAGAAACGAAAATATTCATAAATAATAATTCCTTACCCCGAGGGGGCATAGAATCCACATTCGCAGTCTAACATTCGAGCCCTACGCCACGACGCCCTCACACACACAAAATTTTTCAATACCTCTTAAATATTATAGCTTTCTTTTTCTATATAGAATTCGACGATAGTACGAAATGGCGTCCCTTTAGGTTTATTTATTTAATGCCAGTGTCTATCGCAACTTAGATATAAAAGGGTTTCGTATTTATGTTCTCACAATGAGAAGGTTTTGCATAAACTAAAGTACTTTTGTATTATTTTTTTCATATTTTATCAAACTAAGCTAGTTAATATGTAAAATAATGTAAACGTAATATGAAAATCAACATATATCATTTTTAAATGAAATATCAAGAAAAGAATATTTAAACGTACCAAGAAACTTAAAAAAAAATAATGATAATAAGACTGTAAACGTAATATTTACAGTTTCTGTAATGTTATATACCTTAGACAGGTCGATGGACACTATTTCTTAAAATAGCCGAGGCTAGAGGGTATGGAAGGTCATATTAGGTATGACGAGGCCTGAATATTTTAGTTTCATTATTAATATAAGTGTGAAAAATATAAAAGAATAACAATAGACCCACAGAGCAGCTTGTGGGGAGCAGTTGGGGTGTAGTGACCCCACAGACCTGAGTTGTCCAGTGGGTAATTGTAATCTGTCCCCCGCCTCTGGTTTCTCTTTAATGGCCGGCAGAGTGGAAGCCTGTGGCGACCATCTGTGGGCCATCTGTGACCATCTGTGGTGGTTACCCAGAGATAAATCCCGGCTGATGCGTCACAGTTAAACATTTGTATATTCTCTACGTGTTGGTTCTGTGTCCCCACACACAAGCCTTCTAAAATTCTTTTGAATTATGAAAGACAAATATAAAAATAGTAATAAATGTAGTTTAACCTTCAGTAAGTTAACTATAGTAAGAATGTCTACATTGTTTCATCATATATGAGGCCAGTATAAGCATGTGATTAAACGCCAAAGGTTGAAGGTTCGAGGAAATTGAATATTTGATATTTTCATTTCGTCGCTCGGGTAACGACGCAAAACGTAATGTTGCGTTTCGCCAGTCAACACGAATTGCCTCCACAATTCCGTGAAAAGTAGGGAACGGAGTGTCTTAACACTTCATTTGCTACATGCAGAAAAAAAGTTACATAAAAAGTTCATAATATTTTACTTTTGTTTATCTTAGAAATGCCATAACCCCTCCCCAACGGCTGAAAGCTATAGAAAAACGTATCCTTTTTGAATGTAGGATAAGCTTATTGTTATAATAACGTTAGTCCCTTAGGTACACTCATTTGGCACGAGCAGGGTTATTATTATAAAGTGAATATTTCTCTCCTCCTATTCCTTTATGTATCCCAGGTCTTATTATTTGATAAGAATTTATAAACATTTTTTATATAGATAGCTAGTAGCTTTTACACCTGTATATATCACCATGAGCTTATGATCACATAAAATGTTTATAACGAGGTCGATAGTTGGAAGATTTGATAGTTAAAATTTTAAAGAAAAATTTTGTTTTATTCATTTTAGAGCAGTTAAATGTTTTTTTTTTGTGCTTATTTTATAAATTTTACAACTATAAAAAAAAAACAAATTAAACTTTTTAAATAATTTCTATTATATAGTACAGTAAAGTCAAAAGAATATTTTTTTTTTTCATTATTTTACTAACGGATTGTAAGCACAAATGTTATATAGGTAATAGTTTGTGTTATACCCTCAATGTGATTTGAACCCATAACTTTATTATATGAATTTATAATAATCATATTGCATTAAGACAACGAAATATTTTATATAATTAATATGTCATCTATATGAAGAATTATTATCATATTCATAATTTTAGCAAAAAGCTCCATATGCCATGTTAAATTTAATAACATTCCGCGAGAACAATGCATTTTGCAAAATTACTTTATAAATGAAATTGTAAAAAAATATGCAAGTAATTTATGCCGGTGCACGCTTCAAAGGATAATTTTTGTAATTTATTAAAATGTTGCAGTACAATATATTGTAATACAAGTTGAATATAAATATGACAATATTTTTTGATTCAATGTGAAATTTTATTCTGTAGAATAGGCAAAAGGAACTTAACTAACATTACAATCTCCGCTTTTCATTTAAATTCAAAGCAAGACGCTCCGTTCCCCATTTTCTGCCGAAATCTTGACGCATTGCGTGTTGAGTTGCAGAACTGAACGCCGCCCTTTGCCTCGACACCAGAGCAAAGAAATGGAAATATAAACGTAAATAAATATATATCTTTATAATCAAATGTTTAAAATTTTAGTACTTTTTGGTTTGAAATTTTAATTGAAACGAGTAGTTTCCGAGATCAACCTATTCGACCAAACATATACATCAGCTACACGACTACACATTACACTATGCGCTCCTATATATAATTAGAGTATTGATATTTACTTTCACGATTATAAGAACCAAAGGATAAATAGCAAGGCGCGTAAACGTGCAAGGTTGTGTTAGTTCGACTCCACAGTCAGACAAAATCATATAAACTTATGATATTTTATAAAATAATAAATAAATATTTATTTTCAAATTTCTAGTTATAAATATTCAATGAGGTTTCTCGTTCACTGCTTTCCAGTATTATCGCAGGAACTACGGGCATAATTAACAAAGTTGAACTGCAAAAGGCTCTACTCTTGCTCTTATATATCACCACCGTCGTGATCCACGTCTTGAACTTGATTAAGAAACTTTTATGATATTGGTAATATTTTAATTTTGTACTGATAAAAATTACTAACTTCTAATAAATATTTTTAGAAAACTTATGAAAAAATTTACGAAGCGGAATTTGATGCCGCGCCTTTGGGCGTTTCAATTTTTTAAGCGAGTGTGAAATATTAATTTAAATATTTCAAAAATAATACAACTTTCTTTCAGGAGATGAACAAAAACTTTTTTTTTGAACGAAAAATTAATGTAAGCAATATTGTCATTATAAAATCAAATCAGTTTCACGCTGTATCCTGTACACAGCAGGGTGGCCATAGGGAACCTAGTGTTGATACAGTCTATTCCCCACTTCCCCCTGAATTCTGGAGACAATGCTTGTTGAGTGACGGAACTCAACGCCGCTCTTTTCCTCGATACTAGCGAAGAAATGAAAATACGACGACGGCGAATGACCCCAGTCGTGGCGCAGGATTAAATGCGTGTAACTTATATCTAGACTATATCTACTCTATATAAATTAAATATTTAATATCTAGATTTCTCCGAGTCGATTCAAACCCCGGCATTGATTTCCTCAGTTAACACGCAAAGCCTCCAGACTCGTGTATAAAATGTGGAAAAGAGTTTCTTAACACCCTCTATGTACGAAATAAAGCACGAAACTAAAATTATCTTAACGACTTTTTTAAATTATTTAATAGAGCATATTTTCTATCACAAACAATGACTTATCATTCGAGAAGACGACAACAACTTAGCACACTATTTTGAAGATAAAACTGTTAACAATAGATACCCGTCGTTATATCTTTTATTATCTTTGTTATTTTCAAAGAAATTTCGTAAGTGGCCCCAAAAACATTTATTGGATAGAATGTATAATATTTATATCGTTACTACCAATCTCACCAATGTTCTATAATAAATGTGAAAGTTTATGAAGATAGATGTTTGTTCCACTTTCACGCAATAACTACTGAACTAATTTAGATAAAAC
Source organism: Heliconius aoede (assembly GCA_037355905.1). Classification (NCBI taxonomy): domain Eukaryota; kingdom Metazoa; phylum Arthropoda; class Insecta; order Lepidoptera; family Nymphalidae; genus Heliconius; species Heliconius aoede. The sequence continues at coordinate 926,752 of JBAIZZ010000052.1, read as the reverse complement.
TTACAGTTATATAGCTTATTTATCAGAATAAAACCTGATGTAAGAATTTTAAGAAAAGAAATTAAGGTAAAGATTTTTTATAATTTAGCTATAATAAATAAAAAATGTGTTATTGAAATAATTCTAATTATTGATATATTTATTTGAAGACCACACCTTTCTTCTTGTTAAATGTTTCTTACATTATAAAAGTATTAAAGTGTTTTATTTATCTAATTATTCTAAGTTCCAGTATTCAATGTTAAAAAATCAATTCAATGTTAATTTGTCGACTCCCCTGACTAATTGCTCGTCGGGCACCAGGTGGCGTCCTCGCAGTGCTAATCTCTAAAGCAACTTTATAAACACAAACTTTGAAAATAATTATTATATTATTTTACTTTAGTATGATCTTTTCCTGTGGGATTTAGTACAAACTTGGATCTATGTACTGTCTACATTTAATACACTTATACAGGCTATTTGTTTCGTTTTTTTTTTATAATTTATGGAATTAATTGTTTATCAGATATATCTAAAAGAGCACACTTGCAATACATATGTAGATATACAGGCTTAATATACTCTATCATTATGTTAAAAAAAGATAAAGTCACTGTGATAACACCTAATATAAATTAAAATTTACTAAAATTTATAACTAATTAGTTGATGGTCTATTTTGCATTGAAAGACGTAAAGATCTTTTTTTTTTTCTAAGAAGAGAGTTTATTTCTAAGAATTAGGATTTTTTTATCTTACTTACATACCCTTAATTTGAAATGAACATTTTGGGAAAATTCTAATAATTTTATCATTTCATTTATCAAAAAATAAAATATAACAGTTTAGTCGATGCTTCTGAAACTTGTAGCTTGTAAGCGAAGATCGCTTACAAACTACAAGTGAGTGCTTTCTTCTAATAAATAATTAACTTTACAACTGCTTTTAACGTACACATGTTGTTTTAGGTTATTTTGAATCTAACAACAGCGGTCTTTCTGAAAACTTTCTTACTGTAAAATAGTATTTACTGTTCTTGAAAACATAGACTCACTCGATGTAGTCGATTTTTATTTGTAGTTATCAATGTACGCTAATTTAATTTTTTTTTATTATTAGATATAATATATTTGTAATTCTTGTATTTTTATTTATATGTTTCCAAATATTAAACCAGGTTTTATATATGTAAAACCAAATATATTTCCTACATTATTGATCGATAACATAGAAAAGTAAAATATATAAAAAATATATACATATAATTTATTCCACAGTTCTCTTATCATAACAACACCATGTATTTTGCAGCACATACAAACTATTTGTAAAGAGGCTTATCAGCTTACAATAATGATAATCGTATTAAGGTAACCTTCGTTGGCATCCAGTTAAGGAAATAAATAAATTAACGCCTACCATAATGTATGTGTTAAATATTAATCCATATATTTGAAATTTCTATCAAATTTTAACTCCATATTTTACATAAACACATAACATACGTGTTTTAAGGCAAAATAAATAGTCATACCTTCGAGTGGAAATCGAACCTTTTCCTTATATATGAATTCATGTATATTAGGAAAAGAAATTATTACACGAATTCCTTCACTCACTACATACCTAGTAGGCCCCAATTTCAAGCGAGATCCACCGCGAAAGTAGATGTTCTGAATGTAATATGGTAAACCCTATTTGCGATCTCATATAATAGAATGAAAATATGGTAAATAATTTGAAAGAAAGCCAAAATATGTAAGCAGTTTTAAATATATATCATTTATAATACATATAATAAGAAATATTATATGTACACTATATATAATATTTTCATACAAATATGCCATGAATTTGTTATTAACTGAGTTAAAAAAATTCTATTTTAACATTAAATGGGTTATCATAAAAAAAGGAAATTGAATGAGTTTTTTACGATACACTTTGTTTTCATTCAGATTTTATAGCATCGTTTATTTTAAGAGATTATTTGCTTATTTGAAAATGCTAGCAAGAGACGTCAGTTAAATAAACCGAAAAAAAGTAGGTCAAAGATTTGATTTAGAACATTTTAGAGGAACTTCAAGAAACTTTCTTTTGTATTACAAATTACATTTCCAGGGAAAAGAAACATTGAGAAAAAAAATGTTACAGGTAACCATTAATTTACGTTTAAAGAAGCCTTTTAAACCTATATTTAAGTTACCAGTCACAGGAAATGCTCTGAGATTTTCACCCTGCAAAGCTATAAGCTCCCCACGAAGTATTCACTATTATAGTAAGTTTCGCTTCACGCTGTATCCCGCACACAGCAGGGTAAGCAGAGGGAACCTCGGTGTTAAAACACTCCATTCCCCATTTTCTGCCAAACTCTGGAGTTGGGTGGCAGAACTCAACGCCGCGCTTTGCCTCGACACCAGAGCGAAGAAAATGGAAATATATATTTCATTTCCTCCGTAAATAAATATTTCATTTCCTCGAGTGGGAATCGAACCCACAGTCATCGCGTTACAGTCACACCCTTGTACCACTGCGCCACGACAGCATCAAGGCCTCTCGTCGATAAATCGAATAAATTTATATTACTTCAATATATTACGAAGGATATACAAACGCAAGTGGCAATGGCACCAACATAACAATAAGAAGAACTTATGCAAAGGCCGTCTTCCGCTGCAGGGGGATGTCCCTTTACTTGCTTGACACTTTGTTACAAAAGCCTTAGAATATTAAAGTAATGAATACAAATTAGTTTTCTTAGTAAACTGTATTCCAGACAAATGAATGACAATAGGGTTCTTTGAAAGAATCGTATATCTCTTTCGTATATAATAATCGTTTATATTTTTGAAAGCATCGTATCGTTATCGTATATATAATCGCAGTTATTTAATTTTTTTAAATTTTACTCTGTACTCAAAAACGCGCTTTGTTTTAACCAAAGCGAAAAATTATAATATTTAATTTTTTCCACTGGGCATCGAACCCTCAACTTGTTGCGTTTACAATAACATGCCTGTACTCTTGCATGACGACTAGCGATATTTCATATTAGATTAAAACGTTTTCAACATTTTCCCTACAGGTAAACAGGTAAAGAGGGAAAGAGGGTAACACACGTGAGCTGCACGACATAAGACGTTAACGAGAGCGCCCAGAAATTTTTTTTTGTACATTTTTTTGCGTATTCACGCACTATTCGAAAAAAGGACGCTTACATAAAAAACCTCGTATGAAAGAGCCTAGAGACAGTTACATCTAATGAGGTAAAAAGATAATATTTTATGATATAGTAAAAAATCTTTTCATATTAAAGGAGACCAGTTGTGTCGCAAAGGCACTAATGTGTGTTACACCCGATATGTGGATTCGATTCTCGCTCGAACTAATTAAATATTTCTTTACGTTTATATTTCAATTTTTCTTCGCTCCGGTGTCGAGGCAACGCGCGGCGAGTTCTGCCACTCAACACGCAATGCTTCCAGAATTCGGCAGAAAGTAGGGAACGGAGTGACTTAACACCGAGGTTCCCTCTGCCTACCCTGCTGTGTGCGGGGTACAGCGTGAAGCTAAAATAAAAGGATATTCTCAATAACTTCAATAACTTATTTTGTATAAAAAGCAAGTGGCAATGGTACCAATATAACAATAATAAGAAACAACGTTTCGTAAGAATTTCAGGGTTTTCTACATAGAAAAATACGTGGAATATAAAAAGAAATCCAAGCTTATTATCATTATGTAACTTATTCTAAACATTATATAAACTACTCAGTCTAGACAAATAGTATGAAAACATTTAAATTTCTTGCAAAATTGGTGGTGAAAACCATAGAGATGCGTTTATCTTCAACTACTCTATTCTAGAAAGAATTATTCAAGAGGTGCAAGTTCAAATTTGACTATAATATTAATTTCCATGCGAACTTTTACAATGAATACAAATAATAACATTATAATACAACAGGGTAGCTTTTGTTTTTATTTTCAACAAAAAAATAAACAAAATTATAATTTAACGTTCCATATCCGCATCCATTATTTTACATACTGGCTGAGTGCACATAAAAAGAGAATGAAATTGAAAAAACTAAAAACCGTTTTTCATTGTAAATACAGCAAAATATATGAAAATAGCACAAATAATAATCTATTCTTTTAGAGAACATACATAATAATAATTGGCACGGATTTTTTTTTCTTTATAAAAACTCGCTATAAAACAGTGAGGCCGGAGGTTGTCAATCAATATTTTCATTTCTTCGTTCTGGCACCAAGGCAAAAGCCCGGCGTTGAGGTCTACCACTCATCACGCAATGTCTGGAAAAAATCGGTGGAAAGTGGAGAAAGAAATTAATATGTAAAATATTACATTTCTTCGAGTGAGAATCGAACCCACAACCAATCGCGTTGCCCCTGTGCCTCGACTAGCCTCAATGTTTATTATATTTGTTTTTATTTGTGCTATGATAAATACAAAATGAAATAAGCCAAATTCACAAGCTGTGACGATAATCTAAATAATAAAAAGAACTAAATTTATCAATGGCTTTTCACAACAAAAGTTTCTTCATAAAAAAATATGAAATTTATGCATATAAAAAACAAAATCAATCAATGAAATAAGAAAGCAATAGATAACTTAGACTGTCATATTTAGTTTAAACGGTACATGGAGATACATTTACACATAAATATAAATTGTATATTTAAAAATAACTCATATATTTAAAAATAACACTATGCGCCACTATGGACAAAAAATTTACCATAATATTATAAAGTTAGTTTGAACGAGATCTATTATTTATTGAAACGGGAATGTAAATAAGCTATGCGCCAGGTCACGAGCTGACGATCTGGCAGAGTACCAATGAGGAGGACCCATTAAGATCATTGAATGGAATACTTATCTAAGCCTGAATTTAAATCAAATTCTTTTATTTGAAATATTCTTTATTTTACAATTTTTTCAACTATCTCGATGAAAAATTCTAAACATAACATACTTATGACATATGACATTATGACATTCTAATATGTCATTAGAATGTCCCAAAAATTGCAATATCTTGATATTAGTTACATAGTTTAAAAATCTAGATCAAAAATAGTAAATTTTGCAGTTATATATACATTATATATATATATACATTACATATGTATATATATATTTACATTACTTTTAGAATAACTGCATTCATTATACGAATATTGTAGTATTTCAAATGCAGAAATATAAATTATAGGCCAGCCTATTAACCAAATATGGCAACACATTGCCGCTATATGATTTACAATCGGAACAAAGTAATATATGTTGTATGCAAAAATATCTGAATTAATAACGCTATTTCGAATTTCCAATTTAATTATAAACTTGACAACGATGTAATTGCCAATTGGATGTAATATATTAAATTTTACAATGTGAAAATATGCCTCAAATAAATTGCAACGTGTTAGGGTATTATTACATACTGACTTATTCAACGGTAAAATATTTAATTGCAGTAAGTTATTATGATAGAGGGAAAAACATATATCAGACTTTTATTAAATAAAGAAATTTCGTTTCTTTAAATTTATATAACTAAAATTTAAATAACGACACTTTAAAAGAAAATTCCCTCAAATTCGAGTGACTATTCCCTATTTAAACCAGTACTATGCAATAGATATACTAGAAAAGCTACCCTAAGTGTTGGGACCGCGTCCATTCAAATTGGACCAGCAATTGGTCTATTGTAATAAGGAGGTGCTTCAGTATAGCACTTTGCATTAGATGTGGAATATCCGGTCAACATTAGGATAAGGGGCATGCGTTCAAAATAATCTTCAACACCGCATCGTTATTTCCGTTACTGGTAAGGGTTCTGTTTTTAACCTCACTCTTTCTATACAGAATAAAATAAGCAATACAACTTAATGTCTCGATATTCCTTTCTCTACTTCCCCCCTGATTTCCAAGTAACGCTTGTTGATTGGTAGAATTAACGCAGCATTAGATTTTTCCAAAGCTGGAAAATGCCTATAATATGTTGTTCCGAACGAAGATCGTACTTACATCGCGTTAACAGTCTGACACTATTCCCACTGGGGTACAACGGCCTCAACTTTTTCATTTATTACCAGATTTTTTTAAAATATTTTTATTAATTTCAGCGACCCAATATTGCACTCGGCTCACGTAAATATTTAAAACTTCAATATAATCAATTTTTCATTTCTCCTAGGTGTATCTCAACAATAAGCCTGAGCTTCAAGCCCAATACAATAAAAATAAATTAAATAATATATAATACTTTAATATATTTAAAATGTTCTAATATTAATAGCAATAAAAAATTATAACATTAGTGCATAATCATATAAATATATTTTATTTTCTGTAGAAATACAGACCTGAAATAAAAACCTGGCATTGAGAAAATGAAAATGTACCGTGTGGTATTTCTGTCACGTATATCGTAACAAAATCAGATGATATCAGCGACTCCGACACTTATTATAATTTTACGGTCGCCTCGCCAGCCACTTTTAGTGGGCAAACTCTAAAGATCCATCCGAGTTCCTGTATTATTCCAACTTTCAAAGTAAACATTTACTTGCCCCTTCGCTGGAAACAAGCGAGGGAAAATTTTAAATATGATGCTTTTAATAAAGATTTTTCAGTCCCTCGGTGCTACGAAGAAACGCTTTCGCCTTGTAACTTTCCTTTATATTTAGACTCGTGCATTTTCTAGTGTTGATGTAACCAGAACGATCTTTCAGTTTTATAATAAATTTTAATATTATTTAAAACAATTGTACAGTTCGTTACATATATTTTTCTAACTAGCTTGTAACTTTGTGAAAGACAGTGCTCGTTAAATCAATTTCTATATTAAAATTACCTATAGATAATAATTTCTTTTTTGGGGTTAAGAAAAAGTCTTGGAGCGCATTTGTGACTTTTATCTGAGTTAAAATAAATTCTTTGTCACTTTAACCAGACTTTTCGTAACTATGTGCATAACTATATCTATATATTTCGTAATTTCTTCTATTTCTAAAAATTAAAGCACCTGCTTTGGTGTGACATGCTGATAAGTATAAAGATCTACACCATGTTTGCCAACCTACGTAGGTATCATAAAACACAAAAGTCATTTATCATGTAGATTGTTCATTGCTACTAATTTAAAACCCACATAAACCAAGTACAGTCAACAGCAAAAGTTGTTCATCATATGAGATACATCGTTGTCACTAATCTAAATGAAAAAGTCATAGTGACAAAGATCGAAACATAATCTCTTGGAGATGAAATTTAAGCAACCAGTTCGAGAATTGTAAAAAGAAAAAGTTTCAAAGTTTGGTTTTATTGTAAATTCAAACATTTTTATGCAAATTAAATAAAACGAGGCATTGAATCTTTTTGTAAGTAATATTTTCACAATAATATAAGAAATATAACACTTTATCCCTAGCGGTGTAGTCAGAGAGAACAGAGCGCCAAACGCCACGGTCCCTCCATAACTCTTTCGCCTCGTCTAATATATTTATGGTGAGAAATTTTTATTTTATATCCATAGGTCAGAGTTACGAAACATAAGCTATTAATATTATTATTTTGGTTCAACGATTAATATTAAGAAAAAAACATTTTACTTTAAAACCTTTGACGTGCCCTAGAAAACATGTGTTATAAAAGGATTAACTTAAAAATCTTCTATGCCTATATTAGGTTTAATTTAATTACTCGCCTAATACTTGTATGAAATGGTTTCAACTAATTACAACAGACCGCAACGTTCAATTCTAATAACCACCATGACAGAGTGCTGATTAAGTATTTCATATGAGACACCTCCCACATGATATAAGCTTGGCAGGGAGAACTTTGTACATCACTAATCTTTCTCTTTTTTTGTCAATTTTATAGTCACTCTGATAACAAGAGAAAGCGCGGCGTTAAGTTGCAAGGCAATGCTTTTGAATTCGAAGGAACGTGGGAAACGGAAGTGTTAATTGGAACGGAATGTCTTAACACTAACTTCTCTCTGTCCACCCTGCTATATGCGGGATACAGCGTGAAGCTATATCATGCATATAGCAGATATATACAGGTTTATAATATTAATGTATGTATATATAATTCCATACACTTTCAATTTTTGAATCGTATACAGATAGACATTAATATAAACTAAATGTATATATATTATATTGAATCAGAAGATACATTTTAGTTCAATAGAGCTGTATATTAGGCGAACAATGGCCCAACTTACAGGTATATGACGTTATCGTAAAACTTTTAGGGAGTTAACGGTCAATTTTCAAACTGTGAAGGATTTCCAAACTTTGTTATTACTTCACTGCTTGGAAATAGGAAGATAATCATTATTTATCTAACTTAGTAGGATCTAACAAACAATATTTAAATCTTTCTACACTTTGAGGCAAGTCGTGGTGCAGGGGCTGTTGTGAGTTCGATTTCCACACAAAGCATTGAAATATTCAATATTTGCATTTTCTTGCTCGAGTAAAAATACCGTGCCCACTATAGCGGTACATCATGAATTATGAGAGCACTCTTTCAAAATATTGCGTTTACTTATTAACCCTTAGTAAGAGTTAACCTTTATAAATACAAGAGTATAATATTTGCCCAAATTAATATTAGCTTACGAGATGAAAAGCTAATTTATTTTATACATTATGTCATACCACTGCCTAAATTTATTACACTAGCAGCCTAATTTTGAGTTAATTTGTAGCGTAATTTTCATAATTCACATTTTTTTTTAGATTTACACTGTATTTCACACTTAGCAGGGGTTGGCAGAGGGAATGTGAAAATCTAGAGTTAAGACACCACATCCCTATTAACACATTTCTGTTCCCCACTTTCCGCCGAAGCCGCGCTTGTTACTTGAACTTGTATCTATTAGAACAAATTTAAATATCGTCATCGTCACAGTTTATTGAGTTTTATAAAAAAACAAAATACAAATAGAGTTTTCGATATTAATGTGGAACTGTCGAGTTCATGATTTTTAATCCCAAAAACAATTTTCTCGAGCACTCCTTTGCACTCCATGGCGAAATAGCAAGCTAGCAATCAGCACCGTATGTCCCATCTCTACGCGAACGCTTTCAAATAAATTACGAATGTATACGGAAATTGATTTGACTTTCAGATCAAGCGAGTATATTTTTAAAGTTGGTCTAACTTTTAATACTATATTTTTCTTTGAATTTTAGACATGATAACTTGTTAATTTACATTTGAATTGGACAAGATAAAAAATAAACGATAGAGTTTTTTTTTAAAGATCATTTTGCAAAACCTTTTTTTTTTTAATTAATATGTTATACGTTCTCATCAAAATAATACCACCGTTTTTAGCGTCTTCTATAGTTAGATACATTTATACAATTATTATTTGGAAAGAGAAATGCTACTTGCTAATATTATTAAAATAAAAAAAGTAAAAAATTGTTTTAATTAAATTAAAAAAAAGTCCACCTTTGTGTGTTATCGAGCATAGCTGGAGTGAAGAGATCAAAATTAGTTACTTTTATTACATGTATAAAATAATTCAAATTCACAAACACAATATAACAGTTGAAATCCTAGAATAGCGGCTGTTCCATGCATTTACTGTTAGAGTAGTTCATACGTATTCATGCTTATTATTATATCTTTGTTAGAATTTCTGCAGCAAAAATTTTATATTGTGTCAGTACGACTTTTACTCGTATATTATATGGAATATAGAATATTTAATGTATTTCCTTCGTCTTTACATTTTACGGTATCCTTGTTATAATATAGACGTTTAAAAGTTAACATATTTAGGATAAATTATATTGAAATGTATATTGAAATTATTTAAGCTTAAAAGTTTCTAAATTATTTATTGTTAATATGACCTAGAACTTTGTCCTCTAGAATTACACAATTATTTATTGGGTAATCTGAACAACTTTTATGTTCTATGTTTTATATATGTCAATTATGAATATATTCATCAAAAATTAAAGGTAACTAAGTCAATTAAAAATTTCTATCAATATAATTTGTTATTTACGAACCGATTTTAATAAATAAAAACAATAAACTTGAATTTTAATTTTTTAAACATGCGATTTTATTTAGAAAAATTTTGCAAAATACTTTTTTATTTAGCGAAGTTGAAGTGAAAAACGCATTTTTATCAGTTAAGCTGATTCATACGTATACGTAGTTAAGCTGATTCTGAGATTAGCGTGAACAAACGAACACACAGACAGACAAAAACTGTAAGATTCACTATTTTGACTTCTGATACATTGATAAATACAACCAATAATAGATATAGACAGATATATAAATTACGAATATGTAGAGCTTGTAAGCTTATATAAGCACCAGAGCAAGCTTTAGATATACGAATTTATTAATGAACAAGTGATATTTAGTGATATCTAGTTAAGTGATATTTGTGATTCGATTTAATGAAATCGAATCACAAATATCACTTAACTCTACAATTACATACTTCACGTAGGTAATGGTGTTTGTCGCTCAATACACCCCATACAACCTCTTTGCCGCAGTGTTCTCAAGAGGTTACTTCAGTTCAATGACGGTAGATGGATTCTGTTCCCCTGAAGGTGGTCTTTGGAAACTTTTGACTTTTGAATCTATTCACGTTTCTCCGTATTCATTGCGTAAGCGTAAATATTTCGCTATTTCTTTATAATTTTTTGTGAGTTAGATACGTCACTTGAATATAAATAATGTAGTTAAGCAAACTGAACTATCTATATAGTTTTTCAATTCAATCAATCAATTATATTGGATATATGCAAATTTGAGAAAAAAACAGAAAAATAAGTTAAAACAAGGCCAATACTAAACTATTATAACTTTTATGGACAAGACACTATATATAATAGTCTTTCTTAAAAAAAAAAAATTCTGCCAAAATCCACAAATTTTGCACCACAAAAATCTTTATTTCATTAAATATAATAAATAAAAAGATAAAAACTATATAAATTCAGAAAAAAATAAATAGATTAAACAAAAAAAACAGATCTCTTTTACTTTATCGAGTTGATGTTAGACGGTATCGCAGTGAAAGAAATTACTCGAGATACCATTGCAATTTCATTTCCTTCGTTTTTCTTTAACTGACATGGAGTGTGAGGAACGTAGCAATATTGTGTTCATTTATATACTTTGAACTACTTAATCGAACTGGTGAATAAGAAAATTATTATGTTTATATTCCTAACCTTGATTCGTAGTTATAATTTTTTTATTTCTTCTTTAATATCAATTAAAATTATTAACAAAATTCAACTATTAAAGAAATTCTGCATTATGAGTATGTCTGTTATATATAAATATCTTCAATCGTATATGAATATAAAATTTTATAATCAAATTTATACTGTACATTCTCTGTTGTAAATAATATAAATGAACTATGTTATAAAGAAATAAATTAATAATATAAGTTATAATATATTGCTAATAATTATTTCTATTAACCGCTCTTTTACAGCCAAATAATAAATCAATCTAAAGCCAAAAGATTTTATCTTATTACAAAAGCTTAATGTAAACAAAGAACATAAAAGAAAAAAGAGTTTCCGTTGCGCCCGATTTTATATCGAAATTCTTTCTTAATTGCTTGTAAACAATTATTAAGATAAAACACAAATGGTCTACAAGACTGGTTCATTAAATGTTTAAACAAAAAATACGAGACCAGTTGTGGCAGGGCTCAAACCGTGTGACCGTAAACGCGGCAGCTTATGGATTCGATTCCCGTTCAAGAAAATAAAATATTTAATATTTTCTTTTCACCCGCAATGCCTCCAGAATTCGGAGAATTGGGAAACGGAGGAATTGCTAATGAGAACGGAGTGTCGTAACTGAGGTTCTCTTTGCCAACTATGAATATGGGTACAGCGCGAAAATAAAAAAAATACAGAACGATTGTAATTAAATATAATTATATTTCGTGAAAATTATATAAAAGTAATGTTATATTTCAGAGTACCTACTTCTATATTATATTAAATTTAATTCTCCAATTCGGCCTCTTTGTCACGGTCCACTTACTTCGCGAGGACAGTTGAAATACCAAAAAAAATATTTCTTCGGCCATCAAACATCATCATAAATTTCACCACAATTTTTATTTATGAGGGTGAAATCCTAATATAAATATAAGTTATCGTCATTTATATTGTCTGTAAAGAAGTAGAAAGCTTCACCCTGTATCCCGCAAACAGCAGGGTAGGCAGGGGGAACCTTGTGTTCCACGCCTTCCCCCAAATTCTGGAGGCCTTGTATTTCAAGTGGGAGAACTCAACGCCGCGTTTTGTCTCGACACCAGAGCGAAAAAATGAGAATAGAAATTTAAATAAATATAAAATAAGTAGAAGAGAAGTACTATAAAATAAGATTACATGTACGGCCGCTTCCGCTAAAGCTCGGGATGGACATAAATTATTCACTGGCCAGCCTTATTCGAAGGCACTAACTTTAAACCCGATCGATCCTTAAAATAGTGTGGTTGAAAAATTTGATTTTTTTTTTATTCACAGTGAGATCGGTCAACATGAAATAAAGTATATTGTGAAAATATACTGAAAACTTTTTTTCGATAATTTTAATAACATTATTTTTTTTCTTTCACTTAAGAAAAATAACAAATTAATATTTGTAATTAGGGATCCACTTGATATATTCCTTAAGTGCTTTAAAAATACTTAAATAATTTATGCAATAATGCTAGAGAAAAAATATATTATAATCAAATTAAAAAATATTTACTAAGAAAACTAGGAAGTTACATCTACACTTATAATAAATAACCCTTTGTTAACCCCAAATTTCATGTTGTGAAAAATGTGGGAACGTCAAGATAGGCGGATATTTTGGCCGAGGGTGGGGTCTGTATTGATTTTGGCCGCCCTCGCCCCTCACGCAACTCAACTGTTGCTTGGGCCACAACTGAAATAGGCAGGACTATGAGAAAACAAATATTATTTTTATATTTAATTATATTCTATAGTAAATACTATAAATAGCTTATATATTCTTTTAACATTTTCATACGTTTAAGTAATCAAAAGCTTATCAAAACGATTTTAAATAAAATGACATACATAAAATAATTTATATATATTCCATAAAATAATTGATCTTCATTTTTCTATTAAAGTAGTAGATCCATTAATACTATGGCAAAATTTTTCATGACACGAATGACACGACCTTGGCAATCAAAGGCGCAGGATGGCCGCTTCAGCTAAGTTAATAGAACATACTCCCCAGAGATTGCAATTTATTTTCTGACACTGTATATGTATGTGATAATAAATGAGCTATTAACTTAATATTGTTTATTATCTATTTTTTTTTAAATTGTTCTACTTTGCAATATTAAGTTTATAGCTTCACGCGGTATCTTGCAGATAGCAGGCTAGGCAGAGGGAAAAATGGGAATGGGAAACCTACCAATCATATTGATGCATAAAGTTATTAAGTTAGAGAGTTTAAAAACATATTTTATAAAAAAATATTACTGCCATACTAGAAACGCCATAAACATAAAATTAGACTGAGAATTTATAAAAAAATCTATTTAATTTTTCTATTTCATTTCATTGTTTTATCCACTCATATATAGTTTGATATGGTTTTGTAATCCAAATTGAGAATTTTTTGTACAAATATACGTAATATAAGCATTTTTCCAGTATTGGCACACAAATTTGTTTTGTAATGACCTACATAGGTACTTCACAATTTAAGTGCATTACGAAAAGAGCGGGAAGAAAGAACACAGAGAGAGACAGAGAGAGATACTTTTGCACGCTTATGCCGATTGCGATAAAACATATGACACGTGAAGATAAAATAGCTAAAATTAAAAACGTAAATTTTAAATTACTCTGTCGAAATAGTGCTACCCTTCGTCAAAATCCCGTAAGAAAACACTAGTTCATTTATCGAAGGTATTATTGAAATAAATTCTATTTTTGATTTATGACTTAGAGGAAGTATGGGGCGTGGCGGAAATTTAACAAGGTTTACTTTCTTTTATTATCTATAATATTCTTTAAGACAATTAGAATAGAGAACAAATGAGAACTATTTTTAGATATATATTTCAGCATATACGAGTATAGATAACTTAGAAGAGAATCATAAAGTAGCTTCAAGCTGTATTCACACGCTGGAGGCACTCTTGAGCTCTTCACAACAGATAAACTATTTTATACATCAAATTTAAAATATTTATTAAAACCTTGTAGCTATTAAAAATATCGTTAATCTAGTTTAAACGATTACTGAAATATTAACGTTTAAAAAAACTCTTTAAAGATTGACTCACTCCTAGCCTAGAAGATTTACATATAGTACAAAGTTCTTTTTTTTTTCAGCTCCATGCTGTATCCCTCACACAGCAAGGTAGGCAGAGGGAATCTCAGTGTTAAGACACTCCCCACTTTCTGCCGCATTCTGGTTACAGTCACACCCTTGTGCCTCTGCGCCACGACGGCCTCTACATGGTATAAAGTTCGATATTGAATAATATGAGGAGGCAAATCTCCCTGATCTTCATTGCAATGAATACTCAAAATTTGACTTATCTATTTGTACCATTAAACTAAATATATAAATTAACAATTTAAACAAGCAGACTGACCGGGCTTTGATCATTTTTCACAAGTGAAAACCATCTAATATATATGACATAACATATTTATTTCATTTCGCTTTTATATAAATAAAAACTGTTCAAATAATTCTGCAGCTGTAGTTTCTAATAGAGATATAGCATTTAAAATACATAAAAATGAAACTCAAATGTAGCGTAATATTAAAGTAATTTCACTTTTAGATCAAAGAGAAAGCTTTTAAATGGGAAGAAATAAAATACGAGACCTAGTTTTTGTACTCTCTGAGCTGGGCCACAGCCCAGTTACAGATGCAGAGAATTGAGCAAACTTCATTCAAGTTCAATTGGAATACTATTCGACAGACATATGTATGTAATTTTAAAGTTGTACTATATTTAGACATCTCTGTACAAAAAGTTGTCATCTGGAAAATTTATATAAAAATCGAATCTACCAGTGTATGTCGTCTCTATAAAATAAAATATAATAAAATAAAATTATATTTATAATTTGTGTATATGGTGTTGTGTACATTTTCATATAAAATAGGTATATTAAAAGCTGTTTACTAACGACCTGGACCTCTCAAAATGTTTTCGCCATTAGAACTTAGGCTATTATCCCAACAATTTGAAACTTTATGATGGATGATTTAAAAGCACAGATTTACTCTAAGTAATTCACTAATACTAACGAAAATGATATAATTTTTTTTTTGACAGCTTCACGCTGTATCCCGCGTGTGCGTGTTGAGTGACGGAACACAACTTCACGCTTTTGCCTTGGTACTGGAGCGAAGAAATGAAAATATTAAGAAAATAATTAATTCTCCCGACCCTTCGGGGTAATGAATTGTTTTCCTAGGAATCGAACCTACAATCGTCGCGTTATAGTCTCACTCTTGTGCCCTTGCGACATAACGGCATTATAAAATATTTATATTAAAAATATTTATGATTATTTCTTAATAAAAAATAAAGGACATTCAAGAAAGCTCTTAACGTTAACACGACATACAAAAATGTCAGTCAACAGTCAGTGCTCGTAGCACTGAAGAACGTGTTATTACATAAATTAACATTATTTACTAACAAAAATGATTTTGTTGAAAACATAAAATGTATTTATTTGATGAACTACATGATTATTCATTTAATCAACAGAATTGACTGACAACTACAATGACATAATATAATTTTTCATTACTTTAAACTGAAATATTCTAATATTTTTTTACTATATGATAATATTTTTATTTTTATTTCGAATTCAAAAATACTGATGAAGTTGATTTTAAACTTTGAATATTTTGCTAATGTGATCTGTATGTATGATCACGCTTATCTCCAGAAATAATTAAACTTTAAATATTTTTCACGATAAGCATGATCATACATACAGACAGACAAAAAATTAAAAAATAAGATTTTTGTTTTCTATTATTCTTTTTCATACTAAACGTACAGACAAAATATTTCTACTTTTTTATTATATATAAGATATACGAGTATAATTAATTCAGTTCTTGTAGATTTTGTACCGAATGAATAACAATATTTTCGAATAAGAATATTTTTCTGAACAAGAGAAAATAATTGAATCATACGAGTATGTACAAAAACCACGAGAATATCTTTTTGTTCATTAACTAATGGAAATTGTAACTAAATAAAGATAAGAGAAAAAAATAATATTTGATTTATATTTTAATATACACTGTATAGGTAACTAAAGATATGTATCCTTATAAAACATATATCAATAACATTGAATTAGCTTCACGATGTATCCCGCATAATAATTACTTCCCTCGAGTGGGTAACGAATTCATAACCGTTGCGTTATCGAATGACATACATACATATATAATTAAGATATTTCCTAATAAACTAAACAAAGACAGGCTCGTTTGCCTCTCAAATATACGTCTTCTATATTTTAAAATTCAAAATTGAATTTTAAATATATCATTTTCGTAAACACAAAATAATATATAAATATAAACCAACTGTACCTACAGGTAAACGCTATGCAATCTGTAATACGTACACCGTACACGGATATCAGATATTTCCATCAGAGTTCAATACATCAATCAAAACGAATGACTTTTACTGATTACACCACGTTTCATGAGATACTGGATGAACTGACTTCACTTATGAAAACGGAGCTATCGCGTCAATATTGTTCCGGGTTTGGTGTGTTTTTGTATTACAAGTATCGTAATTACATTTTAGTTGCTATTTGTTAAATTTAAAAAAAATCATATCTTCTGCTTGTAATGTAAGCCTACTGACAGCCTATTAAGAAAACTTTTAGAAAACAAAAAATCTATTTCAAAATATTCTGTGTATATATTCTATTATTATTATTATTATTATTTCATTTCGTCATGTAAGTATTGAATCCACAACCATCGCGTTACAGACCACCTTTGTGCCCCTGCGCCCTAACCTATAACTAACTTAATATATTAATATTTTTTTATAACCATAATTAAATAAGACAAACACGCTCTTGTTACACGAACCATCAATTTGAACCTATGTACTTTAACAATATGACCAAAATTACAGACAGTAATCGCTCGCGTTACTAGACTTAATAATATACAATTTGAACCTTCCATTTTGACACTTTTCTTTTAATTACGCGGCGTTTATACCGCGACGTTATTACCGTTTCATATCTATCTTTTTATTTACATCTTTTTTCATATCTATCTTTTTATATACATCTTTTTTCATGTATATCTTTTTGCTTTGTAGGGTTAGAGTTTATGTTGTCATGTCGCTATAAAAAGTGATTTAATCTGTCGGAAAATTGAGGTTATGCCCTTTTTTATTATTTCTGTATATTATTTTTAATAAGATTAAATAAAATTCTGTGTAAAAATGTGTAAGAAAATTTTTAAATTATTTAAAATATTATTTGTTTTTATTCTAATGATTTACCCATATCCGTGAATATGAAAATTAGAAATATTTTTAAGGTTCTAACAATAAATAATATTTTATTATCTGAACTGAAGATCTCCTGTTCACTTCAACAATGTAAAGTAAAAACTGACTGTGAATTTAATTTGAAATATTTAAAATGGCACAATAGGTAATAAATTTTTACTTAATAATCTTATATAGTTCAATTTCCAATAACCTGTTTCTCTCTATAAGTCCTAAGAGACTTTAGAGCATGGGCGTATCTAGAGATATTTTCTGACAGAGAGCAGAACTTTAGCTTTGAACACATATATTATAGTTATATAATAGTTTCATTTAGATGCGTAATCGTGAAAATCAAAGAACTTAATAGTTGACATGTACAAACATGTTCGTGTAAAGATTTTTTTTCCGGGGTATTTTTTTATTTCTTACCCGGGCACATGAATATTCATGACTGGACCGACCCGTTCTTACAGTCATACTTGAGAACGAGCAAGCTTACTAACCGTTACAGTAGTCAATATGTTACTAACTGACATATGTATATATTTACATCAATCATCATCAAAAAAATTGCAATTAACTATATAAATTGCATATAATTTTATTATTCGTAGTATGTACTAATTATAATATTAAAAATTTTCTCTAGGTACGTTATTTATAAAATATAAAAATATAAAATATTCTCGTTCTATTTTTTATCAATATTTTTTTTAAAAGCAAATAAAAATCCAAAGCTTTTATTTACACAGCACTGTCTCTACGTATTTACGTTCAATATAAAACTAAAATGCGCCTCTAAAAATCGCCGAGTTATTACTTAAGCGTAATGTTCACAGTCGATACGCGTTCTAACTCATAAAAATCTTTTATCGCGCCTCTTGCACGTTTCACAGTACACTATCACTTTGAACTATTTTGTAGCGGATGTCATTTCGAGTGCAACGTGGCACGCGATGAGAGTTCGTCATTTACTTTCAATATTGTATTATCAGCCTCCTGTACCCTGTTAACTGTAGGTCTTGCTTATAATGATTTTTATTATTTTACAGATTCAGTATTATTAATACATTCTTGTGCCATTCGTGGAGTAGAGGCGTAGGCGTGTAACTGTATATGTGATAGGTTATGGGTTCCATCCTCACTTGAGAGAATAATAAAAATTTATAATTTCATCGCTCTGGTTTCGAGGGTTGAGCTAAGCCACTCAAGTCGCAATGCCTCCATAATTCCTCTGACTACCCTGCTGTATGCGGGTAATTTTAAAACGTTCTCTAATGCCGAAATGTATGACAATATAAATATCAATAAAAAATAATAAAAATAATCTAGCATAGCTGAGATTTAGAACACCGATCGCTTTTATAACTAGTCCAGTACAGCGAGGCAAATGGCAGCTATTGTTGTTGACCCGACACCGGTGTGTACGTGAAATTGAGCGGAAAATATTAATGAAAACAGCAGATTTAATTAACGCACAGTACCGTCATAATATTTACATTCATATTACTAATATTTATATCGATATAGACTAACGCTTGTTCACCTACATTTTTATACATTTATATCAAGTTCACAACATAACCCACTCATCCCAGGACTGGCAGAGAGAATCTAGCGTTAACACACTTCCGTCCCCGGATTCCATCGAATTTTTGACGTATCTCGTCTTCTGTTTTATTATAGTGTCGCTCAATGATTCGTATTTCCCTGTTTTTGTAGAGCGAGGAAATCAAAATGTTAAAACATAATACATATTAACTCATTCCATCAAGTAGTAATCGAACCCAAAACCGTCGCATATACACTCACACGCTTGTGCCACTGCGATACTACTATCTAAATAATATGAAACACATTATATCTATTAACACTTTTACTTATAAAAGATTTATGTTCGGCATGCCCATATTTGGTGCTTCCACCTACTGTATGATAAATCAATACAATAAATTTCCAGGGGTTTTGACATGAAATGAGGAACGAACTAAGTCTTAACTCTAGATTTCTTCTACCTAACCTGTAGAGGGCGTGCTGCTGCTGCTGTAGCACGAATCACAAAAATATAATGATTTTAACTAGACGATATTTTTATTATATTAAATATAAAAATTCAATTTCACAGACAACAAAACAGAACTATAATAGAGTTGAAGATAGAAAAAGAATATAAAATAATATCTCTTTGTTTTTATATGATACTGTAATGTAAAGGGCGCAGCATAAATATAACGGAGTATCGCTGCTCCATTTATTTATGAGTAAGAGTATAATTGAGTTCACGGTACTTTATAACATTGTATGCAGTGTATGTAGTGCAGTACTTACATTTGATGGTTAGTATTTCAAATAAGTATATTTTAAGAAATAATTAAACGTTCTGTTTATTCTCAATATTTTTTTTTAGTTTCTTATTTATTTAGTTTCTAGTCAATATTTTTTTTTAAAGTATATTAGGCAAAGCTCGAACTGCTAGGTAATCGTGAGTTAAATTATTGATATTAACATGATTATGTAGAATCCAGTCGTGGCACAGGGAGAAACGTGCGACTGTTAGCAATGCGGCAGAATGTGGGGAGCAGAAGCGTCTTAATGTCTCAAAAGCTTAATGGCTTAAAGCTGTCTTAATTTTCTTGCTTATAGACTGCCTTGTGCGATTTTAAGTATATTATAAATAAAAATATCAGCAGGGTAGACAGAGGAAACCTAGTGTTAAGACACTCCGTTCCCCACTTATTTTTTGGAGGCATTGCGTGTTGAGTGTCGGAACTATATATTATATTATTTATAGTTTCTTGTTCCATTTTTATCTCAATATAACAAGTTCTCGTCTCATCCTACTTGACCTAACGATCTTAATAGATCAACAAAGTTAAGTGGAAAGCCCGCCGTTTATATAAGTAAAATTACTTCGTGACTAAAATTAAGTTTTCTAAGGCGCTAAATACGGACATATTGATCTTACATACTAATAATTTTTAAAATTGTAAATAACTAGTGCAGCATTCAATTCTGGCACTTTCTTTGACACACACGAGCAATTCCTCAAAAAGTTGTCATTAATTGGGAAACAGAGTTACCTTAACATTATATTTCTTCTGCCTACCCTCCCATATGTGGGATACAGCATGAAACTGATAAAAGTGCAATTTGCCAGTTTTTCTTCTTATTTTATTATTTCTGATTTCAAATGGTAATCAAACTTATTATCGTCGATATCATATATTCTTAATTATTACACTAAATAGTGTTTCAGAATTTCATTTAATAATACCAGAGTAAAAAGACGCAAGACGCTCGCGCTAAATTACTAAAAGGAATTAGGTCGGTAACTAACTTTTTACTGTTAATGCTATCGGTGTAACTTAATTTGCAGGTGAATACTCGTTTTAATGAAAATACCTTTAGTAGGACTTGTTATGTTAACGAGAACGTTGGATATCGTAGCACAGCGGCACAAGAGTGTGACTGTTACGCGATGGTTGTCGATTCGATCCCCACTCGTGGGAATGAATTATTTTTTTTCCTTCGCTGGTATTTTTTATCTAGTATTGACGCAAAGCGCTGCGATGAGTTCCGCCACTCAGCACGCAATGCCTCCAAAATTCACTAAAAATTCCCACTCCCCAGCGGAGTGTTTTAACATTAAGCTCCCTCTGCCTACCTCGTTACATGCAGAATGGAGAGTAAAGCTGAAAAAATATTACAAAAATATGAATACACATAATACAAACTTGAATTATGAGTTCCATATAAATTACTTCTACTTCATCCACTTAACCTATGTTGGCATTGCTATGTTGTCTCATGCTTACAGTATAATAAACAAACACGAACAACCCTCATTTAGTAAATATAGTGCACATATATTTTCATGTCATATACCTGCTGAATCTTTCAAAAGTAATAAAGTGAACAGCAGACGACGTTTAATTTCATTTTTTTTTTCATGATTTTTTTTTTATTTCAACTCAACCTCGTTACCTGTAGCTATAGAAAATGAAAAAGGCAACTTGTCAGAATAGTTACTTATAACATATTAGCTCGCACGTATTTATAATCGCTCTTAAGTCGAAGATCGATCTTGAGATGCTATTTTCATTTATAAATTTATGACTTATGCATGAAAACGGCTTCTCAAAATCGATCATAGATTTGAGATCGGCTTATAAATAAGCTTAAAAAGTCTCGAGCTTAATTGACATGATATAACAAAAAAACCAGTTAAGTGTGAATCGTACTCGCTCTTCGACGCTTCGGTACCAATTTCAGGATTGTAAGTCAACGGGAAGTGTACTTATAAAGGTTGACCAACTTAAGTTTGCGGCTATATGCACTCACATTGTATAAAATAAGCCCGTAATGATTGTTTTTTACGAAATACGTATAAATTTTCATTTTTTTTATTTTTTCCTTTATTTCTATCGTTAGTTCCAACTTTACTGACACATGAAATTTTCACGCGGTGACGCAGGCTCACACTGTGGGAGCGCTACGAACTCAAGTAAACAAAGCCCCTTTTAGTTGTTTTTATACGAGAGCGATGTCAGAAAATGTGTACATATTTCTGTTTTAGAATCGGGATATTGTGAATCCGTTTGTCGAGAATTATAGCTGGAATGGAAATAACGGCTTTAGGATTCTTTTTTACCCAACAGCCGTGTTAAACGGGGGTAATGTGTTTAAAAAATTTTGAATATGTAAATATTAGTGAAATATATAAACTTGTATTATACATTAAAAATAAATACGTGCACATATGCTTTTTTTTTGTTAAATAAATAAAAATTTTCTATTTTGGATATTTCTATAATCATGGTAAAAATACGAGTATATGTTATTATTCAACATTTAATTTGTAATGTTTGTTAAGAGAGAAAATTGAGAATATAGTAATTAATAACATAGATTTTTCCAACAAAATTTCAGGCCAAAAATCATGAATCATGTTTTGTAAGCATAAAAATTAATTGATCTAAATGAAAGAACAAATAAAATCAACATTATTAGTGGCGGCATTACTGCTTATTGCATATTAGCTAATTAGTCCTTGGACGCTTTCTAAGCTTTTACGCTTCTTTCTCTTGTGTTGAGGCGAACCGCGGCCTCGAGTTCCGCCACTCAACACGCAACGCCTCCAAAATTCGGAGGAAACAGAGGAAAAGAATGTCTTAACCCCTAGATTTTGCCTACCCTGCTGTGTACGGGATACAGCGTAAGACTGATTATGCTTTGATTTAATTATGATTTATTTCCATAATAAATACAAAAATAAGCTTATTCATCGATACGGTAGATTTACTCAGAAACTAAATTCAAATTAAACTTAAACTGAACTCGTAATTCAATTCCCTCTAGTGAGATTAAATTATTTCTATTCCAACTTTGCTTAAGAAGTTAGTTCCATTTTGGGTACACCTTTGTATACTTTATATATATACAAAGTAATTGATAAAATTTTATTTATTTAATATAATTTAACTTCTAAGCTTTACAATGATATTTTTCTGTTGTTTTAGATTCAAGTTGTATTTTATATTTTTTTAAATAATTGAAATTAATTTATACAAAAATCGTATTTCTTAACCCTCCAACTGGAGCCCTCATAACTAACTAATAAATAAAATTAGCTAATAAAATATTAAATTAAATTCAAAAATAAAAAAAAAAAACACCAAAATGAAAATTACGGATTTTGGTTATGAGTCTTAAGTAATACATATTTTTATTATTTTAACAACCAAAAAAAAATTGCAAATATCTACGTAGAGTTGTCGTAAAAGCTCATTTAAATAGCACAAACCTATTATTTAACTTAAAAGTGACAATTCATTTAAATCTGTGGTTATCCACTACTGTTAATGCTATCATTATCTCACAGCCGCTTAGTGTTTGGAATCTAAATTATGTGACCAATGTGTAATTATATCGGTAATCATTACACAATTTAAACGAAACTATTGTTTGTTATTTAGACATATAAGCCTTCGATAGCGGGGCTGGATATATGAGACCCGTCATATTTCATTTTACTTATAGTTTCCTACACTTGTTACATTGCCCGGAGCCAGCTGGAGCTGTCGAGTTATTCTTCACAGAAAAGACATTGGCAGTGAGAACGGCCGCAGTGAGAGTGGGCAAATTTCAAAGGGGTATCTGACACCCATCTCAGTTAGCGCTACTATAAAAAAAGTCTTATTTAAATTACATTTTATCTCGAATGTATGTGCATAATGTATTTTTTTTGTTGCTTATCAAAACAGTAGACAGACGAGAGAAGGAAATACTTTCGATTATTATTAGTTTTACAAGATTTTGATTTTGATTCTACGTTTTCACGCCAGGAGGAAGATCAATTGAGTGAACGTAATCATTCCAGTGATACAGAACTAGAATTTTCAGTCCATGTCACTGGAACGACTCTCCGCAGTTCGTGTAATACTTTTCCAACCCCCACACAAAACGGCTTAAGTACATCACGCTTAAATCATTTCTTCACGAGAGGTTTAATATAACAATGTATACTCGTAGCTTATTCTGAAGCATCTACATACATATCTCATCACAGAATCTAGAAGACAATAGAAGTGAATGGTGAAGAATTTTAATCAAACAACAAACAATGTATGCGGTCACAATCAACAATGTGAAGGATCTTTAGCAAAGGAGCGCTTTATCCGCAGGAAAATGACTGAAACTAATCGATTTCTCGTTCACATCTTTTAGTGCTACTACAATGAAAACTTAATTCATATATTTTATTTTCAATAAAAATTCTGTGCAAGTTTATACGCAAAAGTGAAACACGGTATATGAAAAGGCTACGTCAATGCTCTGTACTACTTGACACTTCTTCTTTCTACTTAAAGATATCAACAGAAAATAATTGCAGTACCCAATCAGCTTATTAGTGTTTCTAAAATAATTTTATATTAATAGTTATTGAAACGAATGAATTAAAATGTGTAAAAAGCTTACGCCTACGGGTAGTAAGGCAGGTGCACACATGTGCGACTATAAATGCGACAAGTTGTGGATTCAATCCCATTCGAGGAAATGAAATATATAATATTTTAATAATAAATAAAAAATAAATAATATAAATATATAAAAAAGTGAAGAGCGGAGTGTCTTAACACTATTAAGAAATATTTGCTAACATACAATGGTAAAAAGTGCAATTACATCGTTTCTAACATAAGCCTGCACAATCAAACAGACAAAAACCTATAGTTTTGGCCTCTATTACATTGTAGAATGGGCCCAAAAACATATTTATTTTTATATATCTTTCATGAACAGACACCGATCAGTTACAACTTTATTATTATTAAGTGTAAATTGCTTTACTTGTCTTATGAAAATAACACTCTGTTCTGCAATGAAGTTTTACAGGAAACAAAATACACGAGACAAAGAAAATTAGCTATGAATTCTTGGGAAGCGGCAGAGCTTTGTAAATAAAGATTTAATTTTGTAAAGTTCGTGTTTATGTAAATTCCAAGATCATAGTTAAATGTATTTAAATTGAAAAGTTATTTTAATATTATTACTTTGACACTTAAAATATTCGGATTCGAAAAATCATATAAATAAGTTATCATATAGTAATGACTGTCACGATATGGTTACGAAAAGCCTTACTATACACGATATTTATAACCTAGAATCTTCTAGAGGGAATCGAACACACAACCTGCCGCGTTTAAAGCCCTAATAATCATATTATTATAAAATAATATAAAACAAAACCATTCAATATAATAAAACATTTGCTAACCCTATTCGCTGTTATCAAAGATAACGGTTTGAACCCTTAAAAGAGTTCACCTATCAAAGCAGCGCCACTCAAATCCCCCAGAATATTTTAGAGCGAATATTCTCTTGTAATTTTACACGTTTCATCAAAAAATACAAAATTACAAAGAAGCTTTTACGATTAGAGCTTTTTGTTTTATTACGCATCGCGTATTTTGGCCTCGAGCTTTGAAATATATTTAACATAATTTTTTTTTTATTTATTTTTTTCACGCTGTATCCCACACACAACAGGCCAGGCATGGGGAACCAAAGGTCAAGACACTCCGTTTCTATATATATATATATATTACCAAAATTAATTATATTACATACATTATTCCTAGTAAAATATAAATTATAATATAATGAAAGGTACATTCGAAATCAACTGAATTAGTGAAAGTACAAATTTTCAGATCTTCCACCCACTAACGGTCGTTTAACATTAAAATATTCATGAGCTAGAACGCGTACAATCATTATCGTAATTGGTTTTCACGGTTGGTCTCCGTCGATGTATTACAATTAACAATTAGTGGTCCGCCATTTTACTTTATAATAAATTATATTATCTGTGTGATTTGTATCATCAATTTTTTTTTCCTGCTTCACGCTGTATCCCGCACGTAGTAGGGTGGGTAGAAGCATTGCGTGTTACGTGGAAGAACTCAATGCTACACATTAGTGTACACATTTGTTTTCTTTTCAAATTCAAATTTATTTTTGTAATATTGAAATTCAAACTATCATATTTTTATTTTGGAAACATAAAAAGAAGAACGTAGAGACATATAATATAGTTATTTTTTATTATTTTTTTAATAATATATTCCTCACTTACTAATTACTCTTCTTTTTCTCACCAAGGAATTAATTGTTATTTGGTACTATGATTGATGAAAAGTAACGTCATCAATGCTGCGTAACTGACAAGTTATGTAAGATTTCTTCATGGACTGACTGACAAGACTCGTTTTTCAAATAGGCGTTGGATTTAAATTGAGACTAGTTTTAAAAATAGATTTTTACATCGATTAATTATTATACAATTATTCGGCTAAAAAATTGAGAATATTCTAAATAAATATTCTAAAATAAATAAATAAAATTGTTTTCGATGCAAATTATTTTTTTTCGAATTTTTATTACGAATATTAGACATATTAATAAGCCTTTAAGAGATCATTTCTTCATATATAATTTGCGGATATCTTATTGTTTACCTTATGTAGAACATATGCTACTTATCAAAGTCGAAAATACAAGCTTACTGCGATTTAATTTTAATAAAACATCACGTCCATCATATACAGAACCCAAAAAAACAATATAAATCGATTACTCTTGCTAAATTAATAGAGATATTTCGAGTGCTGTTGAACGAAAAAAAAAAATATTCAGTTAAGTGTAAGGACAATGTACAAATTGAAATATGAACAGGCTTACGACAGCAAGTTTCTTCTTAGAGCATTAATTGCTCTCTTCGTAATTGCGAAACGTGTTTGATTCATGGTAAATGTGCTGAGATTTCCCCAGTGGGAAAAATTTATGTGTAATCGTTATATTTTTTTTTGATTTATGCTGTATACCTATATATATATATATATATATATAGAGCATGGTTGAAAGTCTTATGTTACGTCTTTCCATTTCCATTTTTGGTGAATTCTGGAACTAAAGGAAATGTGTAATATTTTCAATATTATACATTTCATTTCCTCGAGTGGGAATCGAACCCACAACCAGTCGCGCTTACAGTCACATGACATATGAAATATTGTAATTTATGATTTTATTGTTCAAAAAAAAGGATCACTAATTACTTAATATTTTGTAAGTACTAATTTAGATAAATATACAACAATAAAAAAAAATTAGTAAATAAACTGTTTTATTTACCGTCGTAAACTTGGCCTATTAAAAGCCTATTTCATAGTCGAACCATAAAATGTAATTAAACATTTTAATACGTACCAAAGGAAATGAAGTTGGAAATTAATTTCACATGAAACGATCTCGGCTTGAACGCGTATGTATGTGTAAAGATATGTTGTCATTAATATCTGAATTTAATTAAACAACAAAATTTATATCATAGAAATCTCTCTTAGAAATAATTAATATTTTTATTTTCCTTGCTCGGATAATGAATTAAATCACGACGTTGAACGCCGCCGCTCAACATGCAATGTCTCTAAAATTTGGCATAAATTAAAAAAAAAACTCTTAAAATTAGCTTTTATTCTATTGTAAGGAGTAAGTTGCAATAAAATGAAAATAATAATTTCATAACATTATAACAAAAGCTTACATCGCGCAAGATATTTATTTCGATTTAATTCTCTGTTTTTTATATGCTCTTGGGACCATATTTTATTCACAATAATATTGTATATTTGTAGTTTTATTATTATAAGAACTGATATCTAAATTTCAGCTCAATCGGACTCTGGTGAGTGGTATAAATTGAGCTTACAAGATTTCACGCTAACACATCAAGTTAAATAATAATTTGCCAAAAATATTATGCAGCTTGACGTCATTTGTGCTTAAAACAAAATTTAATACGATTTGATCTTTGCGCTGCAATCGCGAACCTTCAAAATTAAAGAGTTTTCGCTAAAAGTTTGAGAACAAAAGC
The DNA here is from genome assembly GCA_037355905.1 of Heliconius aoede. Taxonomy (NCBI): domain Eukaryota; kingdom Metazoa; phylum Arthropoda; class Insecta; order Lepidoptera; family Nymphalidae; genus Heliconius; species Heliconius aoede. The sequence continues at coordinate 898,699 of JBAIZZ010000052.1, read as the reverse complement.
TAGTTGAGGAAAAACTGAAATTCAACCGACGAGTAGCAATTGGGAACTAGGTCGGCAACATTCTGTATTCGTAGAAACTTAAATGTATATTAATTTCTACAAATGCAAACAGAAAATATATATTTTTGTGGACTGCCATTGTCGTGCTTCACTTTTTATTAGATTACACGTTTATACTTTAAACGTTATATGCACGTTATACGTGAAATGGAATGTAGATTTATTACTTATTTTATATATAATAAGATTTTTTATTTCATAAGATTTTTTAAATTTTTATATATATATAGGTTTTAGGTAATTCTATATATATATATATACAATAACCTAAAACAGATCTAAGATTTATTTTTATCCATAGATATAAAAAAGATCTTGGTATATTTAATTAAAAAAGGCGCTTAAATTGTAAACGATTTTCATAAAATTTAATTAATTGTTTACGAGGTTCGTGTGCGCCAGTCTAGTCAATTACTTCGTGTTGAAATTTATTACATCATTATTGTTATTCATTTTAAACGGACTGTGAGAATTTAATATACAAACTTATAGATTCATAAATTTTTATCTAAAATATTACACAGAGGGAAAATAAAATTGCGATATTTTATTTTCGGTGTTTTTCTTATAAAAGTGGTTATATTTACAGGTTTTTTTTAATTTAATTCTTGTTTCAAGGAACAGCAACACAATTATTTTCACGTTAAAATAACCTTAGCGGTAAATATAACTAAAGCAAGTAGAAAATATTGATCTTTCATCAGCAAAAATATTCGAAGGGTAATCTCTTTTACGAAATTCTCTAATGGTACGAACGTGACTTTTAAAGGAAATTCTAGAGATAAAATGTGATAGTCCTTAAATAATTGATAGATAAGTTATTCTAGAAAATTAACATTATTATTATTACCCTGCAAAAGTTGATTAAAAAATATAAGCTATCACGTTCTACGTAATTTGACGGGTGACAAAATTCAGATACTCATACTCAGATATACGTTCTAATTTATCAATATTGTTTATCTTATACCATTTATTTATCCGTAATGTTTTCAATAATAGAAAATATTATAAATAGATAAATAAATGTATTGTTATTTTTATTTTTGTAAATTTTCGACTCATTTTCATATTATCCTAACGACAGGGCGTTGTAATTACAGGGTCGTTTTCAGTTTTCTAATTAAGGCGATGCTAATGGTGTTCCAGTCACTGCATGAAACTTTGTAGTTCAAAGTTCAAATCACTATGTAAGCTTAATGTATTGAAGTTTAATTATGAATGAAATATCATCCATATTTATTTAAATTAATACATTTTTTTACGTACATCTTACTAATTTCAACCTAATATTATCATTTGTTCGCTCTGAAACTAAGGCAAAGATGCGGCGTTTAGTTCCGTCGCTCAACATATAAAATCTCCATAAATTCAACTCCAAAAACGGAGTGTCTTAAAACTAGGTTCCCTCTGCCAACCCCGCTGTATGCGAGATATAGCATGAATCTGATTATTTTTTGTTTTTAATAAAAAAACTGTATTTATATATATTGCACATTAAGCTGTAACTGGTTATCTTATTAATATTATAAGTATGACAATTTGTGAGAACGAAACTATACAGTTAGATATATAGCTTGTATATTAGAATAACAAAAAAATCTATAATATGTATATAAAAATGTTGTCAAAAACAGAAAAAGCTTAAAGCGGGCGAAGCCGCGAGGGTGATAGTATTACTATATACATATGTATATTGGATATTGAGACGCACTAACTAGCTAATATTATTAACAACTTCACCTAATTATATACCGCCGGTGAAATTAAAACTCAACTAGAGTAGTATGTAGTATTTATTATTTATTGTTTAAACTGCACTCTCTGTGCTGAACATAATTTAGTATTGATATTTTAATAGTACGAGTAGCTATATGTGACAGTTGTAATGTCGCGTTTAGATAATTAATGTTCCATGTTAGTCAATATAATATATATTTCAACGAAAACTTAGCTTTTATCTAAGCTTTAACTTAGCTTTATAGAGGAAACTAAATATTTATTAACATTTTCATTTCCTGGCCCTAGGTGTCGAGGCTAAACAATGTCTCCAGAACTCGGCGGAAAATGTGAAACCTAGTGTCTCAACACTAGGTTCCCACTACCTACTTTTCTGTGTGCATTATACAGCGTGAAGCTTAAAATCAACAAATATATTTAATATTCAAAAAGCAAAATTCCTGTAACGGTAAATAACAAAAATAAAACGAATATTTTAGTACGTAAATTTAATTGTCAAAGGCATTTTTCAGCGGGCATCTACATACATTTAAGCTTTAGCGTGGCAAGAATATCAATTACTTTCGGTCCAACGTTGCAAGAGGTCGCTCTGTGTTACCATTAATTAGTCGGTGGATTCTCTTTCCACGTCAGTTGCAAAATTAACATTTCAAAATCGTATCATTGGAAATGTATAAATATTTAAATATTAATTTGACTTGCATTGAATGAAGATTTGCCAGGCCAGCTAGGTGCCAAGGCAAAAGCGTGGCGTTTAGTTCCACCGTTCAACACATAATGACTCCAAAATTCGGCAGAAAATGAGAAAAGGAATGTCTTAAACCCTTCAAGTTCCCACCGCTTAGTCCTCCAGTTAAAATTAAATATTTCCTTTCCTCGATTAGGAACGGAACCCACAACCCCTGCACCGCTACCGGCCTCTATATCCTCATGTGTAAGGTATAATTCTATTGAAACCGGATTTACAATTCCTCTCGCAACAAAATTTAGAATAATGCTTATTTCTGCTTCACCGAAGGAAGGTTAGGCTTACATTGTGCTACTTCTAAAGCACTCCTTCTTCATACTTAAACACTAACTCTTGGTCATTGAATTATTGAACTTTATAGTTTACGAGCTTTTACAAAGAAATATTGCAAGAAAAATTGATGTTATACTTTATTACCCTATTATCATTTTTTTTTTGCTTCACACTGTATACCGCATATAGTAGGGTAGGCAGAGGAAACCTAGTGTTAAGACACTCCGTTCCCCAATTTCTGCTATAAGCACTGTGTGTTACAACTAAACTAATCGCCGCGCTTTAGCCTTAGTATCAAAGTTAAAAGAAAGGAAAATATTAATAAATAGGAATTCATTCCAACGAGCGGGAATCGAACCCACAACAGTCATACGCTTGTGCCCCTGCGCCACGACGGCCTCTACCTTATTATATTAATATTAATATAATAATGCGGAAGAGTTTCTTAAACGCTAATATTTCTGGATCTACTGGTCCAATTTTTTTTTTGTTTTGTACGAAAGCTACATTCTTCAGAAGCGCTATAGGCTATGTAACATTGCCGTATAAGTCTTAGCAGTAATCTACATTTTATTATACATTAAGTATAATAAGGTGTAAATTAACAATAAAAAAAATTGCTTAATCATTCTCAATAAAAAGTATGTGAAGAAATTTTATATGTATTTAATTAATTAAAGTGAAGAAAAATCAAAGTGACTTTCAAACAAACTTTCGTATAAACATTCGATAAACATACAAAACGAAAATAAATATTACAATAATAAAGAGAGGTAAGAGAGGTAAGAGTTCATTTCCAATAGACCGTATATTATGCATTGAGGCTATATACAAGATTCATTAAGCCTGGGTCACTTCGTCGTTCGTGGGTTTACGTCTCATTTGACCAAATCGTTTCATTACTCGTTCTTGCTTATTCAAAGGGTCCCGAAAGGAGGGTGAGGACGCATGTGTTATATTGCAACAGGTCATGGTATTTGGAAATGGCATAAAATTATTCAAATTATTTACTTAAAGCCAAATCAAATGTATTTAAGCACTTGGTGATGCAGTTTTTTTATCAGTTTCAGTTTAGCAGGGTAGGCAGAGGGAACCTAATCATGCCTCATTTCTTATTAAATTCTGAAGTCAATTAAGTAAATAATAAAAAAACATCTAGTTTCCAAAATAAATAAATGGTTAATTTAATAAAAGTGAAAATTGTGATATACTGTAGTTGTGTAAAAGCATTGTACCAGGCTTGCAGCGCAAATACCACTTGTATTATCCTATTATCTGAGGACTGAACATTTCACAGCATACACAAATTCCATTCAAAGCAAAATCTCTCTTATATACATGTTAATAAGGTTCATTTGGCCGCGATTTCGGGACTCATTGTATACGCCTTGATTAAATTTGCATTAGTTTACTTGTGCTTAAAGCCTAACGGTTTGAAACTATACGTAGTAAGCGAAATTTCAACATATGGCAGTACCTTACTGAATATAAAATCTATTTTATTAGACATGGGTTCCTTATAGAATTTTCAACTTGAAATAATTAACCTATACTAACAGTCTACATTCTACATCACTCGCTTCGACTTATTGTTATGTTATACCAAAATATTATATAAATGAGCGGAGTATTTTTATTCTAAAGTTTCATCTTAATCTGTACAGTAGTTTTTTCCGTGAAAATTTATCAAATATTCATCCTCACAAACTTTCACTTTTATAATAATAGTAGGTATTGCCAACATATCATGCTAAAATAATGCTGACAACATTAATTATTATATCGAGCCCTGAATTTCTTACCTTTGGCAGCTTTAATTAATTTTTAAAAGCAACTGATCACCGCTAATCGGTATTTATTCAAACGTAGTATCGGGCTTCTTTTGACGCAACCGGGGAGGGGAGGGCCCTTTGACCCCCCTTTTGACCCCTTTTGACATAGTAAAAAACAATATAAATATTCCAGATTTATATCAAAATTGTGGACAGGTTCTGTGATGTTACTTTTTTACCTTTGTTATAAAAAATGATTACATAAAATGAAAATTCATTTTCCTATACTTAAAATATATATTTCGTTGCTATCCCGCACAGCCAAGTTGGTACTTATTATAAAACACGATATATTTAAAGTTTTCGGTTAAAAACTAATTTACACATACAAAGCCGCAGTTGAAAACGCACAAATGTATGTAATTAAAATGTTCAACCATAAGATTTCTGGCTTTAAAAGACACCGTAGTTTAAATGTGACCGCGCTTACATACCCTTTTGTGCTATTTTCTTTAAATTTCTAACTCCAGGAAAACAATGGTTTCCACTATAAATATTCTTGGCTTTGTTTACAAGCATATAATGAAAATCTTGTTTGGACAGTGAATGCTTTGTCAGTATTTTACATTGGAGCTTCACGTGTGGACTAAAAGCGCAATTTTATATTTTGAAAGTTATTATATTTACTTCAAAATCTGGATATTAAAATCTGTTGTCTGTACCAATTGATTGATAATATAACGGTAATGATTTTATTATTGTCAGCTTCACGCTGTATCCCGCATGTAACACGGTAAGTTGAGGATATCTAGCTTAAAACACTGCGTTAAACACTTTCATACATTCTAAACTTATTGCAATAATAAATAAAATAAAATACACATTAACACATTAAGTTCTATACCACATTTCACTTTAATACGTACGGTTAGGCACAGCTATAGATAAATTATTAGCACTTACTGCTATCCAGCGAAGGCAAACTTTGTCGTGGACGTTTACACTGATTGCACCCACATGTTTGTTGTACAAATAGCGTATGAACGCTCTGTTGCAGTTACTATTGGACTGACAAATGCTAACATTTTCTATTCTTTTACACCTTATTCTGTTTAAACGTTGACTTTGAAAATTGTTTTTATTTTCATTTCGACAAATCGCTACGACACACAATGCCTTTCAATTTCAGAGGAAAATAGAGAACGGAGTGTCTTAGCACTAGATTCCCTCTTGCCTTCCCTGCTATAAGCGGGATACAGCGTGAAGCTATAAAAATAAAAGCTTCTACAGCTGAATATGATAAAACGTAAGGTTAAAAGGAATAACATAATTTAAATAAACAAATTATGAATACATTTTTTGACGAAAATAGTTTCTAGTTTATATACGGCGTGTGGTCTCAAGTTTGACCTACTAACTTTAGACAGTGTAAAACGTATCTCAGCTCTAATCGCCGGTACACAATGCGGCAATTAGTGCTTGCTCTATGATACTCTCAGTATGCTTTGAAATATTAACCTATATTGTTATGTTTTACTAGTAAACCTACTTCTACTATTATAAAACTATCTAAGCATATAACTAACTATAACTATATAAGTGCAGACTACAATATGTTAAAACAGTAGTGAATACTTCAATACTTTCTAAGTAAAATAAACCCAATTTCTGTCTAGAAATATTCTGTCGTTCAAAATTAAGCAAAATCTCACATAAAATATTTTTTTCAGTAACGAGCGTATCAGTTGGTTGCTTAAATTGTAAATTACATTTATTTAATAGTGCATGCTTAATTATATAATTTTCCTGAAATTTGTAGAAAAAGAGAAAATTTTAATAATTTACTTTTTATGATATAACATTATAACAATATAGTCTATAAAAGTCCAAGAGTCCAAGATGGACGTTTGACCTAAATCTGAGCTTAACTTCGTAATTGCTAAGACTTCATCTCAACACGAGCATTTAAAGTTCTTGTGTGAATTTCTGCAAGAGTTTTGTACTACATGGGTTTGAGCTTTAAACAATTGTTACACAACTCCTTCTAAACAAAACGAGATTCAGTATTTTTCCATAATATTATGGAAACATAACAGTACAAGAATCTTATTTTTTTAACAGTCACACTGTATCCTGCGGGCAGACGTGGCAGGGTAGGCAGAGGGAACTTGGGAACCAAGTCTTAAAACACTAACCACCATTCTCCAGTTTTCATTCTGCATTGTATGTTACATCCGGAAATCAAAGCCGCGCTTTGCTTCCTTAGCAAAAGAACATGAAAATATTACGGGAAACAAACCCACAGTCGCACGCTTGTGCCCGTACGCCATAAGGGCCTCATGAGAATCAAAATTGATGTAAATAAGAATATTTTTTTTTTATTTAAACTACAGACAATGTCATATATGTATGTTATAAATAAAATTATATTTATTTCTCATATAAATTGTATAAAAATAATTGTTATTGATACTATGAATTTGCTGTAGTGCACTTGACAATATTCTGACTAGACTATCTATAGTCTCAAATTCAAATTCACTTGAGAGCCTTGACCTATAAAAAACATTATTAAACTAGGTAATAGGAATCTATATCATTAATTTCAAGGAAATATTGGAAATTTATTTCGTTTAAATTAAACTATGTTAATATAGTAAGAAAATACGATATACTAAATAATTGGCCAGATCATAATATCGATCGATATTACCACAAGCAGCGTGCGGTCACAGCCACAAAACCACTATTTCTGGGATGGCCAGCGTAATTAGCCAAGTCTAAATAAATTTAGCCTAATTATAAACCGCTATAATCTATGACTTCTTTCCGATTTATTTATTTTTTAGTGTCAACGTTTCAGGCACAGGGAACCTAGTGTCAAGTCACTCTGTTCCACATTTTTCACCAAATATTTCAACGCCACGCTAAGCCAGAGCGAAGTAATGGAAATATTAAATATTGCATTTCATCGATTAGGAATCGAACCCACAATCTGTCGCGTTTACAGTCACGCTTTGTGTCTCTGAGCTACGACTGGCCTGATTTGATTGTTTTTTTACTTTCCTAAGTTGTAATTTTTCATTAATCCTTTAACAAATAAGAATATATGTAACGTAAGGTCAAACTAAAATTTTAATCGTCATACATCATGAATAATTTAGAAATATATACGTATATTTGTATAACTGTCGAAGTTATTGTGGGTAGCTTGATAGATTGACACCGCGTGGTCTGATAATGGTCGAGGATATATCGATTTGTGATCGAATTGGTATTTCTAGTCAGTTATATTTAATATTAATAGTGAAACTTAATTTAATATTATTTCTAAATGTTTTTGCGATACCTTATTGCGATACATGAACTTAAACTGGTTAGACCATTTGGACTGTATCCAATAAGTGTGGGTTCAAATCTTACTGCATTAACGTAACAATTTATCTTTAAAATTATACATAAAACTACCGGCTTGCCGCAGCCAACTTTGGACGCATCAGTTCTGGGTTCAATTTCCACGTTAATTAAGCGGCGCGTTCGCGGCGTTGTGTTCCGCAAGAAAACAAGCAATGCCTTAAGAATTTGTCGGAAATTGAAAAGTGGCAGTGTCAAGAAACAAACCCAAAAGTTACCTTCTTGTGGTTTAGGGTAATTTTACCCTAAAACTTTTTTTGAGTGAAAGATAACTTGCTTTCTTCTGCACGTCATACTATATTACAATTCTTACGCAGTTTTTGGGACCAAAGTAGCAATTTATTTACATAAACTTTAAAAGACCTAACAAATACTACATAAATAATCAAATTACAATAATTTTTAATATTATTTTCTTTATGTTTATTGCATATCTATGTTAAATTTCTGCTGAATAAATGTATTGAAATAAATGAATATGTAAATTAGCCTCGTTCTCTTTAGCCTGAATAAATATAGATGTATATTGTATTCGCATACGTCATCGCCCTCCTGTTAACAGTTCCATTAGACAATGTCTGTTCGCATTAACGTCTCTAAAGAATCTAGACCAAGTATGACTCACCCTAGTCCAAGAATTTATATTTTTATTTGTAAATGATTTACAAAGCATATCATTATAACCTAATGTTTATTAATAGTAAGATCTATTGGTAACTTTTCTTGGAGGTTTTTTAATATTTTATTTCATGTATTTTAATATTTTGATATTACTGATGGTTGTTAGTTCGATTCTCACTAGGGAGATTAAATATTTAATATTTTTGTATTTTTCGCACTGGCGTTGAGTTCCGCCACTCATGCCTCAAGAAATCAACGGAATGTGGCAAACGGAAATATTTTAATGGTAACACAGCGCCTTAACACTAAATTCCCAGGATCCCTCTGCTTACCCTGCTACGTGTAGGATACAGCTAGAAGCAAAAAAAGAAATCTATTTCTGTAACTGTACATTTTAATTTTATTACTTTTATAAATAATAGACATTATTATTTTATTATTCATATAAATGAAACAAAAACGCTACAGGAAATTTTAACTTTATCCAATCAAATCTGCTATTCCACTCATGTTTACTTTAGAAATATAACTTCGTATTCTACGGGTCGATGCAAATTGGTGGCTTTATCACATATAATACAATTTCCTTCCTTATAACTTCCAATAACCCTGGTTATGAACTAGATGTTACTATTAATATATTATATGAAACGAGTGTTAAACTAATATTTTACGTTGTTATAAGACACAGAATATATACTTAGTTAAAAATATATTTAAAAGTAAACTAGAGTCGATAAACTATATTTTTAGAAAGTTATAAAAATTTGATCGTAGCGGAATTTGAACCCGCGCATCTACTCGTATATGTGAAATAGTAAAAATAACATTTCTAAAAACGTTAAAAACTTTTGTTTAAAAAATATTTTACTTTATTTTACTTTTACTTTATTAATATATAAATGCAAAATAATTTGACTTCATAATATAGTTTAGAACACTTAACGTCTTAAGTTAAGTGGTCGCAGTTGTTGTCTATAACGATAAAGCACATATGAAGCTTGTCACAAAATAGCTTTATACGATTATATTTATTGACACCATTATAATCTATATATATAATAAAAGGATAACAAATATTTATATACATGATAGATATAAAACAATATTTATTGATTCGGCTAATATAACGAGAACAGAAGTTTAGTTGTCTGTCTATCATTTAGTTTGTTCGTCAATCGCGCAAAGAATACTTTACCTGGCAGTTCAATGTACTTTTTGTAAAACAAATAAAACTTGATAAAGTAAAATTTCTAGAAAAAATGAAGAATATTGGCAAATAAATTTTAGTGAGGCCAGTCGTGGCGCAGGGGCCCAAACGTGTGACTGAACGCGCCAGGTTATAACTTCAATTCCTACTTGAGGATAAATTTTCTTTATCGTACCGTAGTAACGAGGTAGAGCGCGGCGTTGTGTCGGCCACTTTAAACCTCTAGAATTCGACGGAAGTGTCTTAATCGGAGCAGAGTGTCTTAATATATACATTTATTATAATATAAAACTTTATTTTGTAAGGCAAATTAATAAAACCTAAGAAATTAATATAGAATTTTCTGAATGAATAAATTAGTAATTTAGTAATTTCAAAGTAATTTCAAATTCAAACATACATAAAAGAACTTACTGATCAAAAGCGATCAAGAAAGCATTTTCCTTTGTAAGTTTAATACATCGATAAATCGATCTCCAATTATTTTTTATACAATATATATTAACAATTCTGTTAAAATATAATATATTAATAGTGTTTCAAAAGGGTGTATCCTTGACTGACATTCAAGGGTCACATGTTCAAATCTAAGTATTCGAAGCTTTTATGTGACATAGTCCGTATTATCTATTTGGAATAAAATAATCTAATAACAAATAATTTACTCCTTATACAGTAACTCTACAAAAACCAAATATTGATTTTGAGATATAGGTAAAATGTATTTAAAAATGTTAATTAATTATATGAAAAAAGAGAATTATTTAAGCGTTTAAACGTAATTTTTAAATTTGTTATTTAAAATAATCGCAGTTACTGAATTATTCATGGCTAAGCTCGAAAATTATCGTGTTCTCTCATTTTGGCGCGGCATGACGTCCAAAGTAGAAATTCTGAGTAAAAGATATTCTGGGTGCTTTTTTACTTCGAGTTTCGTAAGAAAACAAATTTTGTTTTAATATAATTTTCAACACTTCGACTAAGACGATGACAATATGGATATTGAAAGACTTGATGTAATTTTTTTACTCGAAAACACATGCTATATTTTTAACATTATTCAAAGCAAATCGTATGAAATCAAATTTTTATACTTATTTAAAATTTTATAGTTATCTTTAAGATGAAAGCAAAGTTTTTTGGAAAAACATCACGTATTTAAAAATTTGTACATCTTTTAAAAATATAACATAACATTAACAATGTTATTACTGAGAAAATAATTTTCGTTAATACCCTCTTATATATTTTCTATCTTAATAATCTTTAACTTCTCAAAGATGTTAGTTTTAATTGGATTATGTTGCTAGATAAACGTATAAAGGTTAAAGGTAATCCTACAAAGGTCGTTTGCGAAAACAATTATTTTCTTGGTTTTAAAGAAAATTATTAGCAAGTATAACAAGGTTCTTGTATTTATTATATATTTTTTACTTTCCCCTCTAATTAGCTACGAAGAATAAGTTCACAAGAGGCTTAGCGCTTAATTAAAAGTAATTTTTATGGAAAAGTACAGCCGTATTGTTTTGTATTAATTCTTGAGTTAACGCACTAGAGAACCAGGGATGGAAGTAAGTTACGGAAAATTTTCGTATATTTATTATTTTTATTTATTTCCTCGAGTAGGAATCGAATCGACAACCTGTTACGTTACCCCCTGCGCCACGACTGGCTTCAAAATTTTAATTTATTCACATAATGGAAGTTATCTTTTTACTACTAATTATTTATCATATACACACATATATTGCGTCCTATCTCGTTTCAGAATTTTAACATATTAAAAAGACTATAAATCTTCTTGATAAAGTGGCTGTAATTCGATATCTGGTAGTCAGACCCTTACAAGGGATTTTCTTTATGGCCGACGGCTTTCACAGCAGACGCGTAATATTTTCATCAGATATCGCTGCTCTGCCTTCAAAATTGAACTTAGGTATTTTTCAGCAGTTCGTAAAATTTTTACCTCCAAATCGCTACTTTAATAGGCCTGTAAAAAAATATTGAAATCACGGTACGGCGTTATAAAATGGAATATAATAAGAAGCGTTTTTAATATGAGCCGTTTTAGTGTAACGTGTAAAATACATGTACTTTAATAATGGTTACGTGACGAGGATATTTAAGTGATGTAATATCGTGACCCTTATATAAAAGGTATACGATTTTCTCGTACGTTGACTGCTATTTCACAATTAGTTATGCAGTTATTTTATTTGTCATCATCGTTTGTATTTTTTTATTATTTATATTTAAATAGAGGCCGTCGTGGCGCATTGGAACAAAGGTGTGACTGTGACGCGACGGTTGTGGATTCGATTCCCATTCGAGAAAGTGAAATATATATTTACATTTATATTTCCATTTTCTTCGCTTTTCTCTAACATTATATTTAACTATTCATACAAATGCCTAAACCAATACAAAAAACATATTTTTTTCACTCAGAGGATTTATTTGCGAAGGTTATCGATGCATCTCTCTCTGAACTCTCAATATCTTGGACGAAAGCTTGTTAAGCCCCTAGCTTTTATTCGCTGAGACCTCCCTTTCCTGGTTACTGAGGAAATATATTCTGTAAGTGCAGTTGCAATTGCTACTTTGGAAGCTGATTTCAAGGTATTATAGTACTATTGGATATGTAAAAGAAAATTTCCTTTACATAATATACTAAGACTAATATTATAAAGATGAAGAGTATGTTTGGTTGAACGTTTGGTTAAATTATATCAGTGTTACGATATCCAAAAAAGGAAGATAAATAACCAGTGCAACCACCGAGGTTATATCTTTAAGCGAAATGAAGCTGTAAATGGTGTACCAAATATTTCTTAATCCCAACTGGGGATCGAACCCACAACCTATCACGTTTACAGTCACACTGGCGTACATCATCACCTATCAATATGAGTATAGTTAGATTTGTTCTTCTGTAAATATATTTGAATATATAAAGTTTTTATAAACATAAACAAACAGACAGATTATATACAAATAGGTATATAAAGATACGATGACCCAATTCGTTAATAAGATGGATACCTACATTAAACTGCCTTAATATTCATACTCCATTCTCTTTGAACCTCAAAGAGCGCATTAAGTATCTCGGTCATAATTTCACATACACCGCCTAACTATTCGCTGGTAAATAATCTATCTAATAATCCTATCTCATAGAAAATACTGAATAGATTTTGAAGTTGTATATTTTCGATGGATACAATCTTGTAACCGTAGGCTCGACAGGTTGTGAGTTCGATTCCCACTCGAGTGAATTTGGGTGAAATACGCCACAACCCACAACCATCGCGTTATAATCACACCCTTGTGCCGCTGCGCCACGACGACGTTCTCCATAATTCAACGTACAAAACGCATAAAACCTAATATTTAATTTTATTTGAAAGTAATTTAAGACGTTCCGTCTTATCCGAGCCCCGTAACATTGCTGTTTGAGTGCCAAAATTTGCAAATCCGTATCATTCCGGTAGCTTCCAGAGGAGGCTTTCACTTCCCTTTGGTAATTCAAAGCTGAGCTAAATTAAAACCTCGTCAGTTTCCAGCTTAAACCGTTTCGTCGTGTTTTAATACAGTAACACTAGCTTCTATGTTTCAATCGTAAGGTTCCGAAGATTTTTCAAAGATTTCGTTATATTTTCTTAGATTATAAAAAAATTTTTATAAAACAGTCCTTATTTAGTAAATATTTTATTCTAAATCCATCAGAATAAACATGTACATATAAATTAAGCTAGCTCACTTTCAATATCTAGAGAAAATGCGCGATACAAATAGACGAGATTTTTAGTTAAATAATAAATAAAAACAGCTACGTAAATCTAACACAAATAAATTGACTAACACTATTCTAAAATAAAAAAAAATAATCAATTAGTTAACGTTACAGTATCCAGTGACATTTTAATTAGAAACCATTTACTAGTCGATGGAGTAACATGTGCACAAAATTACAAAAATATAGGTCAATTCGAAGTGTAAACGACGTCTTCCATACATTTTGCATGCGAGGAGGGTGGCGAGACCCCTGAGATCACTTACCGAATTAAAATATCGAAAATCGATTTTAGCACGTATGGAATATAGAAAATTTATACAAGGACTCAATGTGTAAATAAATGTATATGTATTTATTTTGTTTTAACTTATGATAATCCCACTATAGAATAAGATTTACATAATAATAGGATTTGTAAAGGAAACACGATAGGTTGTGGGTTTGATTCCCACTCAATGAAATGAAATATTTTTTATTTTCAGTCCTCGCTTTGATAACGAGGTAAAGCGCGGTGTTTAGTTACGCAACTCGACACACATTGCTTTTAGAATTTGACGGAAAGTGGGAAACGGTAGCACTTCCCAGGTTCCCTCTGCCTGTCCCGCCATATGCGGGATAAAACGTGAAGCTGATAAAAAAAGAATATGGTATTAAATATTGCTGATTTAACTTTATCAACGTGGACCTTTATTTTAATCCGAATTTGCACTGATCCTAAATAAATACGGTTCTGGTGCTTCAGAATATAAACAGTAAAGGTAAAATAAATAATATTATATTTGTTTTGATGTCTTTTAAAAGCCTTCTGATTGTAATGTGCTTGTGTAAATCAATAGATAACATTACAAAATACGTTGTTTGTCTATTTGTCTGTAACACACGGATTTGCGGATGCGAATTTACTTTTTGTACAAACAAAATTCTATATATAGAGATATTAGATATATTAGAGTGCTGATTTTTTCACTCAATACAAATAAATAAATCTCCGTTCTCAATTTATCAGCCTATCAGTATCTTTTACTTGGCATGAGATAAAATAAATGCAATTTTAACAGTTAACTTATGCTCAATCATACTTAAGTCTACTGACTCATTTCTTGCTGAAATATTCATACTTAAAGATTTTTTTTTAGCTTCAGGCTGTATCCCATACACAGGTGGTACACAGAGGGCACCCAGTGTTAAGATACTCCATTCCCTATTTTTCGCTTTTTCGCCAATTCTGGAGGCATTGCACGCTGAGTGGCGGAACTCAACAGCAACAGACAGAACGAAGTAATGAAAATATTAAATATTTCATTTCCTCGAGTGGCAATCGAACCTACAATCTGTCGCGTTCATACACTTGCGCCCCTGCGCCACGGCTGGACCCTGGCTTGGTTATTCATCTATTTAAAAATTTCAGAAGGAAAAAAATAATTTTTAAGTATATTTGTAAGTATTTTTAATATGTAGTGACAAATAACTTATGTCCATTGAAGCAGAATAGCGCGACGCGAGCTCGTAAATCACTGTAGCTATAAGATACTGAAAAAAAGACAGAGCTAAAGCGACTCACGAACTAAAGTCATATCGATATAAATCTTTCCATTTTTCCTCTTTAAAATTATACATGAATACTGTGTTATTTTTGTTATGCTTAATATAAATGTTAAAAAAATATTTTTCAGTATAAATATTTTTTGGATGGGTTTATTTTACAAAAAAATGCTATTTCGAGACCCCTGTGCCTCTGCACCACGACGGCCCGTAAAAGTGACGGTTGTGGGTTTGATTCCAACTCGAGGAAGTGAAATATTTCTTTACGTTTTTTTACCGTTTACGTTTACACTTCCTCGAGTGGGGAACGAACCCACAACAAGTTGCATTTACAGTCATACTTTATGCTCATGCACCACGACTGGCCTCCATAATTGTATATATATGCTAATTTTGAGAAGATATTTCAAATACCCTGAGAGGTAAATCTCAAATGTGAAACATATAACGAGAGTGTTAAGCATTCATCCTATATTTATACTATACTTAAATATCTCCAGAACATAATTTTGTGGCACGCTACCGGAAATTCAACACAGGTGTTATCGCGTGGCAAAAGATAAAACATGAATAAGTAATCTAAGTCCAGTGTCTGAACAGGTGTTTGACCAGTGGATATTTTATGGAATCGAAAATTCACATCATTATCAAATTATCTAATATATATGTAATATAACTCTTATGACACGTTTTTTATAATATTTTTTTTCTCTTCTCCCATTCTTATTTCGACTTCATTATATATTGTTTCAGCATCTTCTGGCATATGACAAAGTGACCAGGAAAATTGAGACACTATTCTCATTCCTTTTACAACAATTCGGCCACTTTTCATTTCTTATATCCTCACACCGCTATTTGTCAACCAGAACGGCAAAAAGGGAAATAATTTATACATACATATATTTCATTTCAGCTTCCTGCTCTATCACGCATATAGTAGTTTAGCTAAAACACGTCGTTCCCCACTTTTCACCGAATTCTGTAGGCATTGCGTGTTGAGTGGCGAAAAATCTCAATGTCGCGCCTTGATATATTTCACTATTAAAATTTAATTATTATCATTCCCCTAAATGGGAATTGAACACACAACGATCACGTTCAGAGTCGGTTCTTAAAAATAAATATCATACAATGATTTAAATTCGCAACCAGAATAAGATTAAAAATATTAAATTAGCAATAACTACGCTATAGAGCGTCCATCAATGTTGCAAGAAATTGAATGAAATTTCAAACTTCAAATAGGTATATCACACGCCACACGTAGTACGAACCACACTTAGTGCGGTTTGTGGATTTTGTAACCAAGAAGTTGCTAAGAGCAAGAGCGACATAGTTTTAATGGCTCCATACACATGTTATGTATGTCATATTACTTGTACCAACTATATTAACTTGTATATAACAATGTGAAATTGTTTATTAATTAATTTTAAGAAAATTTTGAATATTTTATATAAGTCTTAATAGTTTAAAATATTTTTATATTAACAATGGAGATTTTTGCGCACAGAAATCTAAAATTTGATGAAAGCAAGCAACATTTTATACGAACTCCTGAAATATCAAAGTAAAGAAGATTTCTAGAAAATGAATCACCTATATCAATAACGGCTGGATCATTAAGTTTCTAACAAACTATGAAGCGTTATCTTCACACGATATACGAGTACAGCCAGTATTTGCTGCCATTCATTTTACAGTTCATGAATAAAACTATAATCGGCACATTTTCATATTTTTTTATATTTCATTTTCATTTCATTTTCATATTTTAATATTTTTTTTTTAAAGAGCGACGTTGAGTTCCGCTACTCACGCAAAAAAACAACGGAAACTGGGTAACGGAGTGTCTTAACATCAGGTTCCCTCTGCCTACCCTGCTGTGTGCGGGATACAGCGTGAAGATGATTTTTTAATATATTTTCCATATATTTATCTTGGTTTTATCCTCTAAAACAAGAAGGCTGTATATATCATGTAAACCGCACAACACGTCGCATCAATATTTTCGAATGCCCGACACGCACAGCTGCTTAAGCAAACGTGTTTGTTGTTATATTGCTCTGTTTATGGAAACTATTCTATGTATTTGAAACACGGACGTGTTACCTAGGTTCTAGGATTTTATATAGCTTTAGATAGCGCATAAGGTGGTTGGTTCGATGGTTTCAGGTTCGATTTCCATATGGGGATTTAAGATAAGATTTCCATATTTATTTTTTGATTTATTTATTTTCACTTCCCCGTTTGAGTAAATCTTGCCACTCAAGAATTTGGGAACAAAAATAGAGATCAAAGTGTCTCGACACTATGTTAAAAAGTATTACCTAGCTATGTCAACTTTGCAAATCTCCCTTCGCTGCCCATATGTACTATCAATCAAAAAAATCTTAACTTTCCAACTTAGTTACAAGTTGTTTTTATACAGCAAAGCAATATACGTAACAAAAAACTCTTCTCTTCTTTTTCTTCAGAAATTAAAATTTACAACTATCTACTTTATTCGAATAGCGTGCTATATTTTTGACATACCTGGCAAATACGCTTTGCATGTAAAACACGCGTATCGGTGTATTCACACGCTGGACACGCCCCACCACTTAGCCAACGTGCACACAGTATCATATCTTGGAACACGCTGTATCATGAAAACCTCGCTATATTTGCGAGACGTGTAAGTTAACTAGATATATAAATAAAAACAGTACAAACGTTGTACAAGCACAATCCTATAAAAACAAAGCTAAAATAAATGTTTTTATAT
Source organism: Heliconius aoede (assembly GCA_037355905.1). Lineage (NCBI taxonomy): Eukaryota > Metazoa > Arthropoda > Insecta > Lepidoptera > Nymphalidae > Heliconius > Heliconius aoede. Next base: position 880,750 of record JBAIZZ010000052.1, on the reverse strand, counting down.
CATTATTTTGCCGAATCTTTCTCATTTTTTTTTCAATATGAATCTAATGATGATTTGTTTGTAATATATTGTTTGTATAAAGTACATTTATTCATTATAATGTATCTATTTGAAATATTGACAAATCCATCTAAATTACTATTCTTTTCCACTTTTTTGAAAGTAATAGTAGTAACATAGGAAGAGAGAGTAAGCACTAGGTTCCCAAATTCACTCTGTCTAACCTGCTATTTTTTTTTTGATTTTTCTATATGAAATAGTAAAACCAAACACTACATTTTTTTTTAATATAAATTCTCAGTACTAATGCACTGCAAACATTTGTATTGAAATATGCGAATTCAATTAAACGAGGCATACTGAAAACGCATTAACCGCTTAATTGTACAAACTTGCGTCAGAATCACACGAGCGTGCCACGAGTAGATTACGGAGAAATTTGTCACCGCCGCTTCTAACTGGTAAATTGTTCTTTACCGAATTCATTTTATCCTACTGATATTAATATATAAATGTGAATGCTTGTGAGGGTGGATGTTTGTTCTTCTCTCATGCAAGAACTACTGAACTAGATGAACTAGATGAAACTTTACTGTAATTTAAGTGAATCATAATAGCAAATATATATTATTTATGTTGTTTAATTTGTATATAATAACGTCTTGTATTCTTTGGACGATAATTTTAAGCGGACGAATCCGCGTTTAGGTCACTAGTATTACATAAACTTTTAACTGTCCCAATTCTTATTATTGCATTCTGGTCTCATAAAATCAAATAATATTATGTTTTTATATTCAAAATTAATTACAATCTTTGTACTATATTTAAAAAATCTTAATAACTTGTAACGGCTATATAGAATAGTTTTCCGTTAGAATGGAAGAGTATATAATGGAACATTTTAAACTCATAAGATTCCGTTGAACGCTGCAGGAGGTTGAAGCAAAAGTGCCTCTTGAATTTTTTATGATGTTTTATTTATTATAAGTATCTCATTTCGTTCTAGATTGGCAAGTTATTTTAATATTTATAGTCTGTCATTTAATCTTTGAGACTTACCTAGTTGGACTACATATATACTTAGACGGTTAATAGATATTTTAAAGTAGTTTGTCTGTCACTTCCAATATACTGAAATATGAAATGCTGTTGACGGCAGTAGTGGCGCAGAGACAGGAGAGAAACGCGCCAGGTTATGAGTTTGATTCCCACTGATAAAACGAAGTGTCTGGAACGTCACTAAATAGAAAATTGCAAACGATATATTGGCACTTGCACAGATTGTCAAAAAAATTATACTCTAAATATTTTAAGAATATAAAATATTTTCCTTTACAAATTGTATTTCATAATGGATTTGCTACAAGCGTCCAGTACTAAACGATATCCCCTCCGAAAACTAGATTCAAGTGATAATGTTCTATGTAAATTATTGCCTTCACGCCTGATAGCGTTGCATTTATAAACTTCATGAATACTTAAGTTTGTGGACAAACTCAACACAACTCAATCAGATGTTAGTAGTACCTAAGTTTTACATATAAATTAAAATGAAAATATTAATATTGTAATTTCTCATATAACTACAGCACACACAGCAGGCGATGCAGAGGGAGCCTAGTGTTAAAACACTCCGTTTCTTGTTTTTCACCGAATTCAGTAGGCATTTCGTGTGGTGGGAGGGGGGGGGGAGAGATTTGCCTCATCACCACAACGAAGATATAAAAATATTATATATTTAATTTCGCACAATCTGTTGTGTTCAGGCACACGTATTCCTGGGCCACGACTGTGTTCAAAAAAGACGAAAAATGACGAAAATATTTTTTTTATTTTTACTAGACTTTAGAGGTTCTGTCACTTTTACATGACTTTAGAAGTGATACCAGTGTATCCCGCACTCAGCATGTTAGGCAGAGGGATCCTCGTGTTAAGACACTGTTCCCCACTTTCTGCCGAATTCTAGAGGTATTGCGTATTGACGGGCGGAACTCAACGCCGCGCTATGACTTGACATCAGAGATATAAGAAATCACACAAATATTCATAATTTATTTCATTTTTATTCTATTGTTTACAATAAAAAGCTTACATTTTCCTTTGATCTTAATTAATTTCCTTATGAAATATGTTTCACAATTTCACTTAAGACGCTCGTAGCTCGCTTGAAACATGTAATGTTAGGAATTTAATAGACATTATAAATGTATAAAGGGATGAATGTTGTTATACTGATGAAAATGTTGTTAAATTTAAGCACATTTTGTTTAAAACGATTAAAATATAATCGAATATCTTCAGTATTATCAAATCGTCTAGTTTTAGTATAAAAAACTTTTTAAATCATTCTCTATATTCCGACACAAGGGTGTGAATGTAACACGACGGTTGTGGGTTCGATCCCCTCTCGAGGAAATGAAACATTTATTTATGTTTAGATTTCTATTTCTTCGTTCTGGTGTCGAGACAAAGAGCGGCGTTGAGTTCTGCCACTCAACAGGCAATGCCTCCAGAATTCGGCGGAAAGTGGGGAACGGAATGTCTTAACACTAGGTTCCCTCAGCGTACCCTGCTGCATTCTCTTTTTTTCAGGTTCACGCTGTACCTCGTATGCAGCAGGGTAGACGAGATCCTAGAGTTATAACACTTATCTCTTCACATTTTCCATTGATTTTATCCGTTAAGTCTTTAATATCTTAGATATCAATTACGCCACTAAGACTTCAATACTCCATAGCATACTTTTATATGTAATAATCAATTTTTTTATTTTACAAATCTTTTATATCTTTTAAGCAAATAAGATTAAACTTTTATCGAAGTGCAATTAATCCAGCCATTTTGTGCAAACAAAGTCATTTAACGAACCCTTTTCCTCTCGGCTTAGAGATAAAAGCTCAAATCGGCTTGAGCTGCTCGCAATTTAGCTACAGGCCTCGTTTGAGGCATTAGTGAAAATACTTTCGAAATTTTCCAATACTGTAATAATATGTGATAAATACACATGCTGTTCAATAATAATTAACTTAAGTTCGATAATATAAACTAATGCGAATTTTAACGTGAAAGATTTAACGAGAAAAGAAGAAAGGATAATATGATCTAAAGAAGAGCTTATAAATAGACCTTTAAAATACCGAAGAAAAACGCAGGCACAAAAAAGGCCCGGACGACTGTATTCAAAAAAGCAATTCAAAAGAAAAAAAAACAAATATTTTTAAGTGACAAGAATTATGGACATTTCGATTTTAGTTTTACAATTTTTTATTTCATCCGAAATATTTCTTAACGGAATATTTAATATGTTAAAAATGTTACAAAATATTTTAAAAATGTTAAAAAAATATGTAAATAAAAACATACAAATAAAGTGTTTTTATTTTTATTCATTTTCATCTTCACTTTAATTTAGTTCACACATTGTAACACACATTTTTATTAAGCCATAAACTGTGAGTGTAGTGCTCAAGCTGCGACAATTCACCACTCAACCTAATAAACTAAATGTAAAGCATATCTTTCATTTTTATGTTTATACTATTGTAAAATGTGTTTACGTGAGTATGTGTCATCAACACGTATATTTATTATTCATAAAATGTGATATAAATAAGTTACATCAACAACTTGTTTTAATCTTTTCAATTAAAATTTTTTAATTTTATTTTTTTGCTATGGTAACAAAGGAAAGAGTTGAGTTCCGTCACTCAAAATGCAGTGCCTCGAAAATTGGAAGGAATAACGGGAACGGAGCCTTCAGCACTAGGTTCCATCTGCCTACCGTACTTTAAGCGAGTTTCGTCTCCTATCTCCGGACTTCATAGTCACACCAGCTCGTTGTACTATTGTCAGCAAACGTGTGAAGTATCGTTATTGTGTACATACCACTTATTCCAATTGCATCGAAGCTGTTTCTGTATTTATATCTTGTTTTTACTACGTATAATTATAATACAAGAATATCAAGTGAGTGAAATAAAGCCTCTTAAATTTGATTACTTCTACTCGGTCTAAGGTCGACCTAAATATAACCTGTTGAATAAGGTAAAACTACCGACGTAACACTAGGCCATTTTATAATAATTTAAATTACTTTTATCCAAATTATTTTAATTTTCAAAGAAATTAAGTAAAGTTCAGTATAGTAATACATTAAAAATGCGGGGGATATGTAAAAGTATCCAACCACTTTGTGTGTATATAACAAAGAAAAAGGTTTTTACCTTGCCTCCCCTATAATTAACGTTATTTGAGAACTCGAGGTAGCAACGCTTTGTAAGTCTGTGTAAGTCTATCCAAAAATCTTGTACATTGATATTTCCAACGTGTGTTTTCTAAATATATTATATGCTGCGATTTTTGATAATTTAAAATTATTATAACATTTAAGCCACGAATGAGTGATAAAAGAAAGATAAAAATGATTTATGATGGAAAAGTGAGTGGTAAGAGAGGTAAGGGGAGACTTCGCTTGACCTTCGATGTAGGTATACTTAGAGGTACGTAATACGTAAAAACTATGAAATGATACTAGATTTGCTTATTAATAATCGTGAGAGCTTATAACTTTTAGATTTAAATTAAAAACTTAATTAAAAGCTTACTTTTAATGTAATCACGATCGAGTCCACTAATCTTACAACACTAAGTCATCTAACTGAACAACCAAGTAACTTCTAACAACCCATGGCACACGTCGACAATTGTTAAGAATAAAGACGAAAACTATAACAAGGCACGAAGTTTTCGCCTAATGTAAGTGTATGTTATATATAAAGGCCGATAGTAGCCTGTAAATGTGACAGGTTCGACGGTGCGAGTTCGATTCCCACTGGAGGGAAAATGGGAGTTTCTCCACTCAACACTGCGGAAAGTGGTTTCTAGGTTTCCTCTACCTACTCTATACAGGTGAAGCTAAAAAAATGTTAAAATAGTGATAAAAGAAATGGTTGCATATATTATTATTTACTAGCACGAGCCTCTCCCGTTTCGCTCCGCCATTAACGCTCGCTCGCCTCGTCTTTGACCCTAATATTTTTTCAGAATATTATAAAAAGAATTCTTCATCAACCGCTATAAATTTTTCTATCATCCTACTAGATTTTATGACATCATATCTTACTTTACTAATAGTAAGCTATTATACATTTATTTATAGTTTTAAATAACACTTGTATTTTTTCCAGAACTCTTTACATTAAAATTTCTTGTTAGGATTGCCAACATATGATGTTATTCTCTTCTTGCATAAGGTGATAGAATTTAATGATACAATATTTAAGAGATATATTGGATTGATATTCTTTTAAGAAAACATATTTTTGATGGATATATATTTTTCTTATCTTTTGAACCTATTCATTAGTATTAATTTCACTCTTAAGAAATTATTAATGAGATAATAAATTACATTAATCAGTGGGCATCGAACCCACACCCGTCAAGTTACAGTCACACCCTTGTATTGTACGCCACAACGGCCTCAAAATAGGTGGTTGCAAATTACTGTGTATATAGATATTATATTGCAATAAATACAATTTACATAAGACACTTCACGTTAATGGGCTGTCAACAACTGCCGTGGAAGTGTCATTTAGTGGAAAATGGAGTTCATAGCAAATTAACTTAGCAATTTGTTATTATACAATATCGACATAAAGTTACATTTTTTACTTACTTATTCATCATTCATTTAAACACGTATACTTAATATAAAAAAAAATGAAAAAGGTAATAAATACTCTGTCAATACAGATTCTCATAATAAATGAAAATTTCATTTACAAAAGAAATAGAGCGTGAAGTGAAAAATGTTCAGCCACAGCACCGATATATTCGTATATTTTGAAGAGAAGCTTCTCTTCGTGCAAAATACAAAAGTATCAGATATATATCTACTCGTAGCTAAAGCTATAGATTTTATACTTTTGTATTTTATGTTCATTAGTGCTTTTCAAGCTTCCCTCGACTTTTTTAAAATCCAAATGAAATTGAAAATGTAAATATACTTATTAGACTATGTTGTTTTATAAAACGATAGTTTTTTATTGTGGAAAGAAGGTTGAAAATCACCTACGACTAAAAGTTATACCGACTATGTATTATTAAATAAAGAAAGACGCGTATAATCTGAATTCTACCTGCCACTTTTGCTTAAAAAATATAATAATAAAATATACACGCACGCACGACGATATATAATGTAATATAATACAAAATTATCTCGAAAAAAAAATGTTTGAATTTAATAAAATCAAATGAATTAGCTTCATGTATCCCGCACACAGAGGGAACATTGTATTAAAACACTTTATTCTCCACTTTCCGACACCATGTGTTGAGACGCGGAACTCAACACCGAACGTTTGCCTTGGTGCCAGAGCGAACAAAAGTAAAAATTTTAATAATTAATAATTCATTCTCTCGCAGTCTCTAAATAATGTTGAATTTAATAATAAACGAGTGATAATTCAAACTTCTCAACGTAATAGCCTAAATCTATTACCCTATTAAGAAACCATTTTCACCCCATAAATTAGCTTACTCGGTATGCAATTATATGAAATAGATTTCGTCAAACGTTTTGTTTAATTAGTACTGTAAGGGGATGCCTCGGGATATACCAAAGGGTAGAGCAAAGATCCTTTGTCTATCAAACGACTTTCACTTAGAGCGCTACCAACAATATTAGTAACAATTAATCATGTATTTTATCATTATTTATGCTGTACCCCGCTCTGTGGCGGGTTAGTCTGCGTGAAAATGAGAACATAGTGTTAAGATACCTCGTTCCCATTCACTGCGTGTTGAGAAGTGGAACTCAACGTCTCGCCTTACTTTGTTACAACAACGAATAAATGAAATATATATAATAATAAATAAAATATTTCTAAATCTGGTTAATTTAAATCATTTATTAATGATATGTATTTTGATATAAGTTTATATATATATAATATAAATTATAGTTCAGTCAATTATAACTGAATAAATTAAACTATATATATAAATATATATATATATATATATATATTAATAGATAAATAGTGCGGTCAGATTAGAGCTAACTCATTAGACAAATTGAATACTATTTGTATAAAATATCTCTAATGGAAGCTAAATTTAATTCAATAAAATAATTCTCTAACCCATATATATATATATATATATTGTATACCCATATATATATATTGTAGGTTTTACAATAATATATATTTTTTTGTAGTAGGGATTGCACCTGTCCAATTCAAAATCCTGAAACATATATTACCTACTATGTATCTATACTTTTTTATAATCTAAAAGGAGAACTTCTCCGACTGACTGAGGTAAAATTCATGCACAGCTGTAACCGTTGATGATAGAACCGTGAAATTTAGACAGATGTTTACTTAAATAACGCGGACACCCACCAAGAAGGGATTTTGAAAAATTTTTGCTCTAAACGGGTGATAGGGTCTGTATGGAAAAATCTTTAAATTGGCACCAATTTTTAGATTTTTTTAAAAATTCCGACTCTTCAAAATTTTTCATTGAACACCCGTTTCATGGTTCTTTAGAATTGACTCCTTAAACTGAAAATAATTTCATAAATATTTCTATAATTCAAGCGAGCGAAGCCGTCCTTTATAAAACTACAAAACAGAATATTAATTAAATTTATGTTATTTACAGACCTTTGAAATTTGAATTAACAAATATTTCTCAAATTCAGTGATTCATGATTTACTAAGTAAATATAATAAATGAAACAAGCCCCCGTTTGATAAAATAGAGTAGAAAAAAGGGAATAAATGTATACTGATTGAGTCCATCAAAATTATTAAATTAACAGTCTTTTTAATGTTCGAGAAAATGTGAATAATAGTAAATTTTGTGAATCACCACTAAAAGTTATTTGTTAGAAATAATTATTATTAATTATAATAAGCTTTATTTTCTATACATGTGGTTCGATTCCCAGTCGAGAATTCCTCTTCGTCCTGATATCGAGGCAAAGTGTTGTGTTGATTTCAACCACTCGAAACAACAAACAATGCCTCCAGAATAATATGGGAAATAGGGAAATGTCTTAATACCCATTAACTCTACGCAGAGGGAACCTGGGAACCTAGTGTTGCACTTAACAGAGTAGACACCCTGCTAAGTATGGGATACAACGTGAAGCAGAGAAAAACAACACTACAAATATAATAATAGAAACTTCATATTTAAAAAATCATATTTTATATAACTTCATATTTTATAAAAAAATAAAATATAAAAACTTCGTTATATAACATTGAACAATTTTTTCTCGTCAAAGAATTGGTTCCCGAAATTTCACGTCTCAAGCGCAAATTATTTCCGAACTCAAAGCGGTCGGACATTTCGCATTGGCACAACGAAACCACCGGAAACTAATAAAAGCAGGATAGAGTGGTACCTACACATGTATGTATGTACAATATACACGAGAACAAAAACTAATTTAGTTTTAGATTTGTATGATAATGAAAGAAAATTATATTATAATAGATTATATTGTTTTATTGAATAAGATTAATAAATTTTAATTATGAATCTTACTGTAATATAAAAAGCGACGACCAGACGAAAAATACATATAAGAAAAAAAATATTTATAATTTCTTTATTTTTTCTATATTGTCATAAAAATAATTTTATATCATTTTTATTTTATAAAAATCAAACAAAATATATTCAAAATATCGATAATTGAAATATTATAAAATATTCACTTAGAGTGGTAGCCAAGTATGAAGTTACCAAGAACAAACAACTTCTTTTAAATTGTGTCCTTTGAAATCCGAACGTAATTGTGACTTCCTGACAACTTCTTTAACTGTTGTAGTACTAGAAGTCAATAAAATCGTTTTATTCGAGATAACGAGAAATTGCATCTTTTATTTTTTATATTATTATAATTCCACTCGGTATACCGCATATAGCAGGGCAGTCAGAGAAACTTAGTTCCTACTTCCCATCGAATCCTGGAGGTAAAGCCCTAGAGGAGCTATAACCAGAGCAAAGAAATGGAAATATTAAATCTTTAATTTCCTTGAATGGAAATTGAACCCGCATCCTACCGTGTTTAAAGTCACATACTCCTGCCCCTCCATCACGACGGGCCTCACACTGGCCTGGCTCGATGTTTTAACTTTACAAAAGACAAAAATTAATTACTTTAGATAGCTGTTAACGAACGTTAACTCTTTACTTAAATATGTTAATAAAGGAAATACTTCGCACTCTAATAACATCCTTGATGAAAATCAAATTCAAAATTAAATCCGCAGAATCCTATCTAATAAACGTTTCTCCAGTAATTATTCCTATTTCGGTCCAATTTCAGATTCACCACTAAAATGTACTAAATTATAAGGTAAATTACATTTAGTATGCAGGCAAAGCATCGCTTTATCTGGCTCCGGCGACTGCAAATTGTAATGCAAGCTTTAATGCACCAGGAGTACTGCACTTGAAATATACCTGTAGGTGATCTATAACAGTACGTGACTGCCAGTTATGAGCATAACTACTGCTAACTTAAGCTTCTTTCTTGTTTACTTACTTAGCTTCACGATGTATCACTAGCGGGATAGTCGGTGATAACGGCCATCTCTCTATCTATCTAACCGCTCTCATTTGCTTTTTAAATCTTTCAATATAGTTTAACTCTGATATAATTTATTGGAGAGGATACCTGGCTCTCACTTTAACTTCGCTTTATGTATAAAATTATTTTTTATAATATACTTTACAAGTGGTAAGAAAAAATCAAAAAATAATTTCTATATAAACACTCAAAGGCACGTTAAAATACTTCACTGTATAGTCTTTTATTTAAAGTAGGTAGCATAAAATATATATTACTTTTTAATTTTGCACTCAGGGTAAAAATATTCATTTTTCTTTATAAGAACGTCTTGTATAACTTCGTTTAAAATTCCTACTTAGAAAGATCTATCTACAGCATTTTTAATATGAAAGGTTTTATTTCGTTATCCACTTTATATTTTAATCAAGTTTAATGTTATCAATTGACATACAATTACTTATAGATTAAAATAAACCATTTTTATAGCGTCACGATATATCCTACACACAGCACAGTAGGCCGACAGAATGTAGATTTAAGACACTCCATTCCCCATTTTCCGCCAATCGTGCGGCGTGGGACGCCCATTAATACCTGAGTGGATCTATTGTACTGCGCATTGAGTTGCGGAACTCAACGCCGCATTTTACCTCTACACCATAGCGAAGAAAATGAAAATGATAATATAATCATATCACTTATCAACATAATATATTTCTATCTGCACTCATACAACAAATAAATAAGAGTTCAAATAAAAGAAAACTTCTAATGAATAAAATGGAACGGATATTGCACCGACCATTAATCCAATTGAAACAAGTTAACCTGAAACTGGTCTACTCGGTCGACTTAGCGACAGAGGCGGAGTAATAAATAAATAGTGCGATCGACGTCCATTAAGGCCTGACTGGGTCTACACTCTACATTCTATACTTGTTGTATAATTACACTGGCTTGAGACAAGGCCAAGGAGATCAGTTTACATTCACAGCTAACGGGGGCCAGGTTTTCTGTTTTGTTTACTTCGATTTTTGTTGAAGATCATTTTTTTTTTTCATTTTCACGCTGTATCCCATATAGCAGGGGGAGGGAACCTAGTATACTCCTTACTTCCCAATGATTTCTTGAAGGGGCATTACGTATTGGGTGGTGGAACTTAGCAATAGAGTGAAAAAATTAATACAATATATTTAATTTGCTCCAATGAGAATCCCACAACCTGTCGCGTTTATAATCACACTCTTCTACCGTTGCGCCACCGCTGGTCTCAAATTATTAGTATTTAAAGTTTTTATTGAAACTAGGCCAATGATCAAAAGCAAAACTATTGTTCTCTACTCCACAAGAACCAGTAGTAGAACCAGAGTAATTTTATTACAATTTCACTAAAATATATATTTTTAAATATATTCTGCAAATTTATCTAAATTTATTATCAAATGAATTCAAAAATAATAAAATTTAAATATTTAATTTAAATATTTAGACTGTCATTATATGCAAATACGAGTCACAAACAGCTTTAGTTAAATGTACGTCAATACCTAGAGATAGCTGTACCACATTATCTATAAATGATTGGGGCCGCTATACTTATTCACATTTGGCTTGGTACAGACATATATAAAACAAGGTTTTGGTTTAAATTTATTTCGAAATATTTTTATACTTCTATATATATTTTTTTTTTTGCATAGTGCTTGATTTACAGAGAAAAATAGTGATAAGGCACCATTATCTACAAAAGCCTACTTTTAAGGATTTTTTTCCTGTTGAATCGAAGGTTGACGAAGCATCAATTTTAATTTTAATTAATATATAATATATGAAACGATAGCCCTTTTAAACGTCCAAATCTTTTACATTCAACCGAATTCATTTCTGCCGGTGAAGTTAAACAACGACGAAACAAATTGAAATCTTCAATACACGATACAGAAGTTTTGTATTAAGTGCAATAAGAAAGGCAAGACATCAAAAGAAAAGTTACTTGAAAATGTTTTAGGATTGCTACATTTCGTGTTGAAAGTAAAGTTGTGGACCGGAAGTCGGTCGTTGCAGGCGCGGTTACGCAATAAGAGGCTACACTGGTACCATGTTGCGGTGCTGTGAAATACCACTTTGCTCTTTATATTAATTATATATATTTTGTCTTTGAAATGAAACCTATTAATTAAATGGAAACTTCCGTTGCTCAGTGAAGATATATTTGATTTGCTAGCGTTGGAGCCGCGCGCTTTGCAGGTTACGAAACACTGCGTTCCCCATTTTCCGCTGAACTCTGGAGGTATTTTGTGTGTTGAGATGCGGAACTCAACGCCGTGCTTTGCCTCTATAACCAACTGTACGGAACGGAAATCGAACCCAGAATTTGTCACATTTACAGTGCATCGCTTGTGCTTTTTAAATAATCAAAATTTGTTTATTAATTGAATCAACAATACGCTTGTCCACGCCTAAAACAATCCGATACGAGACCGCACATCAATCGAAAATTGAATAAGCTAACAGACACGTTTAATTTGAAGCATTCATGTGGAATACTTGCCCACAATACAGGTGCATACTTCACAGGAGGCATGCATGCATGTATTGTCCAATTAACGGAGAGATTTTCGACAAACTCGTTGTACAGTCGACAGCGAAGATATTTTTGTATAAAATTTAATTTGTTGAGATTTTTTATTTCTATCTATCAATATTGCACGATGAAGAGGGAGCCTAGTGCTGAGACACTCCGCTCCCCACTTTTCAGTGAATTCTGTGGGCATTGCTAGTAGAATGCGCGAAAATTATTTTATTACATTGATTTAAAAAAAAAATAATAAAAAATATAAAGAGTCCGTAAAAACTATCGGTTTATCAATATCACCTGTCACTGTCTTACCGAATAAATAGAAAGAACATTTTAAAATTTGCCTCATTCGTATTCTTAAAGCTCGTTCATACTCCCAGGGTGCATGCGGCCCGCGTAGCAATCGTCCAATTAGTACTTGAGCTGTCCGACAAACAGATATAAAAAGAAACGATAAATGTATGTAAAAAACAAATAATTGTTTTTTTTATTAAGAAAATATTTTTATGAAATAAATATTTAAATATATAAATATATTTTTAGCTTAACGCTGTATCTCGTAGGCACGGGGAACCTGGGAACTTAGGGTAAAGACACTCCCGTTCCCCACTTTCCATCAAATTCTAGAAGCTGTGCGTTTTTGAGCATAGTATTAAATATTTCATGAACCCATAACCTGTTACGTTAACAGTCTCACGCTTGTGTTTTAATATTTATTTATATTTTAATTTTCTGTAGTCATTATATCTTAGAAAGCTCGGTTGTGACGTGTGATAGTCGCGCACCACATATTCTAAAAGTTATTCATATAAAACATAAAAATAGCATATATTATTTATTTACCATTATAAATTTACGTTTGGATTCACTTTATCCATTTGATTCTAGTAAAAGCCTCGGGATAGATTGCACAGCAAAAATTCAATAACTAACGCTGAAGTCCAAAGGTATTTTAGAAGTATCGCACCGTACGCGTGCATGAGAATATTTGAAATATTACAAAGTTTTACTGTCTGATACAAAACAACAACGATATAATGCTAGTTATATATAATAATATTTTTTTCCTTTCTTTTTCAGCTTCACGCTGTATCCCGCACACAGCAGATTAGGGAGAGGGACCTACACCTCGGTGTTAAAACACTCCGTTCCCCACTTTCTGCCGAATTCTGGAGGCATTGCGTGTTGAGTGGCAGAACTAAACGCCGCGCATTACCTCGACACCAGAGCGAAGAAATATGTAAATATAAACGTAAATAAATATTTCACTTCCTCGAGTGGGAATCGAACCCACAACCGTCGCGTTAACGGGCGACACCCTTGTGCAACTGCGCATACATATTATATATAAGAATAATACATAGAGAAGTTATTTTAAGCTGTCATATACTTTGGGTAGAATACAATAATAGGTTTAAGCAGGCGAAGCAGCATGTGGGTCTTGCACAGCTTGTATTATTATACATGAGCTTTTAAGGACAACGGACAATCAATGCCATCTATGTGACCAAGCGGGCTACATTTCGAAAGTTTTATTTTCCTTATATTATGATTCTAGGACGATAGATGGCGTTCAAAACATTGCGAGCTTTGACTTTTGCCTACTTTTTAACTTGTTTTTTATAATTTATACAAAAATTGTTTTATATTATGCCTAGTCAAGAAGATAATTTCTAAGTAAAATATGAAAACTATATTAAATAATTTATTTTATTGACATTAATATATTTAATTAGTAATATATAGATTAATAGATATATGTGGTTATTTACTTAATTGGTCATATCAAAAACAACAAACAATAAAATCCCAATATCTAAACAGTGATCTCAGTCACGCTCCCTGAAAAAAAAATACACAATGAATGATAACATTCAAATGAATTAACATTCAAGTCGCTTGATTGACGCGATAACAATATAACCTTGTATAAACTAACGCCATCAAACGAGTCAATATAGTTCGTCACCGAGTTTTCACTATTAGGACGCCGTTACATAGATTTGTTAAAAAATTGCTTTCTTAATGTTTACTTTTATATTATCTATTATTATTATTTTTTAGCTTAACGCAGGATGCCTATAGTTATTATAGTTTTAAAACACGTGAGAAACAGTCCTCACTTTCGGCCCAGCTTTTGGGATATTCCGTGTTGAGTGACGGATCTCACTCACTCTCTCACTTGGTCTTGAAATGAAAATAATATATTCAACGAGGTGGCGTCGAACTCACAGCCTTCATGATTAGAGTCAGACTCCCTTCTGCTAATACGAGGGTCTCTCTAAGAGTTATTATAATTTAAATTCATTCATCTTTACACAAACATACATACATACATACGTTTTTACATACGTTTTATCTAAATTTGTTCTTGTTTTACATTAGAAGGAAAAAAACAAGGTGTACCCATTATTTTTTAAAGTTTTCGCTATATCTCAAAAATAACATGGTAGGCAGAGGGAAGTGTTTAGTTACTCCGTACTCCACTTTCTAAAATTGAAAAATAAATTCAATTGTAGAGTTAAAAAAAAAAAAAAAAAAACACCATTGTGCCCGAGGCCTAATCATAACAAATGTGGTTCAATTGCAAACGGAAAGCAAAACAAGATTCAACACAAATGCGCCTTCATTAGTCGAGCACTTAATAGTCAGCTAGCAATTTGACACCACTAAACTATATAGTCATCTAAAATATATAGAAATAATCAAAAATATATAGAAAAAATCTAATATAAAAAAAAAATATATAATAATAATAATAATAATATTACAATAGTAAGATAGAGCTCAGTTACGGTATAGTTTTAAGAGACTAAATGTGTCGTGTGATAAGTTGACATGAACAGTGAATTCAAGAAGCGGAAATGAATCGTAGTACCCTTTTTGTTATTGTTTCTGTGTTTATTGTTATCACGCTACAGGTGGGTAGTTTTATAATTTTGGATTATTTATTTACCCGTAGATTTTTGTTTTCGAAGAAATTATTGATTAAGATTATTTAAAGAATTGGTTTTTTTTTCGTATCTGTCTTTCAAAACACTCCCCTTTAAGCAGCTGCCAGTATCAGCATATTCGGTCTTAATGCTTCGAGTGACTGCCAGTATCGTGATCATCTGGAAAGCAAGGCCAAGTTAGCTCGAAGAAACTGGGGGTTATTAGCAGAGCAAGACGGTACTTCACGCCAAAACCCCGATTGGCCCTATATAGGGCCCAGATTCGACCTCATATGGAGTACTGTTCTCATCTCTGAGCTGGTGCACTCCAGTATCAGCTTGTACCATTTGATCGCATACAATGTAGAGCCGTCCGAATTATTGGGAACCCAAGGATCTGTGATAGGCATGACACTTTGGCTTTAGGTAGAGACGTCTCCTCGCTATGCGTTTTCTACCGCATTTATCAAGGGGAGTGTTCTGACGAACTATTTGACCTGTTTCCTAACGCCGAATTTTCTAACCGTACAATACGTCATAAGATTAAATATCATCCACTCCACCTGGGATATGGGTACCTTCAAAAAGCGCGTCTATACCTTAAAAGCCGGCAACGAATCTGTCACTCCTCTGATGTTGTACAGGGTCGTGGGCGGCGGTAATCACTTACCATCAAGTGACTCGAACGCTCGTTTGCCTTGTCCTTTTCCATAAAAAAACCAATATTTTGAGAATATGGATATTTTTTATTTTAACATTGATAATTCAAGTATGAAAGTACAAAATAATATAGAGTGTATAAAATTCATTGAATTAGTTATGGCTATATATTTATTTTTATTAATGGAAACATATATGTTCTTACTTAATTCTATCTCAAAACTTCAGACGACAGATTTTCAAGATAATCTAATAAATGGATACAGAACTTTAATAGCGGATATTCAAGTCCGAACTCAAAAGTCTCGAGAGGACATGGACACTCTGGTATCTCAGATCAAACTCCTTATGAAGAACGAAGCTGACAAGGCCATCAATTATATGACAGTATACCTCGAACAAATATCGTTATATTTTCAGGTATATAAAATCTGTTTTCTACGCATTATCTGTATAATAATATTAACATTTTTAAATATTTCTTAATATATATTATTTATATTTCATAAGTTATTTGGGAGAGACTAGAGAGAGACGAAAAAGAATATTGCATGTAAATAAGTAGCTGTATTTCTCCTTAAATAATTAGTAAACAACGCATTAAATATTAGAAAAAAAATTAAGAGAAATGAGAGAAATAGTGAACTATTAGGAGGTGGGCCATTAACTGCCAGCCAGCATCTTAGGCTAAGGACCGGAACACACGAGCGAGCCTTGCCTGCTAAAATGTTACCAAGAGACTGCGAACTCTCATACGTTCTAGTCAACGCACAAAACCCACTTTAGAAAACTAGAAACTTAAAAGCGTGAATAAAGCAAGAATCCACTAAGATCTTGACTCCTAAATTAGCTAGAGACATAGCTGTATATAATTATAATATTGTACTTTTGTATCACTTCTGACGAAATGTAAATGTCTGAAACCAAAACCAGACATTTCTGACTGTCTGACAACTTGGAACTCAATAAAAAGAATCACATTACATTAAAATCTGCATTTAAGATCATTGAAGAACATAATAACTTTACACATATATAATAAGCCATAGAAAACCAGTCCTATAATCAATTCTACTGGAATTTGTTGCATATAATCTCAGTATAATATATTTGAATTTCAGGTAATAATTCACGATCGTAAACCTCGCAACGGCACATACTGCAAGGAGAGCATTGTCAAGCTCCTCGGTGAGAATTTGCAGCTCGCCGATGAGAACGTCACCTTGTGCCTTGCTCTGGGCTATCAGCGAGTACAGCGGTTGCCAGGTGAAATAAATTACTTGTATCTAGAGTGTCGCAGCATAAATAAAGCTATTTAGATATACCTTACCGGTATTTATATGTGGCACTTAGTATCGTGTAACTGATGAATATATTAAACAAATATATTTGAATGTAAATTACTAAAATAACTAGGACATTACAAGTTTTTACTTGTTTTTATTAAAAAAATCATATGAGAGTAAAAGTCATTTGTTTTTATTATATAATAATTATTTTCACATGCAGTACAGATGTTCATGATGGATTTTGAGGCTCGTGGGCAACCCACGCCAAGGAATATCACAAGAATTCACAATAATGAATTTTTAAAAATCATAGACGCTAGAAGCTTTCAGTTTAAATATAACTTACAATTGTTTACTATGATCATTCAGTTAACATTGAAAATCTATTTTGTTTGTACCTATTAACATAGATGAAAATAAAAATATAAATATATAAAAGTATAAAAAACTCCCCGTAACTTATATATTATTTATAGAAAATTTATGAATATGTACGTATAATAAATTATTTATTTTACTATTTACTATATGTATAAACAGTGAAAGTGTACCACGTTAGAATACCCTATATTATAGTAACGCCTTCCGTGTTTTCATTGTTTTGACCCATTAATAGCAGGATGTTATGAAAACAACTGCATACATATACATAGAACAAACTATGATATTGAATCATATTAAAACTATGTTAACTAAATTCTAAATAGACCAATCGTAGCGCAGCGGCACGAGCGTGTGAATGTATGAACGGTTGTGGGTTCGATTTCCACTTGAGTAAAAGAAATATTTATATTAGTATTTTAATTTTCGCGCTCTAGCGCCACGGCGTTGAGTTCCGCCACTCAACTCTATATGCCAATAGAATCCAGCTGGGAGTAGAGATAGTGCCTTAACATTTAGATCCCTCTACCTACTCTGCTATATGCAGAATATAACGTGGAAAAAAAAGAAATCTAAGTTCTATATCTACATAACATTTAAAAGTTATTTATATACTCGTATTAATTTACTCAATGAATTTCGATTCAACAGAAAAGTTACAAGTACATTTTGAAACGCTGGAAAATCTAAAGAAATATTCAGCGTCTAAATTGTTTGAGTGTCAGAAACAGCAGCAAGTTGGTGGAAATTGCTCTCACGAAAGTCAAGATCTTGAAAGGACCGTGGTAAGAATTATTGAAGTATAATGGGTAAAAAATTATTGGATCTTTATAATATATAATCCAATTGAATGAAATGGCTGTAAATTCGAATGTGATATAAAAATTGGACAAGCGTGAGTCGGGCTCGCTCACCGAGGGTTCCGTATAAAATGGCGGGCTCGAGCTTTTTCTGAAATTTAGGCTTAGTTTAGCCTTCTGGCAAAACTAAATAAGATGATAGGGTCCTCCCGACAGAAAACTTAAATGTATGTATATTTATAGCGTAAGTATTTTAATTCGAACTTACCACTATATTTTTATTTCAGTTTTTATATGAAACGTCACCATTCCCCGTAGTTATGGCGGAGATCGCCATACATGGCTTCAAAGAAGTTTCCGACTTGGGCGTCTGCCTCAAGGATATCATATCAAGAATGATGACACATTCAGTCAAAGTGATTGGAGACTTCAACAGATGCATTCACAACATTGAGATGCCAAAACTTAAATACTTATTGAAATTTATGAAGAAATATGCTTAATAATTACTATTAGGTATTAATTAATTACATGAGAAATATTTTTACGAAAATATTTTCTTTTTTTATTAGAACTAAGCATGTAAGCATTTGTAGGATGTAAACGTTTTAGTAAAAAAATTTTTTGACATTAAGCGTTTAATTATTTTAACTAAGAATTCCTTTGAGTTCCCATTACATGTGTGTGGGTGTACCTTGACGCCGTCGTGGCGCAGCGGCACAAGGTGACTGTAACGCGACAGTTGTGGGTTCATTACCCACTCGAGGAATGTGAAATATTTATTTACACTTATAATTCCATTTCTTGTTGTTGTTAAATTACATAACATATTATTATTATTATATTAATATAATATTGGAAATATCTTTTACAACTTTTATAATAAAGTATAATCGAAGCGTGTATTTTTAAAAGCTTTCATAGATAATACATACTTATTCTATTTTCCTTGGTAATCCAATCTAATGATAACCGCGTGATATCATATAAACTTATCTATATTTTTATGATAAAATTGCAATTTTATAAGCATTAGAATAAAATACTTGATATTAAAGTGCGAGTATAATAACTGTAAATATTAAAATAAAGACTTACCAGTAATATAACAACGTCGGTTGAACAAGGTTGATATTTCAGAAGCCTACTAAATCTAAGAGTTCTTTGGGCCATGGTCAGGGGACCCACTGGCCTAGACATGTGAATGAGAGGAGACGGTGGAGGATGTGGTGGTGGCGTGGACACTGGTGGTATATTACGACGGACTGTCTCCAAAGGCACAGTTCTAGCGACCAGAGTATCACTACCAATAGAATTAGCACTTCCACTGAATATGTTCATCAAGTCACCAATTGACCCGCCG
Source organism: Heliconius aoede (assembly GCA_037355905.1). Lineage (NCBI taxonomy): Eukaryota > Metazoa > Arthropoda > Insecta > Lepidoptera > Nymphalidae > Heliconius > Heliconius aoede. The sequence continues at coordinate 861,139 of JBAIZZ010000052.1, read as the reverse complement.
CCACTCGAACCCGCACTACATCGTAGTTTGTCCAGATCAGTCAAACTTGAGCCACGACGGACTCTCAGACGGGAACCACTAGCATTAGACCGGGTCGATGCAAACGCATCACATCGCACATCAGCCTCACTGACCGCTTGACCCTTTTTATTTCGCACCATGACGAATGTTTCGTGTTACACGTTAAAAAACGTAACTTACTCAAGTCGCACCAAAAATACAAATACTAAAGGTTTACACCTGAAGTCAAATGAATTTGCATACAAATGGCTGATAGGTGCGCGCGCGTCGCATTTATTAGGGCCACGGCCACCCGCAGGATAGAGATATCGCGTCCTCGCTGGCTTCCGGTAACATCGCTTAAAACAACAAAATTTTAATTAGAAAATAGCCAATTTCTTCTAACTTGCATGTGTGTACGCCACAAGGCCTGTTTGCGGACTGAGAAAATCGTGGATTTTTGAGTATTGAGCGTGAATATCGTAACTCAGTGAAACTAATGAACTGATCGAGTTCAAACGCGTCATGGGACTCGGCAGGCGGTGCCACTTAACCAACGTTGAGCGGCGGGAAGCCTAAGCAGAGACGTGTAACTACTCTTGGATACGCTGTTTCATAATTCATTTATTTATCTAATACTACGATATCAATCCGTTACTGTAGCCTTTTAGCTTTTAAATAAAATATTAAATTTATGTGTTTTTAAATTAATCTCTGTGTATTCTATAAGGGAGTTTAAGATCTTTATTGTCGAACATAACTCTTTGATTAATATTCCGCCGTGAGCTAAACAAAATTACGATCCTCGATCACACCGAAGATGCTACAACATTGAAAGTAAATGGATATTCATGTTGAAGCTACAAAATTAGATTTTTATATTTCCTATAAATTTTCCATTAATATTTTAAGATTTAGTTATTTACATATACATTGAAGACAAGTCGCGTAAGAAGAAAAAGATTGTAAATAATATAACAAAACATACTCGTGTCTAAAACATATCATAAATACAGGTTTCGGGCGGTCAGTAAACTACGAGTGATTGTATATAAAATGCAAAAGTAATGTAAAACATTAAGACGAGGTACCTCAGCACGCATCTCACTTCTTTTGAGTCTAATTTAAAGCTCACTTCTTTGTGCTACGCTAAGCTTTAGTTATGACCAAGGTCAGACCATTAACAGTTTCAGAACGTAACAGCATTTTCCCATTTCCCAGCAGTAGTTTATGTTGGAATATTTTTTCACAGCGGGATTAAAATACTAGTTTGTATGAGGCATTACTAATACTACAATATACATTTATCTATGATAATATTATACCTAACTGTCTCGTTTAATGACACTAATATAATTTTTACCAGTTAACGACGATTAAATACTAATTGACAGCTCTGAGTGCTGCTATTGAGGTTATATGTAAAGCCATCTAATAAAATAGGTTTAATGACTATAATCATGTATATTGGACTATAAAGACAAAGACGCACTCAACTAAGTCTTAATTGGACACCCATAGAGCCAGACACTCCTTTATTAGCTTCAATAAAATATACAAACTTGATTGAGTTCAGACATAATCATTGAAAAGGTATAAAACTAGCCATATTTTACAGCGTTCAATTACATACAATGTCTTTTCAACATTCAATACAGAAAAGCAAACGATAAATTTACATATCTGTACTGTAATTAATTTGAATGAATTTAATTTTATTATTCAACTTATCTTTTTAGGTATTGTTTAATTAATTTATTTTTTGTGGAAATTAAAAATTTCTTTTGCATCGTTGTGATATGAAAGTCGATGAAACGAGAAAGCGACAGTGACAGGCATAAAAAATTATAAGATTAAAGGAGAAAATGAGGCTATTTCATACTTTAGTTACCATAAACCTCATATATACGAATAAAGTATAAAATAATTATCAGAGTTTGTATCAATATAATCTAAAACCTACAATTATTCTTTCAAGTTTACAATCGTCTCATTATCTTGAAGCCAACATTTTTTCACTTCTACCATGTGTGAATCGCATAAAAGTTTATATTTTTAAGTTATACGAAAATAATATAGGAAATAAAACTTACCTTACAATCCGTACCTTCGTGAAATTCTAAAAATACACATAGTTCTCCATTTGCATTTCAAAAATAATATTGAAAAAGTAAAAAAGAAACGATTGAAACAGACTAAAAATTATTCTATAATAAAATAAACAATATAATATAAAATTTGTAAATTGAATATAAAACTATGAAAAGATCTGTTTCATCCGTTCGTAATTGTAAAATGACTCACGTTAAGCTGCATGACGATTTTGTTGTAAGCTCGATGCCACCTTTGTTTTGGAGTGAGTTTAGGCTGCTCTGGATGGAATTCCATTTGCTCTATCTCTTCTTGCCTATCTTGATCTTCATTGAAAACACTATCTTCAGGATATTGTTCATCAGATTCATCGAATCTCTCTTGGTCTGTAAATTTATCGCCTTCTCTAAATGCATCATCTTGGTAAGGTTCTTGGTCATCGGGATACCCCATATCCTGATCAAACGATTCCTGCCTTTCAAATCTATCACCTTCTTCGGGAACTTCATGGTAAGTTGGGCGTTCTTCTTGAAAGGTCACTTTTGATTTATCCATTGCTTGTTCTGTGAACAAATTTTATTTTTTTATTTATATACATGTATATGTATTATTTATTTAAATACTAATTAATACACTTCAATTACTTCGATAGCTATAATACATTCATAAAAAATTGCATACATCTTACTACTTAATTTTATAATAACATAAAACTCACCTTCTAATGTAGTTGGTATCGTAAGCTTTTCTTCATGCTGCGAAATAAATGAACCTTGTGAAGTTTTTCGATCAAGTATGGAAGGCGTTTGACTGTGATAACTATCTACAGAAGGTTTCCTGACTTGTGATAGAGTCTTCGTCGGCGATGCGGTTTTTTGTATATTGGATTCCTCTGCCGCCTTTTCTTCTTCTGTGACATCCTCATGAATAATATCATCTTCGTGATACCTATCCAGCGATACCCTATCGCGATCTACTTGATCAAGTTCAGTCTTATGGTACTCGTCCTCGTAGGCACTTTCATCGAAGCTTCCAGAATAATCATCTGGAGCATCAGGTAAGGTCCGTGTTCGACGTACTGAGGGTCGTTGTATGGATTCTTGTCTTCGAAGAGAAGGTGTTCTTGGTAACATAGGGGCTGACGTAGTCACAGTTGGTACTGATGTCACGTCTGGGACGGAAGTTGTTGCTGATATTGAGGTGGTACTCGTAAATGAAGTAACGGGAGCCATGCTTGACGTCGTTTGCGAAATATGTGTTGTTGTCGTTAACAAAGGCTGAAGTTGAGTGTGTGGCTGTGTTGGTGGCTGTTGTTGTTGCTGACTTACAGCTGGTGCTGCAACAGCAGCAGCAGCAGCACCAAATAGACTTCCCAATTTTTTCGCTCCACCTGCCATTAGTGAACCTAATGTAGCCGCTCCGGTTAATACAGTTGATTGAAGTTGCTGTGTTGGAAGCTTTGGCATTGGTTGCTGCTGTTGCTGCTGTTGTTGACGTTGTTGATCTTGTAACATTTGTTGCTGCTTTTGATGTTCTTGTTGATTATATAACTCTTGTTGTTGCTTTTCATATTGATCTTGCTGATTTTGTTGGTAATTTTGCTCTTGCAAATATTGATCTTCTGGCTGATACAGTGACTCTTGATTATATTGTTGATCCTGATATTGTTTTTCTTGGTGGTACTGTTGATCCTGTTGATATTGTTGTTCTTGTTGGTATTGATTACCTTGTTGGTATTGAATATCTTGTTGGTATTGATTATCTTGTTGGTATTGGTTATCGTGAAGATATTGATTATCTGTTTGATATTGGCTATCGTTTTGATACTCATTATCAGCTTTATATTGTGTATCTGGACCATATTGTTGATCCTGCTTAAGTTGTTCATCCTGCTGATAATGCTCATCTTGAGAGTACTGTTGATCTGGCTGATATTGTTGATCTCCTTGAGCTTGTTCATACGGTTGATCTTGTTGATACTGCTGACCAATCTCGTAATTTTGATCCAGTCGAAACTGTTGATTTTCCTGATATGTTTGATTATTTTTATATTGTTGATCTTGTAAATATTGCTCATCTTGTATATATTGTTGATCTAATTGATACTGATGCTCCTTTGGATATTCTTGTTCACTATAATAACTTTTCTCTTCTTTTTGCATCTCTTGTTGCATTGTATACTGTTTCGTATCGCTTTCAAATTGATATGGTTGACCATTGTCAGTTTGCTTTAATTCGTTATCAGTTTTGAATAAACTATCAAACTTGTATTGAAAATCTGATTTCTTATTCAAATAATCATTATGTTCATTCATTTTGTTCAGTGGATCAATTTGATGGTCTAACTTTTTTAGTTGTATTTCTTCATGCTTGTCGTATTGTTGTTGACTTTTATCATGATAAGTTTCTTGCTTAGTAGTTACAGGGGGTTGAATTAATGAATGAATTTTTGATGATAATTTATTTATCACAGAATCTTCTTCAGTTTTCACTGGGTATGAAAATTGCGTCGAACTCTCCGTTTCGGCCCACGTCGTCTTTTGCGCTGAAAAACGACACAAACACTTAAACACTGTAAACGTAATGCTTTCGTAATATTTATTAAACAAATCAGCCATCTTATTTATTTGACACACAACAATAAACTAATGATTAAATTAATCTGCAAGTGTAATACTGCTCCCGTAGCGGAAATTTTTATCAGTAAACATTGAAACTGTATTCAATGTCAGTGATAAATTATGCTATTTTTATTTAAAGTAAGATTTATTTTATTTTTAGATATAATTATAATAATTTATATACTTAAACATATAAAAAACCATAATTAACTTTCGCCATCCTTCCATCCAGCCATCGCGGGTGAAGAAGTACTGTACCTGAATAAAAGCTCGATGGTCGTGGGTTCGATTACTACTCGGAAAAATTAATTATTTTTATTTCCTTGCTCGGGAAAGACAAATTGCGAGAAAGAATTCCTTAATTAAGAATACTATATCTCTAATGGGGGTAAAACAGAGCACGGTTCTCTTTGCCTATCTTGCTACATGGGAGATAATGCGTGAAACTTAACAAAATTGTAAAAAGTGCACAATACCTGTCGCGGCCGGTGGCGTTGCATGCGGTGTCTCATCAAAGAAAGGTTGCATTCCATCTTCATCATAACTGAGCAAAAAATCATATTATTATAGATAAATAATTTTTTTTTCAGCTACACGCTGTATGCCGCACACAGCAGGGTAGGCAGAGGGAACCTTGGTGCTAAGACACTCCGTTTCCCACTTTCTGCTGAATTCTGGAGACATTGCGTGTTGAGTGGCAGAAGCGAAGAAGAATGGAAATATGAACATAAAGAAATATTTCACTTCCTCGAGTGGGAATCGAACCCACAACAGTCGCCGTTTACGGGCGGCACCCTTGTGCCACTGCGCCACGACGGTCTCATAAATAATTTAATTTAAAAAATACTTTGACATATCACTAGATTAGTAAATACAAAAGGTATCATGATTTATAAATATTTTTAATGCACTTATCAATATTATTTGGAAGGATTTTCATTAATACACTAATTGTATGGGAATAAATCATACATTATGTAGGCAATAATATATTTTAACGTACAATACACATATATAATAGTTACAAATAAACAGTATTTAGCGCAAATGGAACGTCAGTTCATTCGCCTCTTATTATTATATGATCACCAGAGCGAAAAAATGATCATATTGATAAATAATAATTCAATCCACCGTGTGAGAATCGAACCAACAACCATCGCGTTACAGTCACAGTTTTATACGCCATATAGGTAAATAGATGGACACTGATATATCACTCAGTTATCGTTACCTTACAGGCAGACTGAACTTAGTGTAAAGACACTTTGCTTCCCACTTTCCGCCGAATTCTGGAGGCATTGAGTTAAGAATGGCGGAATCGTTACTACTAGCATGATTTGAAAAATACCAAAAATTTAAATAATTAATACAATATTACCTTAAATAACAAAAGCACTCACCTCGTATTATAATTGGTGTCTTGATACTGTTCCTTGGCAGTGGTGCGCATGTCTCCGTATTGTGATTGGGTCCCGTAACTGTCGTAACCGTAACTCGTAACGTCGGGCACAGTTCTCTCGGGTTCTACGGATAGCAAAAAAGATATCATTAAAATATTATATAAATAAAAGTATAATTTCATGTTATTCTATATTTATTTATTTATTTTGTATTTTTTATACTTATTTTATACTTATTATTCAAGGAATTATATAGCAAAAAAGTATATGGAATATCTATTGAATGCTATCCAGGATTGTTGTGAGTTTACATAATAATTAAATTGTAAAAATGAAATTGAAAAGAGCATAAATAAAATGGTAAGTTTCTTGCCTCAACAGAACTGCCTTCCAAAGCCAGTTCTGCTGAGGCAACTTTTGTTTTATTTGTATAAAGCTTTTATAGAGTAGTTTTTTATTTTGGTATCACTTAAATTGGTCATGACAAAAACATTGTATTAATGAACGTATTATACATACGATGTGTGTAAGGCACGTGCGTGTGCGCGGCGGGCGCTGGAGGCGCAGGGTGCGCGGCGGGTGGAGCGCGGGGCGCGGGCGGGCGCGGAAGGCGGCGCGCGCGGCGCCCCCACGAATCGGCGCCGGGCGGCACTGGCAGCGCTCTACCGCGTTTGGGCGTTGACGATGGTGTAGCTATGATTTATAAACAAAGTTGTAAGCACGACGGTTACGGGTTCGTTTCTTAGTTATGTTGACATTGTGTATAATATAAATTATAAAGAATGTATGTATGTGTGTGTTTATTTTTCTTATGTATGTAATATGTAAAATATGTGAAATGTGAAAAAAATGTATTATCTATTAATCTATGTATTTTATAAATATATATTTAACTATATGTATATATTTCTTTAATGAAATTCACCACCTACCTACCTATGTTCATAACTATGACATACCATAAGACCGCCTAAGTGCATTTTGTATTTAATACAAAATGCACTAAGGTGGTTCTGTTGTGTTGTACATACATTAAAGTAATAATAATAGTTACTATTATTTATGTCCTACCTGGAAGACTAGCTGCGGTCCGTCGCGGCCGAGGTCTGTACGGTGCCATCTCATTGTAATCAGAATATCGTGATGACGGCGGTAACTGTAACAATCATATTATATTATTTTTATCAATTTTAAGATGATATATAATAATATATATAATAATAATAATACTAAGCCCTCAGGGAAGCTTGTAGCGAGCTGTTTTTCACGGATTTAAATCCCCCGCCTCTGGCTTGAACCTCTGGCTGAGAAAAGGGAACTCTAAGTACCCTACATTAATATATGCCGGATATTGCGTGAAGCGAAAAAAATCTGTATGTTTAATGATAATTTTCATATAATTAATTACCTGTTTAGGCGGCATTTGTGGCAACTGCACAACCGACGAGCGTCGCTTGTTAACAATATTTTCATATTCAGTGGGAGTGAGTCCGCACTCATCGTAGAAGTAGCGTCCCTCCCACTGGCTATATGGGTACGGGTAACTGCTGGAGTCGTAGAACTCCTCGTAGCTCGCCTGTTGCGATATATGTGAATGGTCCCTGTTCATAGAAGTTATATGATAAGTTGAGAAGGAAAAACATCATATGTATTTTTTGTAAAATATCATAGCGGGACTAACCAATAAAGCTTTTTTTTTTCACGTATTTAAATATTTTTCTTTCCTTTGATATATGTATGTTTTTGCTTAAGTTTTATACATTAATTACTTCAGAAAACCATGTAGATACAAATCTAAATTATTATATAGTGTAATACCAAAAAAATTGTATTAAACATTACAAAAACTATACTTTACTATATTTATTACAAGAGTTTACTAAGAACAAATAACAAACGATAAATTTTATTTTACCTACGTATATATATTAATTACCTAATGTGCGTACTAGTGGTGTATGGGTCGTAGCCGTATCCTATGCTATCGTCATACAATGTATTTTGACGCTCAAGACTTGGCCTTCTTTGTTCCTCTGAAAATAAAAAGGATAATTTTTATTTAGAATCACAGGACAAAGACCAGTGTTAAGTATTTAAATGAAAGTTGCAATTTTAAGCCTTAAATCTGTGTTCACTTAAATGATATTTTAAACATGTAACATAATGGATCTTACATAACACGCTGTATACCGCACACAGTAGGGTAGGCAGAGGTATCTTACTTAACTTTTATTTATTATAGAAAAAAATATGTATATATTCTCTTTAAAACCAGACCAGAAGTGTCTGAACACTACATTCCCTTTTTTTCCCTAAATTAAAATAAAATCTAATCAAAAATAATTAAAATGTATGTACCTCCAGATTGCCAATCCGCCGCTGTCCTCCATGATATAGCCGACTCAACACTCGCCTGCGCGTGCAACTGCGACCATGTCTCTATCCTGTTACAAATTAAACAATTAAGTAAACATTAGCAATTAATAATATAGAATAGTCTAGTTGATATATTATTATTATTTTCATTAACAATAAATTATTTAAAAATCTTTATATGGATTAATAACAGATTAAATATGGATTTATATACAGTATGAGCTATTTACACCCGTACACCCTTTAAAAAAAATAACAAAAAATAAAAATATTTGACAAGCAATGAAGTCTACTTATATTTTAGAAATATCGTATTTCCATACCTATTAGTTCTAGGTTGACTGTTGTAATAGAGAGGGTCGGTGTCGCCGTGTAGGTGGTATTCATCTCTTTCATACGAATTTTCTCGAGATGCCTCCAAAGACCTCTGAAATTATAAAAGAAACATATAAATATATATTTTTGGTCTATTAATGTGTTCGGCTACTTCTTACTTTTTGTTATTTTTTGTAAAAAGAAATAAAGAATATAAGAACAATATAAACTCTATATAAATATAAACGTAAATATTATTATAAATACCATTATATATTTATTTAGTTAAATAGTTAAGAGTTAAGATAATCTTTTTTTAGCTACGAAATAAAATAAACAAAAAGTCATATATGTTATTTTAACCTGTGGCGTATGCATCTGATGTGCTGCACTTCGAAACTGCGACGCGCTGCAGTTGGCGTGTTGGCCCACTGGGTAGTTAAGGTCCGAAGTGTAGTCGGAGTCCTCAGAGTACCCCGCTATGGAAATTTTATAAAAAAAAATTAATCAGCTTCACACTGCAGGGTAGACAGAGGAAACAGCGTTAAGACACTCCGTTCCCCACTTTCCACCGAAATATACAAATTTTATAATAAAATTTCTAGAAATATACAAATTTTGTAATAAAATTTCTAATATATATTTCGTGCCAACAAGAAATAAACTATACACCAAAAGACTTGTAAGACGCTGAACGTGAGTCGGTCATAATCTAATTTTTACAAAGGAAAAGTCACTTTGTGGCACATTTCGAGTGTTTTACGTGAGACCGCAGTAATATAATGACGAAAGCAAAAATAACATTAAAACTCATGAGATAACGCGCTGTTGATGTAATAAATTCATTCGGCTTATTCAATATTAAATTTCCCAGTACTGAAATGAAACGTAATTACTTTATAATAATAGTATAATGTTTTGTAGATTTACCAATTTACTATTATATTAGTCGTTTTACATAATAAAATTTTTAAGGCTTTTCTTTTACAACCTTACTTTTATATTCTACAATAATTTATTATTAATTATCTTCTCTGACGTCTTTAATTATATAGACATAAGAACTCAATATAATACGTACGTATGTTATATATATTATAGATACATGTGTTCATATGTCGTATATAAAGTTTACTTAGCAATACAAAATTTCGATGACGGTTGATAAAAATAGGTAAGATTTTTCTTGACTTTCATATAATTTGAAAATGGATTCTATACTGGGAATTGTTCTATAGGGATTCATTAATGAAATAGGGTTTCATTCTGGAAAATTTCTAGAATAAAAGCACAGGAAAGTCTATTTGTAAAACAGTACAAAGAAACCACTAGAAAATGTGGGTACAGGTGATTTTTTTCATAAATAGTATCAATTATATCAAATAAATTGACTTGCTTTCATAACCACAGCAAACCTTGTAATTTTTATAGTGGAAATCAAAACCTAAACAAATTATATGTATACAAATTACTGGAAAGAATTTCATTTGAAAATTTTTGATATGTAGCTACAGTAGGTGTTTAAAAAATTATATGAATCTCCAGCGGCGAAACCTTTTATGTACCTATTGACAGCTTAAAAAACTAGTATCCTATATTTAAATAAAAAAATTATAAAGCCAGTCGTGGCGTAGGAGCACAAACAGACTGTAAACGCAGTCATTGTGTGGTTCTCTCCCTACTCTACGAAATGAAACGTTTAATATTCTCATGTGTTCCCCCTGGTGTCGAGAGAAAGCTCGTTTTTGAATTCCGCCACTCGACACGCAATGCCTTCAGAATGTGGCAAAAAATGGAGGATAGAAGTAGTGTCTTAACACTAGGTTCTCTCTCACATATAATATTCTGAGTACAATAATATAATATAATACAATACGTACAATGTGCCACGTACTGCAACTGCCGGCGCGCCTGCTCCGCCCGTTCGGCATCGAGAGCGCCGTTGAGCAAGTCGAGCTTCCGCTGCAGATCTGCGCCACCAGTGCCTTCCGCATCTGAAATTATTTATTTTATTTTTTTATTTTAGAACGTAAAATAAACATATTAAAATGTTATTTTCAGTTTCACACTTTAATCCCGTTCGTAGTATGATAGATAGAGGAAGCCTAGTGTTAAGACACTCCGCTCCCCACTTTCTGCCGAATTCTGAAGGCATAGCGATCAGTGGAGGAACTCGAAATCAGAAGGAAGACACGAAAATATGAAATATTTCATTTCCTAAATTGGCAGTCGAACCCACAACACGCCATAATTGATAAGCGTACATCTATATATATTAAAAACAGATTTAGAATTTATTTAGGCTATTTACAATATAATTTTAATTATTCTGTTAAAAAACCCGACTGTGCTCGTGATCTTTGTAATAGAGATCACAGATGCTCTAACGCATGTTCAATCTTCAGCATCCTCAATATCATATATACATAATAACTAGCGACCCAAAATCGGCTTCGAACCCTTAATATTCTATCTAATTATACAAATAATTTCTATAAATTGTGGCCTATGATGAATATACTAATATTTTAATGTAATCATTGTATTACATTTAAGTCCGCTCAGTAGCTTTTCATCCATATACAACATTAACATTTATAATAAGTATGATGTCGCAGACACTTTAAGCAAAATTAAATATTTATAAAAAAGAAACTTGTAATAACAACAATATCAGTAAACCGCTTTGTTTAACTTAAAAGGCGTTCAACCTCAATCAGTACACCCAATGAACTCTCGTGACCTAATTTCTTTAAGTTAAATCTATTTCCTCGTAATTAAGCTCATATCGCTAATAAGCTATCAGGCTGCGAGCAATTCAATCGGGCAACGTAAGTTTGTCTTGAACAAAATCACTTGGGAAATGAAAACTTGATGAAGTATCCCTGAAAGTAGTTGCCAATGTTAAATAACGCGGTCAACCGCTATAGAAACTATAAGTTTGGTTTATTGAAATCTAGCTATTACAATATTGAAATATGGCTCGATGCAAAAATTTTATGAACAAAAATATATTTATTTTAAGTTACATAAGTAGTCAATCAATTATCTGATTAGAGTTTTCGGTTTCTAGTATAACAAAATAATTATTTGAGAGAGAAAAGATATTTTTATTTTAAACTTTATGTCCTAACAAAAAATGTGATTATTAGAATTAAATTTATCAAATTTTTGAAAGATAGAGGAGAATGTGTAACAACTTGTAGGCCAGTTTTTTTCCCGGAACTTCATTGGGATAGATCTAATGATACAATTTTTGTGAGCAAAATCAAATAAAATCAGAAAATATTTAATATTACGATTTATTAAGTGCATATATATAAATAGTCTACAATAATTAAACAATTTTCTCTAAATAACAACACTGCGGGATATATAGTCGAGGTATAAATAAATAAGAAATAAAATAAATATTGTGAATTACACACAAATAAGTACATAAAAAAGCTATGTCCTTTTTACATTATTGGTAGAGCTTTTATGAAAAGCTCATTTATAATATACGTTTCAGTGTTAAATATTAAAAAAGTAAGCTTGTTCCATACTTCTTTTTATGTGTTTTATTATGTTATTCATAAGATTTTATTATATAATATCGTCAAACTCCTCTAAAAATATTTTGAAGCGCTCATATATTGTAACGTGGACCTATGTTATTCGTCTTTCTAAAGAGGCGACGTTTCTTTTAAGATGAAAAGTTCTCGTGAAACAATACCTGAGAATAGAGAATTTTTATACTTTAAAAATACATTGTCTTGACGATGAGCTCCCATTTCTAAAACAGCAGGTTACGTTATAAGCTAAGTAAAAATTTGTCATTACTTATTATACCTACACTAACTAATATATTACGAAGAATGAAATAATATCAAGTATATCTCTGCTCTCTTCTCTCTGCTCTGCAATTCGTTTTCATATTTCTGCTTTAGAATTCACGCATCCACACATGTCATACATCGGGATAAAATTTCACTTTGCCCGTACTGGACTTTGGTAAAAAATGGCCAAGTAAAAGCTTAAATTTTATTCCTACAGAATACAGAACTCGGCACCCATATAGATCTCCCATTGCTTTGTGGGTGAAGACATTTCATTTGCTTTTTTTGTTATATATTTACGTTTTGATGGGATATCAAAAAAAATCTACAACAATCATGTAATAATGGTCACATTATATAGACACATATTAATATTTCTGTTTACGTAGGATGACATATGAGGAAACGTTATCGCTATACTGCAAATCGCTCTATGAAACATTACACGTATGCATATTAGATATATAGCATAAGTAGCCCGCTCATGGCAACGTAGGCAGAGAGAACCTGGGAACCTAGTGTACACTCCGTTCCTATTCAGACAATTCCATTACCCACTTCAGCAGAATTCTGAAGGAATTACGCCTCACTTTGCCTTCGTTACCAGATCGGAGAAATGAAATATTAAATAACTGATAAAATATTTCATTTTTCAAGTGGGTATCGAACCCACAACCTGTCACATTCACAGTCGTACGTTCGTGCCCTTGCACCCCGACTGACTTTGCCTGTTCAATAACAATATTTTTAAAATATATTACAAATCACAATTATATATAACTTCTCGGTTACATTATATGAGTTATTTTTACTATTTTTATTTTGAAAACTCTCATAATTTCTTATAGAAATTACAATAATTTCATAGAAAGTATTAAATTTAACTTCATTCGCGTTATTAAGTCACTATAAGTGCGCAGCATATAACAACTGCTGTATTAAAACACGAACACAATTCAATTAGCTTAATATATAATCGTATAGTTTAAGCGGATCTTTCGCATAGAAAAAATAGTAAAGTGTTTTTTTTTCAGTTTCACGCTGTATCCCGCACACATCAGAGTAGGCAGAGGGAACCTCGGTGTTAAGACACTCTGTTCCCCCACTTTCTGGCAAATTCTGGAGGCATTGCGTGTTGAGTGGTGGAACTCAACGCCACGCTTTGCCTCGACACCAGAACGAAGTGAAGCTATATAAAAAATTTAAAATTGTAAAAACTGCTATTTGAAAATATATATATATTCTCTTCAAATAATAAGGGTTGTTCAGAGCCAGATATCGCGTGACTAAAGTGTAATAAGAGCTTACTTAGCACCGATAAATTATACCTTCGTAACACCCTAATAATAAAATTTGCCGATAAATTTCTTATACATACATATACATTGAAGTTAATTATCGTGGTTTATGTTATATTATCAGATAAACTAGTAATGGCAAAAGGTGATATTTTTAATTTAATATTACAATTTTTTTTTTTGTATTACAACATTTTTGTACTAAATTTTTTATATTGATTGAGTTTTTAACTGAGCATTCTAAGAAAGTGTTTTAACAAAGTTGGACTAAGTTTTTCATGTGATGTTATAGTGTGTTGAGTTATATTATTACTCGAAATATTCTAGGATCACCTGTGTGTTTGTCTGTGGTCTGTCTGTGGCGCCTTACTCCTAAACGGACGAACAGATTTGAATGCAGTTTTTTTTCTTATTTCTCTGCCTACCCTGTTAAGTGCAGGTAATACAGCGTGAAGCTACAAAAATGAGAATTGCAGATTTATCATTAAATTAGCGATGTTGCTAACGATACTAAAATTATAAATATTAGTCAAGAATAAAAAAACATTAAGGTGAAAGTTAAACAAGCAATTAAAATTATAATTCTAAGCTTTGTTTGTAAACTCTAATAACATTAGATCTGTTTATAGTAAAAAGAATTTTATTATTTTATAAGCATTTCAAGGCGCAGTACTAGTTAATATGCCATATAAAAATCTACATAATTTTCACGCACCTCCCCTGTAGTTTGATAAAGACATATTGAGAAATCTAGCCTTTTACTCTCTCTCTCTCTCTTTTAGTATTACCTGACTGCAAAGGAAGGGTTACATTTTTCGCGTATCTTGTATTTAATATTTTTTTTAGAACAGCTGATATAAAAAAAGAAAGACTTTAAATATCTACATTTTTCGGTTAATTATTAAAAATAATAATTAATATAAATCCTGTGATAAATAATAATATGTTAATGCATGTTTATCACTGTTGAATAATCGGCTTAAATCTTTCCGATTGGACGGTCACAGCTGGTTGAACATTCTCCTTTACAACGCAGATCAGATTACATAAATGTGAGAAAATATCTGATCTGCAATAATTGGTCATCTAACGTGTGTTATATATGTGAATGGAAGTAATAGTCATTTTATTGAAAAGACAGCTAGAAAATTTTAGTGTCACGCCGTTTACCGCACACAGCAGGAAATGCTGATGAGACCTGGTGATTAGATACTTCGTTCCCCATTTACCGAATTCTGTTGAGTGATGGAACACAACGCAGCGCTTTGTCTCGATACCAGAGCGAAGAAATGAAAATATTAAATACTAAATTTCCTCGAGTGTTACTGTTTACAGTAAATAACTAGTAACTCTGACGATTTAATGAAAATTTTATAGACATAGGAAACCATCAGCGCTACAGTTGATATGAAGAAAAGTGATGTCACAAGACATCTTTTAAGATTAATAAATTTAGTCATGAGGTGCCAATAGCCAAAGCGGACATTATATTTTACAAATATAACTTTTTTAGAACTATAGCAATCTTATGGCAATAACGGCGATTCATTCCACAAACAATCGTAGCATAGCAAATTCCACTCAAGTTGATGAACACTATCATACTAGCATCGCACTGCAATTCGAATGTTAGAGTAGATGATAAATTTACATATATGTATGCATGTGCTACACGGTCGCAGGTAGAGATTTCAACTGAGCAAACCTTAAATTAACCAAATTATGCATAATATATACAGTTAGAGGCCAGTGTTAATGTAAACGCTCGCGAAATCCGCACGGTTGTGGGTTTGATTCCCACTTGATGAAATGAAATGTTTATTATTTTCATTTTCTTCGCTCTGGTGTTCAAGATAAACCGTTGTTTTGAGTTCCGCCACTCAACACGCAATGCCTCCAGAATTTGGCGGAGAGTAGGGAGCCGAGTGTCTTAACACTATACTGCCTCTGCCTACCCTGCTAATATACATGCAAAAAACTGCATGAAGTTGACTGTTGTAACACTGGTATAACACTCACCAGTAGAATAGTACGATAAATAAACATTATGAAGTTGCGAAACGTCAATTATAATTTAATTAAGATTAAAACCCCCCTTACACACACACGCACACAGATTACAACTATACCTCACTCACACCTCGAAAATTAAGCAACAGACAAATTATTATAAAAATCGTAACAACATTCACTGTGTCAAACAACAAATATACATATTTAACACTAGCGCTGACTCTCTCTAACCACGTTCAAACGTAGTGCACTTCATTATATTGATTAAATAAAACACTTGTGTCAGACGATGTGAAAGAGACAACATATTTCAGATACTACATTTGTACTTATTAGTTAAAACAAAAACAAAATAGAAATTTAGTTAGTGGGAAACTGTGATACTCACATAGACCTTTAGTTGTTCTGTAAGCGGCGGAACACGGGGCGTCTAGGTAGCAGAACTGGCTTTAGAAAAGTATAATTAGAACAGAGGCCATCGCGACAGCTCGGAAGATGTCCCCGTTTCATCGTAAAACCATCCATTTGTGTGAGCCCCTGAGAATAACTCGTGGACTCTATTTCATTTTATATAGAACTATATCAGTCTAAACTAGAGGCCGCGTTATACTGGACATGTGAGGCTAGTATGGACGGATTTTTTACTTCGACAAATGCGTAAAATCTTAACTTATATTATTTTTTGTTAACAAACCAAGTTATATTTTTGACGCAATACATAAATAATTATGTTACTAAGAAAAAATATTAAAAAAAAAATACAGTGCTTTAATTTCTAAACGAGGTCAAGTCCATTATAAATCATACACAATATAGAATATCTTTTGTGTCTCAAATTCAATGGTAAACTGAATTCTACTCATCAAACCGTTAACGATCTTAATGAGAGGTCGGCTACGTTAATAAAGAAAGGTTGTGACTTTTAGAATAGAAAATTACGAATGGATACACTTTGCTACGGTTTATTCGTAGCGAGCAAGTTATTTCAGTAACAGGCAAATACATAAATATCGTTTTTTAAACTTTTATATTGTTTAAAGATTTAGCATTTTTTAAGTATATCATCTGTTTCGTATAGCATAAAAAATCTTATATTGAAAAGAATATGCCTAAACATTTCTTTGGTCTGATCTTCTAAGACGGCCTCGGGTTTCGCCATCTACGTTCTGATATTTTATGAATATGAGTATAATTTAAAATTTATATATATATATATATATATATATATATATATATTGTAGTAAATGATGGAATATACGATATTATCCTATAGACAGAGGGAACCTGGGAACCTAGTATAACGACATTTTCATTTCCTAGTTTCAACCGAATTCTGAAGTTGTGAATCATGATAAGTGTAGAAAATTATCGACCCACTTAGCCTCGTCACTACAACGAAAAAAGAAAATTTAAAATATTTCATTTCCTCTATTGAGTATCGAACCCACACCCTTCCGCGATTACAGTCGTATGCTCCACTTGTACCACGACTAGCCTCAAGAATATTATAATTTTGTATTGTATTTTAAAATCCGTTGAAAATGGCACGTTGCGTAAGCCACGTTCCAAAGTGCGCCCACGAGCCGTTATTACGCCGACGCGACGAGAACTTTTGCAAATGCAACTTTTGAACGCAAAAAAGGAACAGCAATTCGTATTCTCTTCGCGAGATGAATACGTCGCTCGATGGAAATACGTTGACGGGAACACTTAAATCTTCTTTAATTTACTCACTCTGCTTTATTGTTTTTAAAACTGTTCATTATATTTGTTTTTTGCAATATTTCTTATACATACAGCAGGTTAGACAGCGGTAAACTAGTGTTAAAAAAAGTCTATTCTCCAATATGTCCAGATTTTTTGAGCAATTGCGTATTGCCCTTTGCCTCGACACAAGAGCGAAGCGAATAATAAATATTTCATTTCCTCGAGTAGGAATTGATTCCCAACCTACCACGCATACAGTCACAGCTTGTGCCCCTGCGCAACGACTTAATTAAATTAAGCATACTGCGATAATGTCATAACATTTCTAAGTAGCTTATTAATTATTTGTTGGCACAAAATGTAATATCTCCTCATTAGGGTTACTGCAGTATCATCGTTTCATTTCAATTAAGCTTTTAATCCTATTTGTCTGGTCTTAGTAGTCCGTTCGAAATTAATTCGGAAATTGTTATTTATATAAATATGAGAAATATTCTTTTTCTCGGCCGCTTCCTTCGGGGCAGGCATTGTGCAAAACGTGTATTTCTAAAAAAAAGGTTCAAACAAATTCTCATCTTAGAAATGATTTTAATTAAATTTATTTCAGTTTATAACTAGCATATCATATAATCATTATGAAATATGCAACGAAAATAATATTTATTTATAATTATTTTCTTTTAATAGAAAACGGCAAACGAGTGCACAGGTTTCTTGAGGGTTATTGATAACCACCGCCCACTACCCCATGTAAGACCAGAGGAACTACAAGTGTGTTGCCGGGCTTTGAGGTGGATATAGATAAATAAATATAGTTCTATATAATATCCAAATAAATAGATATAAAAGTATGAGAAATTACTATTGTGATAACTGTTGAAAATGTTTTAGTCGAAATACTTATAACATTCCTTTTACCTGCAGCTCCACCGGAAATATCAAATGAAAATGATTATGTATAAAGATTTTAAAAAAAGGCCGTCGTAACGCAGCGGCACATGAGTGTGACTGTAACGTGACGGCTGTAGGTTCGATCCCCAATGGAGGAAGTAAAATATTTATTTATGTTTACATTTCCATTTCTTCGCTCTGGTGTCGAAGCAAAGCGCGGCATTGAGTTCTGCCAGTCAACACGCAATGCCTCCAGAATGTGGCAGAAAATAGAGAACGGAGTGTCTTAACACTAGGTTCCCTATGTCTACCATATGATGTGTGAGTTATCTGAAAATAAACCCAGCTTTACATACAATACATAGCTAACTGTTTGCTTTAATAGTAAAATATATTCGCTTCATAGTGGAAGATGGACTAAAAATCCTTTTTCATGCTCACTTCCCTTTAACACATCAGAAGGAAGCGAAGACGACGCGGATGTGAAACTATTCTACATAATATTATACTCACAGTATAAAATACTTTATAGTTTCAGAAAACAAAGCAGTTAATATCAAAGCTTTTATTGTACTGAAGAATACTTAGAGTTTTCATATAATGAATAAAATCAGTTTTACGCTGTATCCCGCACAGTGCAGGGTAAGTAGAGAGAACATAGTGTTAAGACACTCCGTTTCCTACGTGTTGCCGAATTCTTCGAGGCATTGCGTGTTGAGTGGTGGAACTCAACGGCTGGTTTTTGCCTTGTTGCCAAAACGAAGAAATGGAAATATTAAGAAGTAATAATTCAATGCCTCGAATCTTGTAAAAGAAAAATATTTAAATTTTACAATATTATTTTAATTGAGTAAAGTGCTAAAGTTTGCAGTACCACATTTATAAATAGAAGGTCGAACTTAAACAGCCCCGAGCTTATGATGACCTACATTTTAAACATCCATAACCATAAATAACTATTTAATAAAGATCAAATATTTATTTCACTTTTTTTTTCGAAAATAAATATGATATTAAACCTTTTTAGGCTATTCTGAATATGTTCAGAAGAACAGATTATCTCAAAACATGGAATTAAAGATTTAGGAGAGCCTTTTAATTAGTTTTCTTTGGTTTTTAAAATGCAGATGATAAATGTCTTTAAAACTTAGTGTTTTAAGAAAAAATTACAACTCTCATTATCAATCAGCAGGGTAGGTAGAGAGAGTTTCCTTATTCTCTTACGAATTCTGCAGGCATTACGACCTCGAGTACATCCTCGAGTATTTCATTTGCCCGAGTGAATGAATATCGAACCCACCACCTGTTACGTCCACTTCCATGAATTTTGGTTAATTATAACTTTTGAAATACATAACTTTTTTTTAGTTTTTCCAATATTTTTACTTATTTATCACGTGTAAATGTCGCCTATTCGTCTGCGTCGCTGCCATTCAAACAAATTGACCTTGCCACAGAGACAGTGTGAACCAACGGCGGCCAGACGGCGCCTTTCACTCATAAATAAATGTTACATCTCATCTCGAAGAATCAGACTTAAATATATAGCGAAAATCTAAATCAGTTTATCGATTTGATAAAAATAGAAGGAGGCCAATCGTAGCGTACGGTTACAAAGTGTGCCTGTACACGCCACTGTTTGTGGATTCGATCCTCATTCGTGGAACTAAAATATTTATTTAAATTAATATTTTCATTTATTCCCTCTGATGTTGAGGCAAAATGCGGCGTCCAGTTATTCAACACGCAAGACCTCTAAAATTCGGCGGAAAGTGGAGAACGGAGTGTCTTAACACTAAGTTTCGTCCACCTTCCCTGAAAGCGGATTTTTTAAAATAAAAATAGAAGAAAATACTTCTTTGTAACCAACTGTTTGGTCCATCGTGATGCAATTTGGATAAATCTAAAATAAATCCTTCCCGTATTTGTACATCACAGAAGGGAATGTATTTATTTTAAGTTCTGTCGTTTTCCTTGTCTGTAATAAAGCAAATGTAATCTTGTATTTTCCCTACTTATGCGTAATTTTTATTTAAGTATAAAATAGAAATCTAATTAAATCATTAAAAATTAAATCAGTTCACGCTATATCCAACAAACAGGAAAGGTAGAGGGAACCTCGAGTTGTGTTGAGTGGCGAAAGTCAACGTCGCCCTTTAATTCAACTATATGTTGAAGAAATGATAATATCAATTTAAATAAGTATTTAATATTCTCGAGTAGCTCACTAGGACCAACATATAGAAATTTATTAAATAATCCAAATCTGAAATAACTATATCCGTAGAACCAAAATTCAACTGAAATCAATAAAAGAATTTACTGTGAAAAAACAATTTTATCTAATCTAGGACGAAATCATTCAACATGTAATGTAACACAGACTCCGACCACATAATGTTGGCGAGGCCGCTCGTTCGGCGCCAACCCGACATAATATACTTGAAACTCCTGCCAACTGGTAACAACTATAATTTTTATTTTTAATGCCAAAGTGCGAGGACCTCAATAAATATACAAATTTAAAATAGTATACATATATAAACAAGATATAGAATAGGACATAGTTTTTATTTATTGTAATTTTATTGTTATATCATGTTTATTTCGGTAAATCAACAAATGTATCAATACGTGTACAAGCTATAGTATAGAGCAGTTTGAACGCTTCTATATGTATATTTAATGTAAATTATATTATATAAGAGAAATGAAGTTATTATAATAATATTTTCCTGAAAAGTAATTGTTGACTACAATAGATGAATGTACTTTGAATCTTGAGCTGCAAACTAAGGAATTCTTCAAATAACATTGAGATTTGGAGTTGCTTTAAATATCTATGAAATAGCAAGCTCAGATTGAATGCCAGCCGACTTTACTTTAAATTATTTATATATTAATTCTATAGAAAAATGTGTTATAATAAAAATCTAACGGGTTAAAAAGAATTATCTGTCGTGGTGCAATGTGACATCTTCTGTCTGTAAACGAAAAGGTCGTGGGTTTGATCCCCAATGGGGTAACGAATAAAAGACCAAACAGAGAGTTGAGCGTGTATGTAAGAAAAACTAGCAATAGACTCTTACTAATAATAAACACAACCAAACATATTATAAAGCTTATTTATCCTATTATAAAATGAATATTATAATATAGATCTTGAGCGAAAGATTTGAATAATCGCAAACACAAAAGACACGCTTCTCTGCAGGATGCAATCTACAAGTTCTACGAATGCTACGAAAATGCTACAAGACGCTTTATCGAGTTACCGGCAACGTATCTCAAAGAATCCCAGTAAAGCTATACTAATATTTCGAAATTATTGATATACCATTTAATAATACGTGCAACTTGCTTTTCAGAATATATTTATTTATGTAATATATTATATGTATACTGAACATATGCAGTACGTTCTTTATATATTATATGACAAGTTATGTCTGTAGAGTGTGTACATTTGCCACTTTACTTGAGCAGGACCTAGTTACTAGTAGTTTTTATTGGAAAACAACGTAGATGAATAGAAAGCTTCGTTATATTAAATTTGAATATAAATTACTCTGGTTTCATATTTCTATATACTCGTATATGTTAAAATAAAATCCATTTTTGGAAATAAAAATTAAATTTTTGAAATTTACCATATGATTTTAGAATTATAAATGTAAAAATGTGTTGTGGTACTTATACGTTTACGATTCGCTGACGCCCGCCCGCCCTTGTGATATTCAGTACGCCGCGTATGTTCATAAATAGTCATGAAACAAGTTGCCCTCATTTACGAAAAAGGCACATAGAACAACTTAAGAAAATTAAACATACAGTAACCCACATTCCTACGACGCCATGCTTGCTCTTTTTCGTCTCGAGATTACTAAAGGTGGATCAAGTACTTAACTGTTTTCAATTATTTTAACAGATATTCTTTATATAAATTCTAAAATATTAAATCCATTGTTGTCTGGATAGTATACATTTAAAAAAGAAAATTTATAAACTAAGTAATTTAAGCAGTTAACAGAATAAGTAAACATTATTTTTATATTGTTTTCAAAGAATTCACATATAGATTTCAAAATATATATAATATAAACAAATAAAATTAATCTAAAAGCTTACCAAACGGCGGCTCAAACCGGCAGTCCAGCATCAGAGCGTGGCCTGTCGGCCCGGTGGTGCCGACCACCGCGCCGCCACGCATCATCAGCTGCGCTTCCAGCTCCACCCACCGGCCTCCGCACTCCTGCTATAATAATATTCCGTCATATTTTAGACATATGAAAACCAAATATGCTAAGGGGAAAACTTGATCATACATAAATAAAAATATACATAAATAATACAATTAATAAATAGTATACCCCATTTATTATTCCAATATATTAATACCCGAGCTTTTCGATTCTCATTTCTTTTCCCGGACAATAAATCACGTTTTTAATTGAATCAGCGATAATAAACATTATTGGATGTTGTTTTCTTTAATAAATATAAATAAATAAGGACAATATTTAATTACATTAAAAAGACGAAAAAACGATAAAAATCGTGAGATGATTTTTTTTATTCATATAAAATATCTAATGATCTTAAGATTAAAATAAGAAGGGTAAAAACGAGAAAAAGAATCCAAAAAAAATTAATCAGGTTCACTATGAAAAATATACAAAAACGTCTGTAAAGTATTTTAAGTTATTAAAAGTTGGAAACCGTAGTACTGAATGAGAACCTTTCCTGTTATAAACTTTTCCGAAGAGGTTTCTTTAAGTACATAAGATGTGATTTTGAGCATGAAAGAAAAATTTAAAACATTGGCAGCCATTAAACGCAGTGACTATTTGTGTATGTAATTTACGTCCAGAATTAGGCAGAAAGTGGGGAACGGAGTGTCCTAACATAAAATTCCCTCTGCCTACCTTGCAGTGTGCGTGATACAGCTTAAAGCTGATTTTTATTTATGTATGATATAGAGTCACATTTTGAACGTTAACATTTTTCTAAATGAAGATATTATGCATTATAAACATTGAACCCAAAACCTCTCTCGTTTACAGTAGTACGTCTTAAATACTTGTACTTCTGCGCCACGACTGGCTTCATTTTACTGTTGTATTAATACTTTATTTTTAAGGCAAATTACAATTTCAATGACCATATCGCCGTTCCAGGAGAACCCACTAAAACCATAATATTATTGTTGAATTTTTTTTATATTATAATACTTTAAAAAATATGATTCTCTACAGTACGCTACGAGAGTAAAGGTTCGAAGTGATTTTATTGAAAAAATAATTTATAATGTATTATGATAATCACTATTATTATATTATTTAAATTTTATTTAATTTAATTTAAATAAATACATTGTAAAACACTCACAGATTTTAACTTGCAGAGAGAATAAAATAGTAAGTTGCTATTATTGGTATAAGACTTTACCCCAATAACCCATTGAACAAAATCGTATAAAAATATGAGGAGTTGCTTTATAAAGCATGTAGAAATATTTTTCTTAGACAAAAATGGTAAATTAATCAAACTGCTTTTTTTCGTATTATATTATTTTTTTGGATAACTAGTATTTGATGAACATTATACGTAATTTTGAAACAGTTGAGTGTGGCGTACACAGTTTGGTTTCAGAGGAGCCCTATATCTTCATTATGCAAACTATTATTTCTCGATTAATGAGTAAAACACGGTTTTTTTACCTACACAGTTGAGATTTTGCGATTTCCATTTTATCTTCCATTATATACTCTATCAAGTCCACGAACAAACACACAATATAAATCGAAAAGCCAAACGTTGGATAAATAGTAGTCTGGAAAAATTAAAAACTCTCTAATGGACGTTGTAAGGCGCTCGAGGAAATTAACAAGCCATTGTCCAGTGTCGACGTCCCATAAAGAATTTGTGCTCCGTTGTTTTAATTCAACAGCTCGGATCGCTTTTAATGATTTTTAGCTTCGTTTCTCACTTAAAATTGTTTACACGGTTTGTGAGACTAGTTATGTGCTTGCTGCTATATATAATAAAGCATAAATCTTTACTAATATAGTAAAGCGGAAGAGTTTGTCTGTTTAAGCAGTAAGATCTCTCATAAGGAGCTACCAGTATAAAAGTATAAAAAATATGTGTGTGTACAACACAAATAATTATTATTATACTTCTGTATATAATTGTAATTTTTCAAATTTGTACATACATATTTGAAAATTAAAAAAATAATATGTATTTATATATGTACTCGTATTAAATGACATACTTTTTAGATAAATACTTTCCTTCTTCTATCATTATGAATTATTAGAGATTTCTAAAATATCATTTTGATCATTTTTTGTTTTAAATCGACAGCAGAGCGAGATATACATATTTAATTTCTTCGATTGGAAATCCAACCCCCTATCAGTCGCGTTAACAGTTTCACACATGTACCCCTGCGCCACGACTGGCTTCATATTACTAAAAAAATTATTAATATAAAAATTATCTCTATAATAATTACCTCATCGTAAGCGACAGAAGTGAGAGGCAGGTAATGATAGCCAAGGGCACGGTCCCAGATAACACCTTTGTTCCACACCTCTACCAAGAGGCCGAGGTTGATGTCGTTGATTTCACTGTCAACACAAACAAACATACATAAAAATATATTCTAATAAATAAAATAATCCCGCACACTGTAATATAGACAGAGGCAACTTAGTGGTAAGGCTCTCCATGTATCACTTTACTTTACGTGTTGAGTGGCGGAACTCAACGCCGCGCTTAGGCTAAGCCAGAGCGAAGACATATATATAAATATTTCATTTCCCTGAAATGGGGATCGAATCAACAACTAGTGGAACTTACAGTCACGCTTACGCCCAGACACGCTTCAATATATGTATATTATATATATTGAAGCGTGTCTATATGTCTAATACCTTTATGAATATAATAATTATTAAATTAAGATTATTCAATATAGCATAATTACGATAATAATAATTAAGATATGATTATATTTTCTTATATAATCCACAAGGGTAAAAGGCAAGCTTCTATAATATATAAAAAATTTTTACTCTCAAATAATATTTATATAATAAAAATGTATTTTTGAAAATAAATTACAATAGAAAGAAATATACAAATAACAGACTCATTTGATTGTATTTTTATTTTTTAATCCTTATATCTAAAACTAGGTTATTTTATAATACACAAATTATTCATATATTTATAAATAATATAATAAATATTATAATGTTATTATGAATTAACATAAAAAATTGATTTATATTTATTTTTCGCTGCAAATTAACTGAGCATATAATATGATTTTAGTGTATGACAACATTTAAAACACTTTACATACAAGTCTGTCATGGAAAAAATATTTTATCTATTTTTAACAGTAACATTTTGATATATTTTTATAACTCTCTCTACGTACCCTCTGGTGATTTTTAGACATTCTATAATATCAATATTATCTCGGCCATCATCATTTCATATTTTTTGTGCGCATTAAAAAAAAACAAAATGTCATATAGAAATATGTCATAAAAAACGTTTAAAAGTAAATCCACACATCTATCTTTAACCTCTTTCAGTCAAAGGGTAGCGGTAAAACGATCTCAGAAACTTTAAAGCACTTAACCGACTTTCTATTAGAGCCCGATTTCTTTAGATTATATCAGTAGGTCACACAGACCGAGGCGAGCACGTGGTGGTAACAAATGTCTCGAAAAAGCCTTGAACTTTATGAAGACAGGTAAATGATAGCTATCGATTGTTGTTTATTATTTATATTACTGTTCAATTAATCAGGTTAATATTTTTGACGACGTATGAGGGATAACTAATTTACTTAAAAAAAATAACAAGCAACTGAACTACAAAAGAATACGTGGTTCCCTTTATTCCCTCAGTAAATTAAAAGAAGCAAACACTAGCAACTCCTTTTCTAGTAAATATTTTTTAATTTCGTATGCATTTATATTTTCTCTTAAATTACCACATTAAAATTTCCTTCAACATTTTAATTTCTGCAGCTGACGTTTCAAACGCTTGGCTCGAGATGAAATGCACTTAGTAGTACTTTTAAAACTAGAACTCAAAGATACCAATAAAGATAGTCTATGAGTATTGATTTTGAAGACTAACGTTACTTACGTAAAAGTAAAAAATTGAAAAGTTATTTTTATCTCATCAATAACATACTTTTGTACTATACATATATAATTCATGTATATACAAATAATTAATAATACTTAAATGATATTTATAAAAAAAAAGAAGAAATATCCATATACAGTCCTTATTAAATTTACATGCACAGTTAAATCGTCGTTCAATCATTTTAATTACTTGCTTTCTAATATGAGCGTGAACTAAATTAATTTCAATTTGTCAGCGTTTTATGAACTTTGTAAAAGAACTATAGGCATATAAAAGAAGTTTCTTTCAAAAAAAAATGAAGTCATCACCGTATTGAAGTAAAAAGAAGTTCATGGAACAAATGTTCAACAAAGAATTCGTTCCAAGCGTTAAGTTATATATTATCATCGCTACCTTACACTAATTATATTCAAGAAAGCCCTATAGATGTTAATTATTTTTTAGCTTTACACTGTATCCCGCACAAAGCAGGCTAGAATTTTGGAGGTATTGCTTGTTGAATGGAATACAACGCCGAGCTTTGCCTCGAGACCAGGACGAAGAAATAAAAATATTATATGTTTCATTTCCGGATCGAACCCACTACCAGTTGCATTTACAGTCACACGCTTGAGCTAAATTGATAATTACTAATTTATGTATATTATTCAATTGACAAATTCAAAATGCATATTTTTTTATATTAATGCAATAAATTATGCATACGTATATAGGTACATATAGGTATGTACATACTTTTTGTTCATTTAGAAGCTTACAATATTAACAGTATTATTTTTAATCTTGTAGATTTACATAGATTTTTCTTTTCACATGGACGTATAAAGTTACAGTACACTTGCACTTAAAAAAAAAACAATTTAAAAAAATCTTAAATAAATATTAAAATAAAATCTACCAATTTTCATACAAAAGTTATTTATCAAACAAAGTATGTAAATATTTTCATTTTCTCATTTCACTCATAACTTTTCTTAGCGACAGACATTCAAATTAAATAAATATTTGCTACGAATTCAGGTTGCAAGAGGAAATGTCTTTTCTTACAATCATTTCCTTCGCGGGACCTGTTGATTACGTTCATCTCTTCCATTTGTCGACAATAAGAACTCTCAGCTTAGAACTCTTCGGTGCACAATGTCGGGACCTAGTTAAAAATCTGGAATTAAGATTTTATGGAAAATAGACTCTAAATCTAAGAAAAGTGTTCATCAATTATATTTAAATAGACAAAGAACAAAAAAGGACTGTTTTTTTTTTATACGGTTACACATTTTCTTGAATAAGAACATTCTCGATTAAGTCACCTTTCTTACAAAAAAATGGTTTGGTTTATTATAATCGATTTATTAAGAATAAATATTTGTTAGTTTAAAAATTATGTATCATTTATTTTCTTAGGGCGTGTAGGCTAGCATTAGGAGAGGGTTTTCTTTTCACAGGGGCTGTAAAACGGGATTTTACGTTTTATAGGTCACGCAAGCAAAGTTGTGGAAAGAGTTTAGTTTTAAATAATAATATAAATAATTAAATAATAAGTTAAGATATAATAGTATTTCAATATATTATTTGGCCTGAATATTCTTAATGGCTCCAACTGATTTTGTTGTCATCAAATAAACCACCCTCAATCTTTTAGGAGTTTTCTGGCAACTGTTTGCCATGAAGTGTCATTAAAAGTTATTTTTTTTTTATTTTTATTATTTAAAATATATAATTATGTATAATATAGGTTACAGCACACTAAATATAATTCATAACTACCATTTTCTTATATACAACAAAAAACAATTTACGTTAATAAACCGACGATTCTACATATTTTAAAATAAAAGTAAGATATTTTTCAATTCTATTTTAACTATAAAAACAATTTGACATATAAAACAAAAGCATAATTTAAAGTTTTGGCATCGATTCTTGTTAGGCTCGATTTATTGGGCCATCCCAGTTTGGTGCTGTAAATCTTTTAAACTGCGTGAATGTCAGTACACGTGTGATAGACAAGTGTACCGATACACGATTCAATTTAGATTCCTTCAGAACAGTACTTTATGAATAAAATATACGTAAATGTGATATGATTTAGGTTGTTTTTTGGTTTATTTTATATTCCTTTTTTTCATCTATTTATTAAGGCATCGTGTGTTGAGTGGCGGAGCTCTACGTCGCGCGCTTGCCTTCTTACCAGAGCGAAAATATGAAAATATTAATAAATTATTATTTATTATTGCTCATTACTCCAAGTCGGAAACGAACCCGCAACCGTCGTTAGTTTTCATTTAACCAATTCTTATTGAGATCCACGATTTCTCATAAAATTATTTTGGAATGCATACTCGTTATATTTATCACACTCTTTTTATTATCAATATTATTATATTGATAGTCTTTTATTTACGTCACCATTGAAAATCTCTTACTTGTATAAGCTTATATAATACACTGTTAAAAATCATCACCGATTTTCTTCACAAACATAAGTAGAGCTTTGTCAACGAAAGTAATCCTAGGCGACATATTGAGTACATTCTTAACAATCTAGATTCTCCTTAGCTGATAATTGACGTAATTTAGACTCAAATAATAAGAAAGAAAATGATAATGTTTTATTTACATTAATTTCGTATATTTATTAAACAATTACTAGTTCCAAATATATAAATATATATAAACCAATAATATTAAATTTTGTGTTAGAATTTTTTTTTATACATTAATAAATGAATACATACATTCTATGTAAGGTAACAGTTAGCACATCAATTTTAGGATTCGACGGGAAGTATATAAGATAGATATGGTCTTCATAGAAAGACAAACAGAATTTAAGTTATCCTATGAGGGTTTAGTTTTTTTACTTTTAAGGTAAGGAATCCTAAAAATAATTCCTACAGTATTTTATGGAAAGTTGTGTCTTAACACTATGTTCCCAGGTTCCCTTTGCATATACTATTCGCGGAATAATGCGTAGAGCTCAGAGAAGAGCTAAAAAGGACCAATAAAAGGTCAATAATAAGCAATTAAAAGCTGTCGAAATCTAAAAATACATGGATAGATAAGAGATGCACTTATCGCACTTCTAACAACATGCAATTGATAAGCGACGACGACGGCTAACCGATCAATACTACCATCTGATAACCGGCGTATGTTTTATTAAATGTGTTCACATCTAATTTAGTTCCTAAAAAGGCCATTTAGAGAAAATAAAATAATACTAAATATGAGGCCAGTCGTAGCGCATGGGCACATACTCTCCTACTACTATTACTGGTTGTGGGTTCGATCCCCACTCGAGAATATGAAATATTTTTTTAAATTTTATTTCCATTTCTTCGCTCTGGTGTCGAGGTAAGCGCGGCGTTGAGTTGCGCCACTCAACTCGCAATGCCTCCTGAATTCGGCAGAAAGTGGGGAACGGAAAGTCTTAACACGAGATTCCCTCTGCCTACCCTGCTGTGTGCGGGATACAGCGTGAAGCATAGTTTAAAATGTAGAATTGTAGAATTTCTTACTAGAATGTCTTAAAAGTGTACTTCTGTGACTTGGACACACCCAAGAAATATTTCGTCTACGACTGCATTTATTCGTTTACAGTATGTAAATAAAGTGTCTAGACGAATTATACTAAAAACAACTTTAACTAAAAATAAAATACCGTATGTATTACAAGGATAGAATCGTTAATCCCGCTGCTTCGTTTTTTACGTTATGCATACTCTTTATTTCATTTATATTAATTTTCATATTACTAGCTTCACGCTTTATCCCACATGTGACAGGATAGACAGAGGAAGCCTAATGTTTAGACACTCCGCTCTTCAATTTCTTCAATTTAAAAATGGGGAACGGAGTGTCTTAACACTAGGTTCCATCTGTCTATTAAAATAGCAAAGCTATTTGCAGAGTAAAGCGAGAAACTGAAAATATAACAATAATTTATCGATACTGCTACAAAATTAATAGAACCCATAGAGCTAGAAATAAAATACTTTACGAAGTGGTTTTCAAATACTTACAAAAGGAAGTCTTGCTCCCAACATGGAGTCGGGCCCTTCACTGTCACCGTCGTTGACTTGACATTTTGTAGTTTGAGTGTCACGTATGTGTTGAATTGTGTTGCTGTGGACAAAAGTAAACCATAAGACTATAGCATTAGCATACAAATCGACTTAACAAATAATAGATAATGGAACACTAAATATTATTCTGAAATTCACTTTGCATTGTCTATTTCTTTTTCAATAGTAATTGGTAAAATATTTTCAATTCAAAAGTATTCTTTTCAAAAAATATCTCTATCTCTGAATATTGCTATCAACAAAAATCTGAATGCGATACTTGAATCTAGATTTTTCTTATAACAAAACTTACATAGATATCTTTGTTTTAGGTCACGGCCGCCAAGCAAATACATTTCTTTCTGTTATTTAAAAATATCCCAGAAAATGTCAGAGAATTTTCTATCTCACGATTTAAAAAAATGTGAAAAGACGTTTGTGTGTTATTAACTAGTTAATAGTTTTATAAATGATAACACGCCATGGGAATAAAATGCTCGCTCTGGTCTGTTTCAAAGGTATCACAAATAATTAAATGTGTATTTGTATATGTTTTTTTATCAGGTTCACGCTGTATCCCTCACACAGCAGGGTAGGCAGAGGGATCTTTTACTTTCCACATCATTTTCAAGACAATATGTGTTAGGTAAAAGAAAGTAACTTTGCGAACCCACTACCGTTTATACTTAAATAAATATATTATATATTTATAGTTTATCCAGTTGATGACTATAAAGCAAAAATGACGATCACGTGTGGCAGACGAGGTGGTGGAAAATTCTCAATTTCTCCATTTTTTTAGACCTTTTCTAACAGTTATTGTTACAATAATTATACAAAATTAAAATTATGAAACTTATTAAATGTAACGCTTACCTTGTATACCGACATAGCGCGCCTTTTTTACTGAAACAAAAGAAAGGAATACATAAACAAATATATTTTACGCTGTATTTATTAAGAGCACTCCGTCTCATTATATTTCATGATTACAATTGTATCAATAACAAATGAAGCTTTTATAATATAAAAAGCCTATTTAGCCTTCGCGATAAAATTAAAAATTATGGCAAATAATTTCTGTGGTTAAACGCACCTACGAGTATAAGTAAACGCATTATTATTTTTTAAATTAAATATATGATTCACACGTCTCACAAAAGAAGACAAAAAAATATTAAATAGCATTTCTCACTTCACTTATATATAGTTGAAAACTAAACGTATCAGTAAAACACCTTTTACCTTTTAAGATGTAACAATACAAGAATGTAAGTATTTAAAAAGCTTTGAGAAGAATAGAAAAAAAATGTACTGTAAAATTATAAATGTCTATAGAAGCCTAATGTTATAGTATTAAATATTTCAAAAGACCCAACACATTTTTCAGTACAGCCTTCCAATACGCCTCTGAAGCCTCATTTCAATCTTTTCCGTGCTCCTTCCTTAAAATATTACCTAACACTCACAATTTATTTATGCTATATTTCAAATGGAAACTTCATTACATCGTTCGCATTGGAACATCTCGGAAGCTTTGAAATACTGTTTCATCTTTAATATTTCCATATTCGGAAAAGTTTCCTTCTATAGAACATCTATAGAACAGTTTAAGTATTTATGGTACATAGTATAATATATATTTATTTTAACTTCACACTGTACGCACATAGCAGGTTAGAGGGAACCTGGGACCCTTTGTTCCCATTAGGATATATAATTAAGATATTGCATATTTTAAATATGTACATTTGACACGACATATGTTTAAGTTTATGTTACGATTCAAATCCAAGAAAAAAAATCAATTATTCAGCTTGATATTGCATCCCACACTCAGAATAGGCAGAGGGAACCTGTAGACCATTCTGTACTGCTTATTCCACCCAGCTCTGGAAGTATTACTTTGATTGGCGGAACTAAACGCCGCGCCTTGCCTCGACACCGAGGATAAGAAAATATTAAATATGTCATTTCTCATTTCACAACCTGTCGCGTATACAGTCGCACGCCGAAGCTCCTGCGCCACGACGTGCCTTTATCTTTATATAATTTATAATAATATGTATGTGTCGCTTATTTTATAAATGCATATATTTTCTATAGATCTTGTATTGTAAATTGCTTTTCTGTCATCCAACGGTTCTGGAGATCGAAATCAAAATAAAATGAATGTCATTAGAACATTCATTCATTATACTGTTTTTAAAATGAGTTTTACGCGTTTTTACTTGTTGTTATGAGTATTGCGTGTTACACGAACACACTAGAATAACCTGGAATCGATAGAACCTCTGGCTGGAAGTCCAAAAACTAGAATAACGATACAAAATATTTGGTTGCCTTGAACAAAATAGCACAACAAGTTAATTGCGGCGTAGAAAATATGTAATGTTATAGATAGACCAAATTAAGTTATTTCAATTTCACTTAAGTCGATATAGAGTTTTATAATTATAGATTGTCGTTTTTATTTAGTTTTATTCTTAGTTGTTGATATGGGCAACAGTAAAGTATTTGAATTTTCAATATAATTTCTTTAATATATTTAGGAATCTATTTAGGATAATATTGAGGTATATTTATAAGTTTTATTTTTATATTTTTTTTCCTGCACGCTAAATCCCACAGACAGCATGTTAGAAAGAAGGAACCTAGTATTAAGACAAACGGTTCGGTATTTTTCGTCGAATTCTGAAGACATTGAGTGTTCAGTTGCGGAACTCAACTCCGCGAAAAGAAATGGAAATAAAACTTCATTTCCTTATGGGATCCTCTGTATCAATACTATCTGTTTGGTTTACAGTTATACATTTGTGCCTTTGAGCCACTTATTTATGAAATTGTTTACTTCAAAAGTAGACAAATACATGAACTAATACTAATAAAATACGCTTTGAGAAAATCATATAAACTTCTATGTGTCACCAACAAGTACGACGCTATCGCCAAATCTTAAAAAAAAAATTGAATTTAATCAAAGTAAATTCGCAACTCAATATCCATCCATTTATCAGACCTTTGCTCTTAACTTATCTAGATACGATGTCTGATGAATGAGGAAAATTTCTTTCAAATCAAGATTCTCCTCTGATACCATGACATCATCAAAAATGTTTAAAAGCTTAAATTTATAATGTTTCTTATTCAGCTTCACCCTGTTTTGCATATGAAGCAGGGTAGACAGAGAGAGCCAAATATTAAAACACTTTTGTGTGAGTATTCTAGAAGCATCGCGTGTTGAGTACCGGAACTGAACGCCGCATTTTACCTTGCCACAAATCTTTATTTGTGAAAAATAAATATTTTATTAAACAAATAAAACATTTATTTTAACAAAAACGACTGGTTGTGGGTTCGATCCCAACTTAAGGAAATTAAATATTTAATTAAATTTATATTTTTATTTCTTCGCTCTGGTGTAGAGACAAAAGTGTGGCGATGAGCACCGCCACTCAACACGCAACGCCTCCAGAATTAACAAAAACCGTTATATAATTTGTTAAAAGCATCTCGTTGCCACAATAAAGACATAACGTATACACATTGTACACATACTGCAGTGCTGCGCTCCAGTCACGGCGACCTGCAAGCGAAGAGTTTACAAGTTTTATTACCAAACCCTCAACAGAGAATGAACACTTTATATTCAATTATGTTAACATAAATCACGAATCTGTTTAAATTTAGCTCCCACTTACAGTTTACTTTCGAACAACGTTCAAAGTTAACGTGTTTCTTTCGCCAAAAGCGGGTCATAGCTAAGATATAAATAACAGTTATTGTTATAAGTATAGTGTCGTTTTTACAGAGTTTTTCCTTTAAAACCTTGGTTTACTCTGTATCTAAGGCAATTAAATCTTCAGAGTCTATATCTCTGAACTTGTTACTAAATTATTAAAAAATAAAGTTTTTAAAATAAAAGAAGTTAAGTTAATAATAATCCACCTAAGGTGTGACCTGTCCCTCTTGAGACATCTAATTTTTTGCTATAAAATCAGGACGTGTTTATTCTCATATATTTTTGATAGAAAGTAGACGAATAGCATTACTTTATTTACTTTTCGGCTAAACAGATATATTTTGTGTTGCTAATAGTAAAAAAAATGAGGCGACTGACTGTTGTGGGCTCAATCCCCACTTGAGAAGATGGAATATTTATTTAAATTTATATTTCCATTTCTTTAGTCTGTGAAGGTGTGGAGTCAAAACACGGCGTTGAGCTCTGCTACTTAATACACAATGTCTCCAGAATTCGGTGGACAATGAGGAACGGAGTGCTGTATAAAGCTACCTTGCTATAATGCGGGATACAGCGTGAAGCTGATATAAAAAATAAACTTAGTTGTAATCCGAAAAAAATTATCTTTCCCACGACAAATACATGTTAAAATAACCACAACGAAAGTGATCTTACGAAACAAACTTTAACATACTAATGCAAGGCAACGTCGCTTAATTAAGTATAACCAGGCTTAAGCTTCTCAGGAGCTTTATCTGATGTTAATCCATTTTAAGAAATAAGAAACATTTCTAGGTTAAACAATATTTGTGTTCGAGACAAACAGAAAACCGCAGGGACTGAAAATATACTTCGTTCTTCTTATTTTTACTATAAAATAATATAAGTGAAATCTAAAGATGGAAACTAAAAAAGTTTTTAATTCATATACATAATATTTATTAAGTACCCTTATTTAGGTTAACTTCTATGATATAGTATAATATAGTGCGGTGCGATAAAGATATTCAGTAATAAAGAAACATTCGTAGACATGAAAAAATGATGGTTAAAAATATTTTTAAACAAAAACATAATGAATTCTAAAAATCTATTGGCAAGTGCAAAATTATTTACATATCATTTACATAGTAAAAGTTGAAAAGTTCGCTCTACAATATTTTTATTACTACTATAACTTTAAAGTCATTTTAATCCTTACTTTTGGTTTTTTTTTCGAAATGATATTGTTAAAAAAAACTAAATTCTCTGTTAAATTATAAATAAATAAGTTGCAAAAACCAAGAGCACACACAGTTAATATTTTTTTTTATATATATCTATATTATATAAAAAAAATATTAATAAAATAAACGTGTCCGTTAACATAATAATAATAGAAACTAAAAAACCACCATTCTAATTTCAGTTCAATGTTCTCCGTAGCTGTCAACCATATGTGGTAAAAACAAAATGACTTAATCGATCGAAGGTAAAGCTTAAACATTAGGATATATCATTATATAAGAGTATTAAATAAATTATCCGATAGTTTTAGCCGACGGAGTCGCGAGCGAGTCGCTAGTATAGATAATATGATAAAACGAAATTACATACATATTTCTTAAGCATAAAACCAATAAAAAGAATCGGTAAATAATAATAAAGGTTAGTGGCTTAGTGGAGCCCTATCTTTCTTGATATCTTTAGCATAAGCCATATACTAACAACAAAACTATTATGGGATTTCGTCTGCACCATTTACATAATCTATATCACAAGTAGGCTTACTTCGATGATTCATACACGAGGGATAACTGAGAATTCTGGGCTCAATTTAGATATACAAATATATTTATAGATAACCTTTGTTTTTTTACTTATTAAGTTATGAGAAAAAATATATAGAACAGATTATGAAAAGTTGAAATGTGTCCAAACGACGTAATTTTAGCAAAGCTGAAATTTCGTGGATTATAAGTCTTATATGTGGTTAAGACGTTATGCGTAATTTGAAGTGCACCTTACCCCCTCCCCCCCCCCCCCCTCCACCCCCACTCCAGAGGTAGCGCGAACTCAGGGTACATTTCGCGTCCGGGAGGACAATTTTACCATCGGATTGGTCTGGATGCGTAAAAGGGGTCTTGAAATAGTCCCATAAATAATTTTAAATAACCTTTAGAACGTCTGGCGGCAGTAAATGCCCAGGTTAAGGATCAGGCAATAATAAATATATATTTTTACTCTATTTTTATAAATATATTTAAATATAAGCATTTCTACGTTAACATAGATAAGTGTGTATCTTTAGTCCCACTGTCAGAGTAGTTACAAAAAAAATCAGCTTTGCTCAAATGATGCAGGTGTGGTGGCGCTGGGATCTGAGTCTATAAGCAATTTATTAGGATATTATTCTGTAATAGTTATAAAATTTTTGCTTGGAAGACAGAAAAGTCATTTATAAATTTTTTCAGTGTAAAAATTATAATCGGACAATCAAATTTTTTAAAATACTTTTATACGTCTGTATGTCTGTCTGTATATAAATATATAGAATAATAATAATATATTATATAATTCGTGGCACTCAACCACCGACATATATCTCTGAATATAAAAAATCCGGTTTGTAATTTCACTTGCATATTTTGCAGTAACTGAATGACTCATTAACCTGGTTTTGTTTTTAAAGAGTGCTTCAAACAGCGTAGTAATACAAAAGATGTATATACAAAGCGAACACATAGAATAAAACATTTACACTTATAGTTGTTTTTAATTATTTTTCTGCATTACTGAAACCGTCTAAAGTGAAAATACACTAGATTCATGTTCCTATTGACCGTCGTCGAGGTCCAGCGACCTATAACTACTTGTTTCTGAGAGTTCATCGGCACCGCGCACGTCGCTCAGTAATTTTTAATCTGTCGATACCTTCAAATTTTTTCTGAGTGAAAACGCTATTTAGCGCAAATCAAATCTTATCCTTAGTTTAGTCAAGTCTAGTTTAATATATTAAATCTTTGTTATGTTAAAATATTTTAAATATCAACTACATTCCTTTATTAAAAAAAAAGTATATTTTTATAAAAAAAAGTATATTTCTATTTATTTATAAATATATAATAAATAACTGGGAGTGCATTATATAGCATATGCACTCTGTGAATTCTGTACGTTTTAGTTTTTCCTAATAATAATGAAAAATTTATTTAAAATGTATATTTTTATTTCTTGCTCTTTTATAGAATTTATGGAATTTTACACGCAATGCCTCCAAAATTCGTCGAAAATGCAAAACGAGTGTCATGAATACTAGTTTCCTGTTATATATGGGGTACAAAACCAAAAAAAAAATTAGAATGGTAATGAACCCACTAAACACAAACCCACTGTTCCCACACCGTCAACAGAATCTAATATGGTAAAAAGAAAAGAATGAATAGACGCTAAAGGAGACACCGAAGTATATTGCCATAGCGGCGCCACTCATATACGAGTAGATACGCCGTTTTGGAAATATATAGTTCAGGCCATGTTCTAATTACCGTATAAGAGAGTTGGCAGAAAGTTACAGTGCAACTAATAAACAGAGAATTAGGTCAAATTGTGTAATTCACCTCATGTTAATAGAAGTTAATTGCTTAAAATATAATATTACGTATCTATTTAAATTTATTCGAAATACTAAGCGCACAAGCTTTATGGTAATGATCGACTCGGTTCTGACTTGAATTTGAGTTTCTTAGACAGTAAACTTATTTATATTATTTATATTTTTGAGCTTCACGCTGTATCTTGCATGTAGAAGAGTAAACAGAGGGAGGCTAGATAGATACTCACCGCTTCATCAGAGAATGAGAATCAAGCGTGAAAACGCTCCGTTCCTATTAAGACACTTCCGTTCCCCACTTTCCACCGAATTCTTGAAGGATTGCGTGGCGGAAGCCAACGCTACGTTTTGCTTCCTTTTCAGAGAGACTAAACGAAAATATCAATATATGTATGTTCTCGTATTAGTAGAAGAAAACAATCAATTATCATTATCCATCTGATATGCTCACACAATAGAGGCCCAGAACCACCAGCCTAATTATTTCCATTTAATGAAATTGTTTAACAATATGAAGATAATAAAATCTCGCGTTCATATCACACGTACCGCCGCCTACGAGGCGAATGAATGACGTTTAGCTTTGACAGAACTAATCTCTCAACTTTTGTGATGCCCACGCGAATCACGCATCTGTTTATTGCATACGTTATTATCATGTTCCTTTTTTCCTGAAATTTTAAATATCAGACCGATTACCCCGAGATCGCGTGGAGGTATCAAATTGAAATTGTAATAAAATATACAAATCTATCCCTTTAAGCGTAGAAAAAAAATATTTTGGTGGATTTTTCACGAAATACGCATTATCAAAACTTTCGTTTCCTATATCCTTTGTAAAAAGCATACTAACATTCTAAATATTTTCCTAATAAAAAAAAATTACCATCTCATTTGCTATTTCTAAAAGTGGCGCGTTTACTTTTTGTACCGCTTGTCAACTGCAAGACTCGAGAAAATGAGCGTGGGAAGTTGTAAAAGCTTACATATGTAAGAATTGAGCAAAAACTGAGAACTTGTAATAAGAATAAAAGAAAATCTCTAAAAAGAAAAATTCAAAAAACATATATTTATATATATATATATATATAATAATGCGAGTTCGACTGACATTTAACTAGTAATTTATTTAATTGAACAACAATTACTTAGATAATTTCATAAGATTACAAAATATATAATTATTACAAAAAATCACAGTAGCTACGAATAAATATTGCATCGGATTGAACTGTGAATTTTGTATTAGACCCATTCTGTATTAATGGCAACAGAACACGCGATCGTGCTCAGTAATTCAAACTATTTACAAAGAAGTGGGTCAACGATCTTTACATGTTTTCTGAAGTTTGAAACAACTTTTAATTTTATGGTTTAAATGAATTTACTTTTTACATTAATGAATTAGTTAAGTAGGCTTTTAATGATAGTTAATTCATACGAGTACATTCAGTTATAAACTTTTATTTCTTACTGTTAATTAAAAAACAATTTGACTAATTTTAAAGTTCTAATTTTTGAGATCGACACGTTTTTTAAAGAGAGCCGTACCCATGAGGCTAAAGTAAACTTTAATCGATGAGAAATTGTAAAATATCACTTACATTTTTCTCTTATTACTTCACAAGCAATATGTACAACGTAAAAAAATCTTTTCTTAGCAGAATAATAACGTATTAACTATTTTTAAAAGAAATGTTAAGTTAAACCAAAACAAAACTACATTATAAGAAGTGAACTCTTATATGCATACCCCTATTTGTTGAACGACTAAAAAGCCCATATAAAAACTCCGGTTATAAATGAACAGCCTCGTTATAGGGGTTCCATAATTTCCTTACTCACACATCGCAATGAAGGCAATATAGGGACTGTTATAGAAAATATGCAGCCTTGCCCCTTTTTGCCAACTTTATTAAGCTTAACATACTTTTCGTATAAAAACCTTGTTATAAGTAAAGTAACTAATTATCCATAAGTTACATTCTACTTAACTTATGTTGTTTTTTTTTTCAGGTTAATGCTGAATTTCGTATAAAACAGGATATGCAGAGAGAACCTAGTGTTGAGACACTCCGTTCCCCTCTTTCCAAAGAATTTTCGTGGAATTGTGTGTCGAGTGGCAGAACTGAACGCAACGCTTTGAACTGTTACCAGAGCGAAAAAATGAAAGGTTAATAAATAATAATTCATTTCTCCGAGTGAGAATTGAACCCGCAACATTTTCCTTTTCTTTCATATTCAATTTAACTTCAGCTGTAACATGTTCATTTGCTTAAGATCATTATTTATTCTTTCAATAGTACCAGGCAGTTCGGCAGAAATCGTCAGCATACGTTGATTGTGAACAAGACGTTCTAGTTTTATAACAAAGGAAGAATGAAAATAGGACGATAATCAGAATAAGAGAATGGATTAGTTTTCTTAGGTAGTGGCAAGATTTGGGTTTAGATTTTTATTTACATATCTTAAATATTCTTTAATATGAGCCCAGTCGTAGCACAGGGGCACGTGTGACTGTAAAAGGGACAGATTGTGGGTTTGATTCCTACTCTAGAAAAAGAAATATTTACTATTTACTTCTTTTATTTACAAAGACTAATGTGGAAAGTAATTTCGTAAAAACAATAAACATATATATCAATT
Organism: Heliconius aoede; assembly: GCA_037355905.1. NCBI lineage: Eukaryota > Metazoa > Arthropoda > Insecta > Lepidoptera > Nymphalidae > Heliconius > Heliconius aoede. The sequence goes on along the minus strand of JBAIZZ010000052.1, from coordinate 820,381 downwards.
ATTTTATCCTAAAGTTAATTAATTGAAAATTGTGAGGAATGCGACAAAAAAACGCTTTTTCCTTAAAATCCGAAATGAACTATTGTATTTTATATCATGAAATATATTTATTTTTGTATGTATTTTATTAAAAGGCACAGTAACTAAAGCGAATTGCAAAGGGTAATTTATTTTATTTTTAAATTACATGTAAGCTCCATAGGTTCAAGTTCGACATAGATATTTCATCTTCAATAATTGTTACACACGTGAAATTAAAAATAGATTATTTTTAAATAGAATTCAATACTTTCTATCTTCTATAGAATAGAAATACATGAAAGATTAAAGGATTCGTCAACTGACAGACATCTTGACAATGTCATGGTGAGGATTTCTTTTTTAGCTTCACGCTGTACCCAGCACGCAGCATGGTAGGCAGAGGAAACCTAGTGTTAAAACACTCCGTTCCCCGCTTTCCCTCGAATTCTGGAGATATTGCGTCAATTTGGTAACAAATTACAAATACACTTATCATTATAAAAACTTTATATGCTCTTCTATTACTTATTTTAACCCGAGTGGGAACTGAACCCACAAACAACGTGTTAACAATCAGACATAGCGGTAAAAGACATTATACAAAAGTGGCAAAAGAGAATGCATATTTTAATTTATATATAACTTCATACAAAAAGCATATTGATTCTGTATAAAAAGCACAGCAAGCGGCGCAGCCTACATTATTTATTCACAATGTTAAAATTAGACTCGGTTCAGTAAGTAGCCTTTTGTATAACATATCACTTTTAGAAATTGTTCTTTTCATTGGATTTATTAATAATAAGAATAAACACAATTATTAAGTTATAATATGAAAATATATTAGACTTCTTTCAGTCAATCCGTTATATTCTTTTTTTTTTATCATATATAACAAGAATGTATAGATGATTAATGATCCTGAATTCCGAGTCAAAATATTAAGTCGAATATTAATAGCTTTTATAAATTACTAAAGATTATAAAATATATATTCTTTGAGATATTTCTTAGTAACTCAAAAAGGACACATATATAAAATTAAATTAAATTTCAAAGTAGGCACATATAATATATAAAAATAAATTTTAATTTAATATAATTATATATAAAGCTATCTCTAAAACGTATAAGCTGCACTTGTAGACCATATGAGCTTCATGAGATACGTTAGAGATGGCAATTAATATTCATAAAGCTCATTAAAACTATACAATTAGAGTTCAATTATAACACACTCTGTATCCCACAAACCGCAAAGTTTAAAAGCTTGAACTTAAATTTTGCGGATATAGTTAGATGGTCCACATTTCATAATATATTTATTCGTGATTTGTGTAAAGTTCTATCCTATCCTACTAATTTTATAATATGAAAGTTTGTGAGATTTCTTATTTATTCCACTTTCAAGCGAAAACTTCTAAAGGATCTTAAATGACAGCAGTACAGTTATTAGAGTAAAAACCACTATTTGCAGTTTGATAATATAACACATTAGTCATTCTAAATCAATGTATATAGCAAGTATATTAAAAACATATAAAAACTATTTCAAACGAAAAAAAAGAACGAAAAGAAGAAGAAAAATACATTTTTTAATAACCGCATGAGGTACCAACATGATGTTGCGAGTCGAAACTGAAATTTATTAATTAAAAATTCATACATGGCAGACAACTTACAGCTAGTTGGATTTAAGAAGTATGTTATTTTTTTTCTTTTTCAAGCCTTAATATTCCAAAATATATTCATGTTAAGTAAATTTTAAAAGTGTGATTCCTCGAGCGTTGTAGGTGAAAAAACCAAACATGAAATGTGCAAATTAAACTGGCACAATATGCAAATGTGAAGTAAAATATAATTGGACTGGAAGTTTTCCTTCGTTTTTGTCGTCATTATTATGTTACATTCTTGTACTCTGGCTAAATAATTGAATTTTATATCTTATTGCTTCAGGATCTTAACTATCATACCAGGGTATACACAGGGAACCTAGTATTACTCCACATTCCCCTCTTTTGTCTCGATTGAGCTCGATAGAGCAAAGCAATGAAATAAATGAAATAATAATTAATTCTTTTGAATGGAAATCGGACCTATAACTGTCGTATTACAGTTCCCAAATTAATAACATTTTTTTGTTTTAAAAATATATTTTCCTAATATATATATATTCATATAATTAATATATTTCTTAGAATGTTTACTTTAATACTACACGACCTGTGTGGCTGGTGTGTAGCGTACACGTGCCACCGCTGAAGTTAAATATTTGACGTTACAGCTTAGGGACACGTTATTTTAGATATGTACGAGTGTCTAGTGCCTCCGCCAACACGAGCGCTGACCAAGTCACAGCCGTACTCTCCTTTTCTGGAACTAGTATACTAAAAAAAAATATATATATTAAAAAATTGCAGTTATTACATATTCTTATTAAAGTAAATACAATAAGAATCACATGCGTATATTTTTCAATTCAATTTGTCGATTAAGATTAAACTGAAATTTTCTCGGGACTTATCTAGGTCATTTATAACGTTTAATTTATTTATTACATACTATATAACTGCATAAATTATGCAACATTAATTTATGGAAAGGTTTTTGTTTGTAGTATCACATTCGCACGGGTTTGAGTTTCGACTCTCAACACTCAATGCCTCCAGAATTCAGCAGAAAGTGGACAGCGGATTGTCTTACTATTTTCTCTCTGTCTACCCTCCTGTGTGTGGGATACACCGAGACCTGTATATCACAATTTAGATTTGTTACGTCTAGTTTTACAGTTCAAAATTAAAGACAGTAATAATATATATACAATAAATAATTATTATTAATGATACTTACTAGACACAAAGTATCAACTACCCTACAAATCTTCCCTAACTACAATGAACATAAGACAATGCATTCCTCGACATTAGTGATGTAACGTAGATCGGGGGAGGGGTGAGAGCTTAAGGGCTTTATGGTCGAAATTTCCACAGAAGGTGAAGGTCAAAGCGGTCTTGCGTCACACCGTACGTACCGCACATTTCATAACTTTGCAATGTAAACAAAGACATTTCAGTCATATTTGATTGTATTTCCATAATTTGTCCCTCAGAAATCAATACAGAGGCTATTTTAACGATTTGTTGCAGTCCTTGAATAGAAAAGCTCTAAGTAAAACACGCCATGGGAAGTACTTCATGTAACTTTTATCGGTATCCTTAAATAATGCCTCATTCGCTTGAGAACACCTTTTTCAGTACTTTTGTTACGAGTGTGTTACATTTAAAGCTTTATACGCAATAAAGAATAATCTAGTTTACGACGAATCACCTTCGTTCGTGCCTTGTTTTATCTTGGTATCTACATTTTATTTATGTGTATTTAACTCTTTCTATAATATAGTTTCTTGATAGTCTAATTTTTTTTTTTTGTAATATTTGCAACTAATACTGATAATGTAAAAAAAGCTTTACTTTGTATCCCGCATATAGCAGGCTAGGCAATTGTTAAGTTAACTCGGTTTCCCACTTTCCACTTATTTTTCGAGGCACTGCGTTAAGTTACGGAAGTCAACGCCGGGCTTTTGTCTTAGTGCCAGAGCGAAGAAATGAGAATATTAATAAATAATAATTTATTACCTTGAGTAGAAATCGTACTCACAACCGTCGCGTTACATTCTACACCCTTGTTTTCTAGCGGAACGACGGCCTCAAATTATTAGTACTGATAATTAGTTTACTAAATATTATGAAAAGAAAACAATTATTTTTTTATAAGTAACCATTCGTTTAATAGAAACTAAACAGAGGTTCAAAATTACTCGTAATAAGCTTACCGCGAATAATTTAAAACCAGATATCGCTCGTAATTATATTATCAAAGCGCTCCAAAGTGCATCAAGCCTTAAGGCTTTAATAAGCTAATGTACCGACGTTATTTTAACGGTTTGGTAGAGTATTTTTCCGTAATTAGTTGGGTTCATTGACGATGCAGTGGAGAAGGGAAGAAGCTTAAGTATGCTGTGCAAGTTTCTCTAAGGAAGTTCAAGCAAGGTGCTTGAGGAATTCTGATGAATTCTAGTTGCGTGACACATTCATCATTTTACTAAGTTAGATATTGATTAAAGATGTTTCGAGACTCTTAGTTAACTTTTTAACAATGTTTTATACTAATGTGCATTCATTCAACTTCAACGTTCGAAGATTTTACTAAATACTATGAAATAAAATGGAATTTTTGTGCCGTGATGTTACAGAAACAATTAAGTTATTTATTATACATACAGACTACCCATGACGTCAGTTGTAGCGCAGAAACATAAGCATGTGACTGTAAACGCGACAGGTTCTGAGTTTGATTTCCACCGAAGAAATTAAATATTTCATATTTCATGAGGGATACAGGGAAAAAAAGTTTAACTGAGTTTTGAAATTAATAATATTGTATTTGTAATAAGGCTTTAGCGATTCCTTCTATATTAGTTAAATGTTACAAGAGATTCTCAATATTTCAACATAAGGCTTTATACATTAAGTCATGTGTAATTATATTGTAAATTTTAAGAAGTTATTAACACAAGCTAGCATAGGAAGATGCTAATTTCTCTCAAAGACTTTAAAGAGAAACTTTTTCATGCACCGATACAGTTCTTTCAACTTTTTCGTTACTCTTTATGGTAAAAGTATAAATTTAGTGAACTGTAACGCGAGTTTTCTACACTATACATCTAATATGGCGTGTAGAGGATGAAAGCATAATTTGTACAGTCCGCCGGGTAACCGCTATTGCTGGCAGCCTGCCACTGCCTAACTTGCCCAATATTACAAAAACTTCCTGCGATGTCGCGATATTAAAGAATAACGTAACGGTTAAAAAAATGTTATGTTTGAATATGGAAAATGGTTAAAGTTAAACCTACTTATTTGAAAGCTTTATTAAAAATTATTTATGTTTGTAACACATAAATATCCTGGCTCTGGACCCCTGGCCCATATCCCGCCGTCGATGTGTGTTTTAAATTTTTAAATTAATTTTGTACATTAATTACCTTTTAATAATTTTTTTTTTCTTATATAATAAAAGTATTTTTCATTTGATTTTAGTATTTATTCATTAGGTTAAATTTTGAAAATTGTGTTGAGTAGTGTATGTGTTATGTGTTCGATTCCCACTCGAGTAAATGAAATATTTAATATTTTCATTTGGAGCGAAAGTGTCTTAATTGGGAACGGAGACTTCTTCTGCCTACCTTGCTATTTGCAGGATATAATATGAAGACAAAATAAACTTATTTATTTTTAAAATATTAGTGTTAGTAACATAAATACTAATAGAAATACAGAAAATATCAATGTAAATACTTATTTTGTGTAAAATGTATGGTGCGTAATAAAAATACGACTAATTACTGTAAAGGTTATACGAAAACAACTCAACGTAAAAAAGTATGAAGGTTTTGCTAAACACGTGAAAAGAGTGGTGACCCTGACCGAGAATAACGTGGAAATAGAAATATGATGACTTATTACGTAACCCTTTAAGTCGCGCGAATGATTGCAACTTTGCATTTACTTTTAGATGACACTTTTTAATGAATACGCCCTAATTACAACACATAGCATACTGAAATATATAATATGTATATAATATTTCGTAAATAATAAGTTGTTCAAATATATTTATATTGTATTTTTTGTGCTATTTTCACATATTTCACATATTATGGGGTAGGCAGGACGAACCTCATGATACGACTCCGTAATTTAGATAAGAGATGATAAGATTCGGAGTAGAGAACGCAACGCCGTATTTTATATTTCTAGTGGCAGCAAGAGAAGAAAAAATTTAATATTAATTAACACAATTTATCACTCGTACAGTCCAATGCTATCCCACAGCGATAGTATGGCCTTAATAATTTATATTATTCAATTTTTTTTTATGCCATGTAAGCAGAAATCAATTGTAACTTACGTTATTTTGGTTCTGTATGTGATTATTTTTCGTAGAGCTTAATTGCAAACGAATATACATTTATCCTCAACGTGACAAGATATGTAACTCTACAAATGAGAAACGACATAGAAAGTATGATGAACTATTTGTCATGAGTGTCAAAACAATAAGAGATTTTATTATATATATATTATTTTGTTTTACGTTTACATAGCTAAGGGCAAGACAAGAAAAGAGTACATGTTAAAGATAGTAGCTTCACGCTATATCACGGACATACCAGGGTAGACAGGTAAGCAGGTTAGGCTTCTGCCCCCAATTCAACGCCACGTCTTAGTTCTTTACGAAAGTCTATGGATAGCATTGATAGCCCATTGATAGCATCTCTTATCTGCGACTTTCTCTAGTAATTAAGTTCTGTACTTAATTACTAGAGAAAGTATATATATACTTACATATAGATTCTTATCACCAACATATAGCGTGAGTATGTGCGAAAAGTTGAACGAGCGTAACCACTATTTTACCGACTAATTGATAAGAGAAAGGTATAGCCTATATACCTAGCGTTCACTAAAAGCTTTTGATTTAATTGCCTCATTAACGAGGAAAGCTTGAACGCTAATGGTATTCAAAGAAAATGTATTTTTAAACAGTGATCGTGGAATCTGATAAATAGATGATATTTCAATAGTTTAATCTTTTTTAGTTTTATGCTGTATCTCGTGCATAGCAAGGTAGGCAGAGGGAATCTTGTATCAAGACACTCCGATCTCCACATTCCGTCCATTTTCGAGAGACACTCTGCTGAGTGGTAATGGATAATTATCATTATTAAATATCCAATATTTGTATAATATAATTAAATATCTATAATTACTCTATCTAGTGTTATACTAATATATCTTAATATATTCTTAAAGAGTTTCTGAGGTTTTTTACATCCAAATACATTGTACAATTCTTCAATTTGAACCCGTAAAACAAAGAAAATTTTGAGACCGTTAGAGTGTAGAGGTAGCCGCGCTTTCTAGTACGCTTTACTCACACTCGTCTCCCGTTCGCAACTTTACATTGGGGTTCACAGTCACCGTCACCGTCGTACCACAATAGCTCGATGGGTTTTCCACATGAACCAGACAAGACAAGTAGATATGCGTCTTCATTGTAAGAGCCTAACGTCGGATATACTAAAGCTTAGAAAAGTTTTTTGTAGTATTTTAGTTATATGTAACGAAGCTTGCTAATAACTACCCGTAGACCTACAGTTATGAAATTTATAACCAAATATGATCTTACAATAAAAATGAAGAAAAAAATACGAGTAAGACTAAAAATTTGTAAGATATTTATAAATTGTTACAGAACCCTTAATGAGCGAGTCTGGTCGGTTGCAGATGGTCGGTTTTTTCTTAAATACACTCAAATAAACATTGAAATGCTAGAGTGTAGCGAGACTGCAGTGGCCACAAAAGTTCTTTTATAAGTATTTATATAAAATTAAGTTTAAAATACGTCGGTTGGGAACTAAATGTAAATTACACGTAATTGTCGTTCTCGCTGGATGGTGTCCAGAGTGCATTCTACCTGTTTATTTGCATATCACAGCACTAAAATACTAACTTAAATAAGTGTCTTGTTTAAGTTGAATCTCTCTTTGAATTTATACTGCGTATATTTACTATAATATATATATGATGCTAATTGAATATACATATTTATTATATTTTACTTTCGACTGTACTTTTTTAAGTTTGTTACCTCAGTTTTCAACACGCATGGGCAGACTCGACCGGATTTAATACCACCCCCGGCTTTTAAAACCGGCGTGAAGTAGTGGCCCTTGCCACTGCGTTTCGCATTAGGTAATGCCGGGCCCCGGTGCCCTTCATCTCCATCTTAAAGGCTGGCAACGCACTTGCGGCTCCTCTGGTGTTGCATGGGGTCGTGGGCGGCGGTGATCACTTACCATCAGGTGACCCGAACGCTCGTTTACCTTGTCCTCTCCCATAAAAAAAAATCAGTACTTTTGATTTGAGTGGACCGATTTTGATGATACTTATTTGAAAGCTGTTGCTCCCCGTGTTCTCATTTTAATTAAATCTAGTTCTATCAATTCCAACGATTAAGGAATCATTTTAGTCTTAAATGTGCAATAAGTATGGATGCGACAAATGGACGATTAACTTAATTTCAGCTTTCAAGTTTACAATTTGAAATCGGTTTTTTTATTGTTAAAAATTATATTATATATATATATACCATTATGAAAAGATATAAACCGGTTGATCGTTTAGAGAATTAAATTTCCAGAATAACAAAGTTTTTATTTGTGACCAAGACCCTAATACTCTTGCAATACATAATAAACTCAGCTTTACCGTTAAGACACATAGAAGTATAGAATAAAGTTTGCTTGAATATCGATTTCAAACCTCATACGTTTCAGTGCTGTGAAAGTTTCAAAGTACGCTTAAAGAACTTTACATTTTTTATACTTGAAGCTTCACTCTGAGGTGTCGGTTACGCTGCCGGTAGACTAGATAAAAGAAAATATTATTTTTCTTACTTTGTAGCATATATTACATGTAAAAATATATTAATATAAGAGAAAAAATAGTAGAAAGATAATTATTTCAATATTATTACGCAAATCGTATAGTTCAACGTAAAAGTTGCTTTTATCCTTTTCGCCTATGTTTATTAATTACAGATAAAAAAAGATGATCCTTCCTTTTCTAATAAAAACTTTAAAAAATTGAGAATGAAACGTAATAAAATCAAACTTATTTTTTATATTTTAGCGTCAACACATTTTTTGTTTGCTGCTCATGAATATAAATAATTGAAATATCTGTCTGTAATTTCAAAATAACCATGTTTTTCTAAGTGCATATAGTTGCATATTGTATATTTATTTACACGATAGCAAAAACAAACAATTTTAAAACTCTTAACAGTCTGGTTTCCTGTGTCCGAGCTAATTTCTATGTTACTTTCACTAAAAGATGATTATCTCAGAATTCTTGAATTTTCGGAATTTACGTGCAATAAATTGCCTTCCTTCCTACCGCCTAGATAGATTTAAAATAACTGATATATAACTTATAGTATACATATACATCAACCACAGTAATTTAATATGCCAATAACAATACCAGAGACATTCCAGTGTAACCTATACATACACATTCCTAAAATTGATCATATTAAAGTGTACAGAGTCAGCTTACTGGACCTGCTAGCTGATTCATTTTGGTCCTTCTCTTGTGTATATATTTTTTATATAAATATAAAATGACGTAAATATGAGGTCGTCATGGTGCGAAACAAAGAACAGAGTGTCTTAACACTAAATTCCCTCTATCTACCCTGCTATATACATGATATAGCGAGAATCTGAATAATGTAAATATACGTAAACAATTTATTAATAAATTTAATATATTAATTACTAAAATTTATCTATTATTTAATTATTTTATAGAATTAATCCTTTATTTTGCATCTACTAGTATGTTATACAGAGAATAATTACATGTTGTCATAAAGCATAAGGCAAGACCTAAGCTCATGCGAATACTACGCAGTTCTGGAGCACACGGCTGAACCACCCATTTGCATATTACAGGACATAACATGTGACAGGGGGGATTTAATACCGACTATGATATTCTCTTTGTGAAATATAATATAATTAACTAATATGATTTTCTTATCTAATATACCCGCCATTATCAGGAATTATTACTAGCAGTAAATTAAAATTAAATAGACTGATACTTTCTATCGTCATCATGCGTTAACGTTTGTTGAAAAAAAATCCTTATACGTAAATATAAAATAGGTTTTAATTCATTTGCTCTCAGCCACAAGCCAAAATCCCGGAAAAATTAAATATACTTACATTGCAATCCCGGTGTGCCCACATAAAACGTGGTAAACAACGCTATAAACGGGATTTAGTGCATCATGTGCAAATGTGAAAATAACATTTATCTTCTCAATACTAAAGTATATTTTCGAATGAAATTTTATAACACACGTTTAACTCTCTCGCATTTCAACTTGTGCACCGCTAAACGTTTCGACAAGAAATTATTCCTTGAAGTATGATATGTCAAAGCTGCATTCAAACTATAGATAATATTTATGTGATTGTTTATAATATGCTAACAACAAAAATAAGATTTAACAAATATATAAGAATTTCGACATAGCCTGAGCAGAACATATGTATGGCTCAGTTATTGGCGCTTGGGCGATTTCCAAGAGACGCAGGTTCAAGCCCCGATACGTTCAAACATTTATACAGTTCTAAATATGTATTTTTCTTTTCTAAGTATGGAATTACACTTTTGGAATATTAATAATATTATAGAAATTATATGTATTCACATATATAGGTATTATATATAGTATTTAGATTTAAATTTTATATATATATTATATTCAAATTTAATATTCTTTTCATAATTTTTTTTAAATTATGAAAAGTATAATTGTTATATCTTCCTCAAAAGAGATAAAATATTATGAGAAATAATTTTCCACTACCGCCACACGTACATCAGCTGCCAGCGATTATGCCAACCTACCTCTTGGCATTTAAGGACAGTCTAAAGAAAGGTCAAAGTGCATTAGTATTTATACAGGCAGTTTATTTAGATTACATTTAATATCTTGAATAAATCCTCACATTATCCCGTATACAGCAGGGTAGGCAGAGAAAACCTATCGTTAAGACACTTCGTTTTCCATATATCATATCTTTTTTTTTCTGACGCGGTTTTCATTCACTGCTCGAAAGATGGTCAAAATTAGTAGAAATTGATGGCAAGTACTTTCATTAATGTATTTCTTAATGCTTATGTGAAATAAATACCATTCTTTCATTAAAAAAAACGCTATGAATTAACTCCAACACCTAATACAATATTTTTTTTTTTTTTTTTTTATGGGAGAGGACAAGGCAAACGAGCGTTCGGGTCACCTGATGGTAAGTAATCACCGCCGCCCACGACCCCATGCAACACCAGAGGAGCCACAGATGCGTTGCCAGCCTTTAAGGTGGAGATGAAGGGCACCGGGTCCCGGCATTACCTAATGCGAAACGCAGTGGCAAGGGCCACTACTTCACGCCGGTTTAAGATGCCGGGGGTGGTATTAAATCCGGTCGAGTCTGCCCATGCGTGTTGCCATTACTGGCGACGTGACTCTACCACACGTACTTTAGTCGCCTCTTACGACACCGACAGTACCAGGGTGATCCTATTCTAAGCCGGGACAGCCACACGGCAAAGCTATAATACAATATCTGTTGTTTGTACAAACTAAGTCGTTTTACTATAAAATATTCCACCACAGATATTTAAACATACCTACCTACTCGTTTACAATTTAAATATTAAAAAACCTAAAAAATAAAATAGAAATACATCTGGCGGTCCGTTACTTCGCCCGTATAATAGTGGAGGCGTTGACTCAGCATTTCGTATTCAGGGCCTTCCTTTTCCACTCTTTGTGTTCTGTACGTTTCATTTGAAAGCCAAATGGGTCAGTGGATTCGCTTACTTACTTCCACTAGATCGCTGCGGATATGCAACACGATATGCTTTGATTGCTCACGGAAAACTGATGAATTTTTAACATGATTTTTATTAGTTTTTGTGTAATAGTTTTTTGATTTTTTTAATAATTTGAATATATTAATACTAAAAATATTCAGTCAACGTTCATACAAGATACTAAACTAATACAACCCACATTGATATATACTTATTATAGCTATGAATATATATATATATATATATATATATATATTATACTCTCAAAGAGATAATAAATTTTATTTAATAAATCAAATCAAAATAGAATAATGTACAATACTCTCATTTTGTGTTCAATAAAAAAATTGTGTTAGCGATTTTTATAATAGTCTTACCAAAATAAGTATAAGGTTATTTTGATATCTCTATCTATTTCTCTACATATATTTTTTAAATACACATACGTGTATTTAAAAATTAAATGTGAATTTAACTATCTTTGTAACGCTTTCACGTCCTGAATGACTGAACCGGTTATCATGAAACTTTGTACAATTTTTTTTAATGGTATTAAAAAAGACATAGAATACTTTTTATAAGTTTAAGCATGTGATACCACATTTAAATATATTATATTTTATATATTGGAACGCGACAACGAGAAATACACAATGGGAAGTCATCGCATCGACTATTTTAAAGTTTGTATTTTCTATTCATGAACTTTGAAAGTAATGCACTTTAAATGAGTGAATATTTAGTTCTGTCTCTTTTAAAGTTGCGAGAGAGCGCAAATATTTCAAATCCGAAAAAGTATTTATAGTTTGTTATAACCAAATATATAATTTGAATATTTTACTAAGCTACTAATAAAATGTAACTGTAAACGCGACTGATTGTGGGTTCGATGTCCACTCGACAAATGTGAAACAAGTGAAGCATTTATTTAAATTATATAATATTTCCACCTCGTTTCCTCTTGTGTCGTATAAATATTTTTAGACTCGTGTAAAAACTTAGCGGACGGTGTAAATAAAGGTCAGGCACGTTTTGCCGATTTCAGTGGAAGTGGGAGTGTAATATTGAATGAAATTGATTTTAATTTATATTACAGAGTCGGTAACATTTTTATAGCTTCACGCTATAATCCCGTACGTATCAGACGGAACTTAAGAATCTAGTGTTAAGACACTCCGTCCTCATTAAGACACTTCCGTTCCCCATTTTCCGCCAAATTCTGGAGGCACTGTGTGTTGAATGGCAGAACTTATTATTTAAATATTAATATGATATATAATTATTAATTAAATATTTTATTTCCTCGAGTGGAAATGGAACCCACAGCCGTGTCGCGTTTGTAGTCACACTTTAACCAAAAAAGATAATTGGTATATAATATAAAACTTATATTAAATCTACAATTATCTACCTACTAGCTTAGCACGTAATATCTGTATAATACGAGGCCTTATCTGTTCTGGAGCTGAAGTCACGTTCCTCTATTAAGTGCAAGTGGCGGGATATGACGGGTTATCAATATTGAGCGTGTTAGCATTCACTCATCGGAGATCAGATTCCGAGCAGTGTTTAAGCACGCTTTACCAGATATGGTAGATTTTATAAGTTAAGTAAAGAACGTATATATATATGTAATCTACACGCATTTTGAATAGTAATTCTTCTTTATGTAACATTAAGCTTTTAGTTGAACTATTAAATTGATTTAGGTTTTTACTTTATTTTTAAGGATGGCGGTGTCATGCTGAAATCTAGCCCAAGCCAGCCCTAACCCTACTCTAGAGCCCCAAGACCTACGTCGTTTTAGAAGAGCTGAAATTTTGAGGACTATTAGTCTTATATGTAAAGATAGTATACGGATCCCTAATTTGAATGTCCTTTCAGAGGTAGCGCAAAATAAAGGTACATCTTTGTCTGGAAGGATGATTGAACCATCAAATTGGTTTGGGTGCTTGTAAGGGGTCCGGCCAGTCCGACTCCCACTTAATTTTTTTTTTTTTATGTAAACGGCAGCCAATTTTTTATTGTTTACTTTTAAATTTAAAAGTATGCATGTGGTGAAATAGACAAAAAGTAAAAATCACAGAAAAAATCTTGTGCAATTCGGCCATCTATTTTGAAAATGTCAGAATCTAGCATTAAAATGGTTTCTGCGAGTTGCTTTGAGTTTCCAAACGTTTCCGTCAGATTTCTTTGCACGTGTGCTCAAGATACTTCAGAATATATATTGAATTCTTTCTTTGAATATTAATATGTTATCGACAAAAATTTTACATGGAAACTATCGTTATTTAAAACCACGAAAAGAGGTGCCATCGTCACGAATAATAACAGAGCGCGCCGCCCCAGTTTGTGCTTTGACGGAAAATGGGAAGCCTAGTTTTTTTTTTTAAATAAAACAATGCCTTCGTAATAGCCGTTAGCCTGATTTCCTACCTCAAGGATAGCTGCTATATGTGTCGTAGACTATTGGGCTCTGAGGACTGCGAACAAACGTATGTTCTCATTATTTATGTTATTTTTGTCAATCAGTTGGTCCAGTTTCGGAAGACACTCAAGTCTTACTTGACGGCAAAATTACTGTAAACTTATTTACTTACTTAGCTTATAAATATAATATACTAAGGATATATCTGACAAATACTATCCTCAGTAAATGATACCTTTAGTCCTGTTAACTTACATTAATTTTTCTAGTAGGGATAGAAAGTTTATTTTACATAATTTTTTTTGTTACATAAGTTAAGCATAAATTGATATTATTTACTGAGTTGTAGACGGTAAGACTTATTTTCCAATAATGCGAATAATTCCAATAGATTCGCTCGTTTGAAATTTTTTTATTATCATTTATTATACTATATTGTGAATAAAATATTTTTCGTATATATAATATTAATATATTAAAAAAGTTTACTATTATATAGAGTTTGCTAAGCAACCCTAAAACACTACAGTGATGCTTTATATTACAGTTTACACCAAAGTTCGTAACGGAAATCGATTTCAGAGAGTAAGCTTCTATAATATATAGCATAAGCCAATTTCAATTAATATGAAGATTTCATTGTAAGGTTACAAAGGCAGAGTACGTACTTGGGCTCATCGACGAACTCGCTGAGGTAGAATAAAGGTTACCTTCTCAGGTTATATCGTCCATAAGGAATAGAAACCATGCAAGTGCGACGCTGTTATGTCACGAGTTTAAAATGTCCCTTCTTGACACAATTCACGAAGAATACCTGACTTTTGACATTGCTTCTTAAGAAAACGACGAGCGTCAAAATTGATAATAAATACATTTTATATGTTTCCTTTTAAAAATTATTTATTATCAATTTTGTTTTTGCTAGCAATAGGCCAATTAAAAATAATGTAGGTGTATCGTTACTATTGTAAACCCTGTTCCCTTAACAGAAAAAAATAATATTATGATAGTATCCAAATTACATGTTCATTTAAAAAAGGAAGTTTTTAAAGTTTTCCATAATTTTCATATAAATAAATAAATATGGTAAATTATTTTCAATAAGAACCTCAACGTGCATCTGAAACACACTTGACCGTATTTTTAAGCATGATGGATTTATATAGTAGCGTCGATTGCTATAGTAGAAATTATTTCTGATAAATAAAATATAGCTTTATTATGGGATTCAAATTCAAGAAATTATTTATTTCAATAAACCAATACTCTATCGCGCTGTAATGTACTCTAAGCCAGTAAATAGTATGTAAACTATCTAAAAATATATTTAAAAAGACATATAAAATTAGAACTAATACATGAGTATTACAAAAAAATATATTTTTTAAGAAAAAATTTCATCTTGCATTTTAGAAGCCCAACGCCGATTCATAGTATACCCCCAGAGAAATCTAACGCTTCAACATCAAAGAGAAATCATAAAAAGAAAAGTAATACGCTCATTGATTGTAGCAGTTGATATAAATTATTTCTATATAAAACTGTAATACGGCAATTATGTCAAATAAAGAGGCCAGTCGTGGCGCAGGGGATAAGTGTGTGACTATATATTACTCTAGTTTGCTGTGTTAATTCAAAAAATATTATTTTGGCTACAAAATAAACTAAAATTTATATTCTGTTCATATTAATTCTACACATAAAGACATATATGTTAAACTTACCTACGGTAAGTTTTTATTTAACCAATTAAATTAAATAACCACGATAGTTAGTTGAAATTCAAATAAAATACAAGGAAATAAATACAAATCGGTGAATATTTTATGAAATTTTAATTATCAATTTTACATATATACAAAATATCGCAGATACCAGTGTCGGCAGAGGAAACCTAGGAATCAAGTGTTAAGAAACCGTTCCTATTAAGACACTTCCATTCCTCACTTTCCACCTAATTCTAGAGACACCAGAGCGAAGAAATGAAATTATTAAATATTTCATTTCCTCGAGTAAGAATCAAACCCACAACATGTCGTGTTTACCATGCCACACTTGTACCGCTATGCCACGATTGAATGACGAATTTAAGTATATAGTAAAATAATGTATAGAAATATACTTTTTACAATTCCTCCATTGAAAACCTATTATGTTATATTCAGCGTCGATTACCCGATAAGCTGGAAGTCACACGCGGCGGGTGGTGTGGGGTCTAAAGGGGGATAATTGTGAATAATTTATCACCTACGTGGCAGGAGGCCAACCACGGTCAGTGCTCCACTCGTGTAAAACAAACTAACATAGAATTTAGAAAATTTTATGGACGAGATATATTTCCTATAGATTAATGATTTATCTTAGGATATAATATCCACCCACGAAAGATACATTCTTATGTTGAAGACGAATTACGAACACATATATAAGGCGCGTCTATAAAGGGAGTGTTTTCAAAGACTGGCGATACGATAAATCGAGTTTTTTTAAGTGGTTAACGCGCAAGCTCGTGTCTTCTTGGGAGCTTGAATTGAACCAAATTCCTTTCACCCCTTGAGGAAATATCCCGGGATAAGTAGTAAATAGCGTCCACTGAGCTATCATCTGCACAGCAATAAATGCTAGAACCCTCGAATATGTCATTGATATGCAAAAGAAACAGCGTAGGGACAGCTCGCACGGGCATATGCATATATTCTTTGGAAGCCCACAGGATAGAAGTTTAGCAAGGAGCGCCCCATGCATGCCACTCTCGATCAACGGTCTTCGTTATGTTTAGACTAATTGTCCCTTGCTCGCTTCGCTCACCAATCCCCGACTTACATTGAAATTAAAGTAAAATAACATTAATAAATAACAAGCCTCAACAATATTCGGGCGTAATCTTAAAAATAAATAAACGCCCGAGCAACGTTATATCGTATACTTCAAAAAATCACAAATAATAGATAATTTTCAATTATTTTTTTCAGCTTGCTGTATCTCACATGAATTAGAGTAAACAGAGAAAGCCTAGTCCTAAGACACTCCGCCCTTTAATTTCTGCCGTATCTATTCTGAATACATTGCGTGTTCAGTGGCAGAACTCACCGCCATACTTTGCCTCAACACCAAAACCAAAAAAATAATAACATTAAATATTTAACTTCCAGGTTACTGGGAATCGAAACCATAAACTTTCATGGTTACATCACACATTTGTTTGCGCTACGCCGGCCGGCATCAACAACAACTAAATATATTATAAACCTTTTTTTATCTATTGAACAATATAATAATATATTATTTTATAATTAATCGCCGATCACAATGTAAGCTTCAATTAATCAGAAATGGAAGCCAGACGTTGTTCGCAAATGCACCGAATAACGTAGCAATTTTCCAGCCCACAATCTAGAGAAAAGCAAGTGAAATTGAACCTAATGTATTTGATCTAAGCTTGCTTTTAGTCTAAACGCACTGTCACTGCGGATTTTCGGCGAATACTTAACAAGTTAGAGAAATAAATAGAAATTATATTTCATTTTCGTGTCGGTCGTTCAACTCCATTGCACTTGTGTTGAATACGTGATACAGTGACACGATATTAGCGATCCAAAAGGCTGTGGCCTATATTCTATAACCTAAATTGACAAAACTATATCTATTTATAATTCTAATTATTTTAGATATAAATATAACAATCTAAATATATATTTTAACCACCTATATCTATTTTGTCGTTTCTATTTCATGTGAAGTATGCCTAGTTTTGGTAAATATAAAAAAAAATAACTTATATAGATAAAATTAAAGCTTAAATTCTAATTCGTAACTTAATGTAGATAGGTAATATGGCCTATGGCTGAGTTAAATTGAGGGCGTCGTGGTGTAGAGGCGCAAGAGTGTGACTGTAACGCGATGGTTCTGGATTCGATCTCTACTCAAGGAGTTTCTTCGTTCTGGTAACGAGGCATAAAGCGTGGCGTTGAGTTCCGCCACTCAATACGCAATGCCTCCAGAATTCGGCGGAAAGTAGGTAACGGAGTGTCTAAACATCATGTTCCCTCTGCCTACCCTGCTGTGTGCGGGATACTGCGTGAAGCTGATTTACATAGGTAATATGTTCGTGTATAATAAGACAACTTTCTCAAAGGAATATTATCGAGTCTCGAATCTCTCTTTTGAACTGTACTAAATAGAAGTAGCCATTAAGTAATATGGGCCTCGGGCAAGCTATTTATGTAAGTGTTGCGCTGAAAAGATGAATGAATCTGGGATGAAAATGTGAAGAGAACCTTGTTTGAGAGGTTTCAATATAAATATGATACGGTGCCGATAAACTTAACATAACGGAACGGGTTTCTTATCACTTGGTTTCCAGGTTACACCTGCCTATGCTGTTTGCTGCATGCGAGATACAGCGAAAAGCCGATAAACTATATGAAATAAAAGATGCCAAAAAAAGAGCTGACTCTAAAATTCTTTAAAAATATTAAATAAACTCATATCCACACATAAAAATTTTGTGTTATGTTTTATTCTTGATACGGCAAATACAATATAAATAATATAAAATCATTTTCTTGCTTAACTTTCAGTTATATTAAAATATATTAAAATTAATAATTCATTTTTTTCTTCATAAAACTGACAGATATTTACGATGTCTGTGAAAGAACCATGAGTAACCAAACAATAATTAAAACACTGTTTCACCAACAGATATTACTGAAAGTTAAAGCACTTTGCAGAATGACATCGTCGCGCGACGCTTTGTGTTATATGCGAGTATACGCTATACGCTATACGCGCCCATAACTATTAAGGATTTCGAGATAAAGCTAGGGCAGCGTTGCGAGCTTATTTGTCCGCGGCTAGTACGCGGCTGTTACAATATGATATTAAAGGGTGAAGTAAGAAGGAAAGTGGCGCGAAAACCAACCTGTGACGCTGAGCAAGGACATGGTACGACCTGGCTGGCCCCTCGACCCTCGGCGGTCGGCGGGGCCGGCGCCTCACGGGCCGCCGCGGGGCGCCATAGCTCACACGCGCGCCCGGCTCTGCGCGGCCCGGCGACCGACTGACGCCCGACGCCTCGCCGCCGAGCCATCAACCCACGGACCGCGCACTCATCACACACGCCTGAGCCCGCTCAGCCCGCCAGCTCGCTCAGGTTGCCACAATTGCACGCCGTGCCCGATCCGAAAGCTCGTCGCGTTAACGCCGCGAGAGTAATAAGGCTCTGAAAGCGCATCCACACGTTTTTACGCTCGCGTCCAGTGCGCATGCGCGGTGGCGACGTCGTCTGACATCACCGGCACCCGGATTATTTTCGCCCGGCGAGGTAAATACCCTCACATCGATCGGACCCGGTTTAACTGAATGCAATTATTGCACTGCCCTACTCTCTAGTACTGTCCGTGTTACGTTTTATTGGTGGTCTAAGTAAATCTTTTAAAGACCTACACTACCATAGCTATTTTGCTTGCTACGAATGTGTAGACGTTGTGGTTTGATGTATAGGATTGTAGGAGAAAGCTCGGAATTATATTATAAACTTTTAGCAGACCCCTTATTCTAGCAACGACTAGATAGTGGTCTGTTCCCAGATCAAAACCCCTGAACAGTCGCGTGTTCATAACTTGGTTTCGAATACGCTGACCCACTAGGAACAAATCAATCATACTTTTCCCTTCCGTTCGCTCCCATGTATACATGTGAATTTGTTTGTGGTCAAACATCATGTTTGCCACAAGCAAATTTCTTTCCTTGCAAATTTCCAATATAAGCATTCCAGCCTCATTTATTCTCTGGTCACTGCCCTAGCACTCCTCATAACCGCCTCGCGCAGTTCCGACCCATCCGTTCAAATCACCACACATTATTAACATCTCGTTCGCTCTAGCGCTACCTAGAACGTCCTTGACACTCTCCCAAAACTCCTCGAGTACGCCTAATGGAACTAAGGATACCGGCACATACGCCACTAACAAGAATACTCTTTTTACCCCCAGCTTGAAGCGAACCCAAAGCAGCCTCGGGAGATCCACCATCGAGAGGACAACAATACACCTACATCATGGCAGCCCCGTTCGCTCTCTGGAACGCCGGAAGACCAGAACCAGAAAGCGACCTGACTGCCTGATAAATCGCGTCACGTAATTGCCCTTTCGCTTGGTCTCAGTCACACAAACGACATCCAAATCTCTATCATCCATCACATCTAATAATTCATTCATCTTTTCTTCCATCCCTCCTCTTACATTCTACGTAGCTATTTGTAGCTCCATCTTCCACCTCCCGCCGTACTGGACATGGCGTGCTGGGTGGCGGTCCCCAACGCCGCATTCGCGTCGCCACTTGACACACCAGCGGGGACGCACTGGAACGCTATAGTTTGGTGTACGTAAGACACAATTAATGAATTCGACACAATAATACTTCTAAATTGCTAAGAAAGAAGTATTATTGTGGAAGAAATTTTACTTGCATGTTTTTCGTAGCACCTATCAAGTACATAGATGATTAAAAAAGTCCCATTAAAGTTTGATTATTATTGGCCTATTAGTACCTTATCTTTTCTACAATGTATGCTTATTTTTATATATTATATAATAAATAATAGTTTTACAATTATTTATTATCTTAGACATATAATATTATAGAGACAAAATTTAGTACTGTCATTATATGACTAAAGCTATAACTTGTAAAACCACGTCTATATCGTATTTCTAATTCCCAACACATCTCTATGTATCACCTGCAGTAAGTACTACTAAGCTGAGATATATTCTCAATTCGTGTTATGTACCATTATTCTGCAGTGGTTTCGTACTTTAAATTCAGGAAGAGTTCATCTAACAATTTATGCGAATGCTTTTAACTAGCTCGCGTCCTATTCACTTTTAGAGTAGTTTTTTTCTCAGTTTCCCGCTCTATCCCGCAAATAGCAGGATAGATAGAAGTTTTAAAACACTCCGTTCCCTAATTTCCGCTCAATTTTCGAAGCATTGCGTGTTGAGCGGTGGAACTCAACGCGGCGTTTTTGTATTTATTTCTTAAAATACACTAAATAAGGATGATTTTTTTAAATACTTTTTGTAAGTTCAGCGAGTATTCAGTGATTATAAACGCTCTTTTCGTAGACACTCGGTCTAACCCTTCACTTTCCTGTACAATCTACCCATCTAACTTAGTAAGTCTGATTAAAATTGCGGCCACTCGAGACGTGTTCTCATTATGCAAGTTGACGGCATCCTCTTATATTTTCTTCATCAGACCACCATGGCAAGTTGCAATGGCATTATAAGTTAGTGTCAAAAATATTATTTCTCAATGACTTGTTGTATCCAACCTGCCAATTTTGTTATATAATTCCCACGTGGTGAAAGCGTCACTCGGCCCTCCCGACTTAGTACGGAGTCTCTCGAACTCCAATATAAATATCGATCTGGTATCCGCGGACGCGCGACACAGCCGTGACGTCACACGCTACGCGGCCCTCCCACACTGTAAAAAGCGTCTTATATGAAACGTTGAAAGCTCAAAGTTGAAATAGAAAAGCTTGTCATAGTTGAAAGGTTGTAAAAATGGTAGATGCCACCAAAGGTAGGTACTCCCAATGTGCGAGCCTCCTGACCCATATTAGGTGTAAATACTCTCTTGCTAGCTAATTGCATATTGTGTATGCAATTTGAGTGTAACATCTAATTCTATGACTTTATTATAAAAATATATTATAATTTATTATAAAAATATGTTATATATTATAAAAATATATTACATATGATAAAAAAATATGTTATATTTTAAAACACTTAATTATGGAAAATTATGGAAATATTGTTATTAACTTTAGTGTAGATATTTATGAATATGATGTGGAGAATATTTTAAAGTTATTGCTTTATTTTCAAGTAATAGTAATAGGTATGTTAAGATTTGTATCTTAAAAATTGGCTATATGTGGAAATCTTCTCAATCTTGATATTTGACATAAGATACTTACTTACGTATTTAGTTACACGCTGTATCCCTGCCGGGGTAGTCACAGACAACGGAGCTCCAAACGCTACGGTCTCTACATTCCTCTCTTGACTCGTCCACCGTACTTCTTATGCTTTTTTTGTTACCTTCCTAAAGTATCTTGTATGGTGTTTTCAAAGGTCAATTGAGATGTCCCCTACGTCTCTTACCGCTAACTTTTCCATTATAAATCTTTTTTTTCATCACTCATGGTGGAAAGAAATGTTTTTTTTTTTCGAATGGACTTCATTGATGTTGACCTGGACTGGTCTTGACAGCGTCATCGAGATGGGAGGGGAGCAAAAGTATCTCGTGAGATAGGACTGGCCTCGCCGCCTCTTACAGCGGCGGAGTGTGCCGTGAGATCTAGAATGACGCTACGAGGGCGTCAAACAAGTGTGGGTGAGGAACGTACTTCGACGCTTCGACAATGAAGAAAAGAAACAAACATATATGCATTTTATATAGTGAGATATAAATCGTCGTCTATCGCGTACAGTATGTT
The DNA here is from genome assembly GCA_037355905.1 of Heliconius aoede. Lineage (NCBI taxonomy): Eukaryota > Metazoa > Arthropoda > Insecta > Lepidoptera > Nymphalidae > Heliconius > Heliconius aoede. The sequence continues at coordinate 797,898 of JBAIZZ010000052.1, read as the reverse complement.
ATAGGTATTCTTGTAAACAGAAAAAACTGAATTGTCCTCAGATTTCTGAAGATACAAGATGAGAAATCAACTTTGATGAAAACTAAGCTGACCTCTATACACAAACACGCATAAGACAAAAGCAAGTCGTTGAGTACGCTATAAACCACTGTAACGATTGTGTCATATCGTTTACCACCTGTAAACTACTTTATGTCGTAAGTCAAGAATTCGAATTGAGCATAAAAATTGACAAGCTTTGCATATTTATAACTTATTCCTGTATATTTAAATAGTAGAGAAGTGACAGAGAGCCCAGTCGTAGAGCAGAGGTGTGACTGTAAACGCAACAGGTTGTGGTTTCTATTCCCACTCGAGGAAATGAAATGTTAGGTATTTTCATGTCCTCTGGTGTCGAGACAACACTCGGCGTTGAGTTCCGCCACCCAACACGCATAGCCTCCAGAACTCGGCGGAAAGTGAGGTGTGGATTTTTTTAATAGAAACAATGTCTTAACACTGGATTCCGAGGGTCCTATTACATTCGGGATATAGCGTGGAGCTGAAAAAAAAAAGAATCTACATCATGGAGTATAGTAGTTTTCGACTATAGTAGTTTTCGAAATATTTTAGGAAAAAAAAAACTTTTTTCTCATTTTAGAACCTGCTATCGCCAGTATTGTACGAACAGTTTATTTCAATTTAACTATACATGGTAAAAATATTTAAACTTTTATTCGTTTTTTAATTTCCTAAGTAATGAATTTGATAAAAAGAATAAAAAATCATATAATATTTACAATCATGTCTTTTATTCAAATTGTTTAAATACATTAATTGAAACAAATATACAAACTATTTACTGATAACGCAAATAAATTAAACCATTGTATTATTACATCACACGATTAAGTAAAAACGAGGCCAGTCGTAACGCAGAGGCACGAGCGTTTGACGCGGCAGGTTGTAGGTAGTCTTCACTCGAGAAAATATAATATTTAATAATATTTTAATCTTTAATATTTCTTCGCATTCGCTTTATTGTCGAAGCAAAACGCGGCGTTGAGTTCCGCCACTCAACACGCAATGCCTCCAAAATTCAATGGAAAGTGCGAGGCCATTTGTCTTAACATTAGGGCGCTCTCTGCCTACCCTGCTACATGCAGCATACAGCGTGAAGCAGAAAAAAATAAGTAAAAACCACACTATCACCATTTCTAGCAAAATCTACACATAATATTTACTTATAAAACCAAATATTAAGTGCATTACAAAATACGATGCAGGAACATTGCAACTTGCTATTTAGCTTATATTAAAAATCCTTCAAAATTATATTATATATTAATATCGACTATATTTATATTAAAATTACAAAAGTCTGCATTATAAATTTGATTTGATTTTTTTTTCTTTAATTTACTTGAATTTTCCAATGTTGTCTATTTATTTCAATTTTCTTTTTGTATATTTTCTTCAACATACTGTTTGTTTCTTTTGCCAATATATTTAGACTAAAGTAAAAATAATTTAACACAATCTATGTACAATCATTTTAAAACTAAATAATATTTACATGATTCTGACGTAAAATATGTTTTATTCAATAAAATTTTCAAAATAAATTAGATTAAAACCATTAAAATACATTTAATTTGCATTAATGAAAATAACATAAAATAAATTTGTTTTTATTTGTGTGTTTAATTATTCAGCTTTTCTTTAAAATAAGCTTAATAAAACCATCATATACTAGTATATATTTTGCCACAAAAAAGCTTTCTAGACCTCTTTTGCAACAACAGCCTCTCATCGTTATTTCTTAGCTTCTATACTTTTTAATTTTTTAATACTTGTTGTATGTAAGGGCTTTTCTTCATCTATATTCTGCATTCAATTTTATGAAACAATAACAGCAAACTCTTAGTATATCTCTTAATATTTTCAATACTATCTCAAAGATGTGTATAGGGCCATGCCTAGTTACACCATTGTAAATTGTAATATGTCATATAATTTAAATTCATATTTTGAAGATATAAATATAAATCTTACATGTCTATTTTACATTCTAACAGTGTCATAAAAAACTGGAAAATTGGTATTATTGTTTAATATGTAACCTTATTTAATAGTTATTGCTATTATTTTTAAAATTTATTTATCTTATCACACAATTTTGTTTAAAAAATTAAAAATAAGGACAAAGAAATTCACTATATATATATATATATATCTTTAAAAATGTACAATTAAAAATTGAATATAACGCAGAAATGCAAGCAATCATCAATCATATTTGACATTAATGTTTAATAAAATAATATATTATTATAATATTTGTCTGCTTCATATTTTTTTGCATATATGTAGCAGTTCTGTCAATCAAAATTAAAGGTTTCAATGTAATGGAGTATCTTAACATGAGGTTCCCTCTGCCTTCCCTGCTATATGCAGGATAAAGTGTGGAGCTAAAAAACCTACACAATTATATTTTTAAAAAGACTTAAAATTAATAACATTAATGTAAAAATTTTGCCAAGTATTACATTACATTATTGTGGCCTTCAATAAATTTCAAATACTTCTCATGTCTATCTGCATAATTATCATCATCTTTTCTTCTTTCTTCAACGAATTTTTTCTCATGTGACATAACAACATTAAATAAAACACTAGAATATATACGGCTAGTGTCATATCTTCCAATTTTGGCTTGCTTTTGCCGTATATCATAATTGCAATTTTTGCAACTTTTTTTTATTAAGACACCATTGTGTCTAACCAGACCAAAGTAATCGTAAAGTATAGTAATGATTTCATGTACGACAAATCGTCTGTGATACCAGAGTGTCTCGTGGAACTTATAAAATTGTATCAATTCATTATTAGACACCAAAACGTGAAATAGTATATGTAATTTCCAATATAACTGAACATAATCCACTGTACAATTACAAATTTTATTGGAATATGCTAGCAAGAACTTCACAAGATTCTCGGCAGAATAAGAGATCAAATTTTCTTCAGATGCCTGTATTGTCATGTCTTTAGGAAGGTTTGAAGCCAAGACTCTAATGAAGATTTTTCTTAAATTAATATGTAATATGTTTTCTAAATTTAACCATGAATTATTAGAAATGTTATATATATTTTTTATACAAAACTGATGGTAATGGAAGCAGCTATAATCAGATATATGCTTTGTAGTCCATTTTTCTGAAAAATTATACTCCTTTATGTATAAAGCATTCAGGTCCAGCTCCGGAATACTTGTTTTAATTGTATTTATGAGCCATATCCTGTGGTTCCAACTGTGGTAATTATTAGGACATTTGTCTGAAGCTAAATCACAAACAACATATTCATTGTTTATAAGATTTTCAATATTGCTGCTATGAAGACTGTTTATATCTGAAATATTTAAAGAAACAAAATTATGTCAAGTTAACAATACATATATTCATATATATTGTAGTGGTTGATTCTGCTTTGTGTTTGAACCTGCACATAGCAGGATAGGCAGAGAGAACCAATTGTCATGTCAGGTAACTTCATTCTTCTTTTTTGGCCAAATTTAAGACACTTTGTGTAAATTGCAGAACCTACAGTGTCTCAGTCCACACTTTGTTTCACCCAAGTGAAGAAAAAATTCATTCTTCCAAGAGGGGACTGAACCACCACTATCTTTTCTATCAAATTCTATTCCACTGTCACAATGGCCTATAATAAATAACCTATAGAGACATATTTATATATAAATGAAGCCATATCAATAGTAGCAAGCTTATTTCTACAACACATATCAACCCATACCTTGAAATATGCATTCTAGGATCCATCTTCTGTATGCAAATACCTCATTACATTTAGGTTTTCTTGACAAAACGAGCCTGGTGAAATGCAATTCAACATCCTTGTCTAAGACACGATCCAGTACCATATCGCGTCTCTTATTCCATAGCGAATTAATCTCAGGGTTAAGCAACAGAGTGACGTTCATTAATCTTATTAGGCGATCATAGTTTACAGTGGAAATCTTTTTTGGTTTACGTTTAAGTGTAAAACAATATTTGTCGAGGATTTCTGAGTAACAATACATGTATACATGCTTCACGCACCAAGATTCTAGACCTAAACAATTTTCTAAGTGTAGAACTGGAGATTTGTTTTGAAAATTAACATCCATCGGAACAACATCAAACGCGTACCTGCAATATTGCGCGTTCACTTTTAATTTTGTTTTTGTAAGCAAAATTACATTTAAATATTTGAATTTTTGCCAAATGTATACTCACAGCTCCGATATTTTAGATAAAACATTGTGTATATCTTTTATGATTTTTTCCACTAATGCAAATTTATCTTCTTCCATGATATTATTAAAATATTTTTATAATTTATTAAGAGGAAACACTACTTTTCAGAAATTGAATTAGAAAGTATTATCGGAATGTTTTCACTTAACCCATTTTCGTATTTAGTATTTACTTCTGTGATCGTGTGTTTATCATTTTTTTAAGAAGTTGCCATAAAATATAAACCTGTAATTTTTTTCATAGACAAATTGAAAAATATAAAGAACGAACTGCAATTTCATCCACTAGCTAGTTTCAGGCATTAGCTAATTTTAATTTTAAATAATTGTGTTACTTTAACTTCTTTAATAGAATGGCTGATATAATATGTATGAACCTGTTATCTCTTTTATTATAAATATCGAACAATGATTATCACAAAAATAAACAAAAAAAAAAATTATTAGCACAATAACTGATCTTGCAAAATCATATACAATAAACGAAATTATTACAGTAAACGACATTATCACAACTATCATTATCTGATGGAGCAATCAATGATGGACATTCAGAACTAGGCAGTGAGGGTGAAGCGTGCCCCATCAGTAAGGACCTTTCAAGACGATATATTGTACTGTATACATTCACTGCAAGAGATGAGAATGATGTTGATGTAGAAAGAGGGGAGTTTGTTACAGTTCTAAACAGAGAAGATCCAGACTGTTATTGGATTGTACGGAGCGATGGTCAAGAAGGTTTAATTCCATCTGGCTTTGTTTATCCTGCTGTTCAAGCATCATCAGATCAAACAAATCAAACGATGCACCCCCCCACCACAAAACAACACAATGCTGTCCACTAACAACAGTATGAACAACATTAGCAATATTAACAACACACAACAAGACAGATGGACGCTACCACGGCACGTAGTAGTTATTTTTATAATTATACATTCGTAATTTTTTTAATAATAATAAATCCGGAATCTTTATTGCTCTAAAATAGTTCAAATTTGTAGTTTAATATTTGTTAAAATATAAGGTACCGTACGGTTACTAAACGGTATGGTACGGTATTAAAGTACTGTGCGTATTTTATTGAAAACAGTGTATTTATTTGATATTCAAATCGTATTGTATAAATGAAATCTAAATAATTTGTTACTAATTTATCAAATTTTTTTTACATTTTTTTAGAGTTCAATTCTTTAATTATATTTTAGGCATTTGTATTTTTAAATCCATCACTCACGTCGTATCTCTTGCCGTGTTGTTAACTGTCAAATGTCAAACTCCAAAACATTGTGCTTATTTGAATGTGCATACTTTTAAATTACTTTTAATTTTTATAAATGATCCAGTAGTCATAATTTAATTAATATAATTATACACTGTTGATGTACAACGATCTCAATTTAATCATATATTTATTGATAGATAGTAATAATGGTTTGTAAGAATTACAATAACTCGCATATATTTGAGCAAAGTATTTATTTGTAACGATATTAATTTGTTTCAGAGTGCTATATTTAATTTTCAAAGCTTATTATCAGTGATACTACTATTAATATGTACCTGCGCGTATTTAAGGTCCTTTTTCCCGAGCATCATGGACCGTAACAAAACAGGGTAAAATCTTAGCTTTTAACAATATTATAAAATTATTGTGTTTTTAGCTTCACGCTGTATTCTGCGCTTAACAGAGTAGGCAAAGGAAACCTAGAGGCCAAGTGTTAAGACACTTCCTTTCTCCAATTCCAGAGGCATTGCATGTTCAGTGGTGGAATCAATGCCACTCTTTATTAATTGTTATTTTTTATTTGTTTTAGACTCTTGGGTACATTCTGGAAATGTGCAAGGATCGGTGAAAGAAAATCCCCCTATGTTGCCACTTGCTGTGTATTTATGGCATTTGCTATACTTTTTCTGACATAAATGTGAATGCATTTTTATTAATGGAGTGCAACATTAAGCAATGTAACATACACAAATAATTATAAATAATAAAGACAATATTCGTTTTCATTATTATTTATATTAAGTATCATTTCTAGCACAGACCAAATTTAAGTAAAAACAGATATATTACTAAGATAAACATACAGGGGTTCTTATAAAAAACAATTTTATGATCATATTTGTAGCCACCAATAGACAATTATATTTAGATTATAATTACTAAAAACAATTGAATCAAATTGAATTGAAATTCAAATATCATATAATAGAAAATTTACCATTTCTGATTTCAAAATATAATTAATAAATGGAAAGAAAAGATTATAATTTTTTTTTAAGAATTCTGTATAAAACTTGTCCTATACAAAATCGTTATTTGAACCAATACTAAGTTGAGATTCAATTATTTAAAAAATCTAGTACATATTTAATTGTATATTCTAAAATATCTAGAAATTAGAGCATTAATCAGTCTAGACATTATCTATTTAGTAACTAACATATTTATACATACAATGACAACTACTACTACAAGCTATTTCTAAACAAATAGCCAAACCTTAAAACAAGACTCACTATATATTTATTATATTTGCTATATCGTTATCTAGATATCTGTTTCGTTTCGTGTAAAAATTTAAGCTAAAAATTAGATATTATTTTGAATATATATAACAGTTGTAAAGGACAATGGGCAAATTATTATGAAACCTAGGCTCAATGCTGAACAGTAATACAAACTGAGGCATTTGAAAAGCTTATTAGGTCTTACTTATATTCAATAGCTATATGGAAGTTAAGTGCCTTCGTGTTATTTTAAAGTTAAAAATCAAATTAAATCATCACGCTGTAACCCGCACATAGCAAAGTAGGTAGTGTTAAGACATCTCGTTCCCCACTCTCCGCCGAATTTTGGAGGTATTGCTGGTAGAGTAGCGGAACTCGACGCCGCTCTTAGTATTAGTATAATGTTATTTATATCAAGATAAAACCACTCGTTTGTTTAATATTACTTACTTTTTGGTTTTGTATTTTTATTATATGTATAAAAACAGTGTTCGCATGTGATTTCGTTAGGTTCCATAGTATAAAATCAAATGTATTCCCAAAAGTTTTCATATGACAAGTTTCTTTACTGTGTAGATACGAGTCCAAAATTACTCATCATTTATTTTGATTGATTTTGGTAATAATGAGTATAAAATATTGCTATAAATAAGTACACGAAAAAATGAAATATATATAACAGGTACTGTTCTATGTTATCAAATTTAATGTAAAATTATACTATTAAAACTTGATAAAAAATTATCTGACGTGAGTAAAATATTATATGCACCTATAGTTAGTCATAGGTTCAGAAGAGTCCATACATTTAGTAGAAATGGCAATATAACAGGTGTATCATTTGATAAAAAAAAAAACAGAATTTTAAACCATTCAAACGGAACACTAACTACAATCTGGACTTTTGCTTATAATTTTTTTTAGTAAATTGAAAAAATATATGTATGAATGCATGTACGTAGATTACACAAAAAAATACATGGTAGTGTTCATTCATAATTTATATTAATAAATGGTGTTACTTACTTTATCTACACCATAATTTGAACGAAACAAAAGTTATAAATTTATTTCACTCTTCAATAAAAATGTTAGAAGAGTAATTTTTTAACCAAAACCAAAGTAAAAAAAATAATAGATGTTGTTTTCAACAAAAAATGTAAAATATATTAACAAAATATCAGATTCCATTACAAACAAACTATTAATTTAACAAAATGAGAACAAAAGAAAAAGAAGTTTTATTCAAATAAAATTTTTTATTTCTATATTTCTTGTTTATAAATAAAAATACAAAGGGCCCAAGTGATTATATGTAAAAAGCAAATACAAAAGAGCCACTTACGATTATAAATATGGCACTACAATACTAATTCCTTACTTGAGCAAGAAAAAAAATAATAGCTATAAAAAACGTAATAATATAGTTGTAATAAAGAACAACACTATTTGTCATAAATGCTTTATAAGAATGTATGTAAAGACATGTTTAAAATAAAAATGAGAAGCTTTTTTTATCACAGAGAATAAATTGTAAGGGTGTAGTTACAACCGATTAATAAAAAATAACTTTCATACATTCGGGGCTATTCATAAATTATGTCACACGTTAAGGGGGATGGAGGGTGTTGACGACTAAAGAATTGTGTGACAAATTGTTGGATAAGGTTCTAAATTTTCATAAAATTATATTTTAAAATAGTAGAATACATTTTTATTTTATATTAAAACATGAAATTGGAATGATCAATCATTATTATTTCTTAACTGCTGTTGTAATTTTATAATTTCTAGGTGTAAAATTGCAAACAATGTTACGTCACACTAAGGAGGACGACACCTCATGTGACCGGCAGTGGCAAGGATGGGGGAAGGTGTCAAATGTAGTAAAATTCGTGTGACGTAATTTATGAAGGGCCCCTAGTTTCTAATTTCTCAGATGAGGAATTACTCGACGAGGATCTATCACATTCAATTCTCCACTATAAAACATTTTTGGTGTCTTGTGATTGTCAGTAGAACCTTATAGTATCCTAAATCTAGACTTAAATAATAAATAGCAAGAATAGTAAAATATAAAATAACACATAACTTGTGATTACACATATTTATGAAGATACCGTCTCAATTCACTTGAGTGTCGCCAAATGTAAAAACATTTGATAAAAGAACTTATATTTAAAAACAGTCCTTATGGTTCATGTACTCACTAGTTTTACTTCTGATATTTTCGCTTTAAAACATATTTTATCAAATGGCAACACTACTCATAATATATTTGAAAGCGAGGTAATCAGTATAAAAACGGGACCACATACAAAATTTTTGCAAAATTACGTTAAATTTTTACATTTTGTCCTTTCTTTTCGGTTTTTTTTTTTAATATTTTTGCTCTCGTAGCTTACAAGGATATAAAACGAACTCTTATGAATTACTATTATATATCAGTCAGTGCTCAACCTAACGGCCATTTACATGTGCATTACGATTTACGAGGATTGCTTTCTAATTACTAAAATAGTTTGTGAAATGGATGTAATAGACACATTGAGCACAGATAACTTAAAACATTAAATAGATGAATAACTTAGATTTTTATGTATGTAATGAAATTATACAAGTTAAATTCAAGTATTAATATATATTACAACATTCTTTCTGTTATGAAAATCAAATCAAATATTTAATGTAATTTTTATAATTGACACAGACAAATAAAAATATTATTTTAAACACATATGTAAATAACTATTGTTTATTACATCCATAGCTCTAACATTTCTATACCAACATTAATATCTATAGTATTCAGCCAAATAATTATCAACAAATACTACTTACATGTTAGAGAGCCATTATCTGTTGCACCTATACATACGGAGCGGTTATGAATAATACAAAGATATCTTTGAGTTACATGATAATTATATAAAAAATAATTACATTAACTCACTATAAGGGCTTTAAATAACATCATATATTATGGAGAGAGTGGAGGTCGATTAATTATTTTGATTTAATAATTTCTAAGCGAAAAGTTCTGAGAAAAAAAATCATGAAAACAATGTGATGTAATAGATGGAGGTCCGTTCAGGCTCAGAACTCAGAAGTCATTAAAAAATAAAAATTATCAATCAATATCTTCTCCATATACTTTTTCCACTATTAAAAAATATATAACATTAATTCTCAATCAAGGCATTCTCAAAGAAAAAAAAACAAAACATCATTCATAACCGTCCAACAACTAAGAAATACATTAAATAGGCAGTTAAATAAACGCTTACACAAACATTATATAATAAAGTATAAAAGTAAATAGTGAACGAATACGTATTTGGCACGAGACAGCTCGGACGCGTTGTATTCATTGGAACTAATGTAAGTAATGTAGGGGGCTAAAGCTAAATGACTACACCGATACGACTAAGACTCAGTCCTGCAATCTACGACTACTGTTATTTCTGTTGCGGTTGTTTTACCCTGAAACAATAATATTAAATTATTTTTAGCTTCACGTTATATATCCCATAGTGGACAGAGAGAACTAAGTGTTAAAACAATCCCCATTAAGACACTTCCGTCCCCTACTTTTCGCAGAATTCTAGGTGCTTTTTTTGTGTTCAAGTGGCGAGACAACTAGAGGTAGATACTAAATATTTCAATCATTCCCCCGAATGGGAATCGAATCCACAACTGTCGCGTTTACATTCGCAGGCCACGATATCCTCATAATAATATCTCCTTCATTTACATGAAGAATAATTTCATGTAAATGAAGGAGAAAATGTAATGTTCCGAAACTCGGAAACCCTCTTTCTGTTCATTTTTATTTTTAATTTATGTTATTTTTAACGGAACTCAACGACGTGATTTGGACATACATATACAAACAAAATACCTGTATTTAAAGGCATATCCTATCTGATCATTTCAAGATACTTGTGCTTGTGTTTAGTCAGCATTTCCGTGACGGTCACCAGTTTCCGTATAGCTGGTTGAGTTTTGGCCAAATTCTGAAGTTCGGTTAAATGGGAGACGCAGATGTGGTGTATGGTTGCTAGTTCTTTAGCTGTGAAAAAAATGTGTTAATTATTTATTATTTTTACTGTTGACTTATTTTCTATCTATACCTCTACTATTATCCAGGTGTAGTTTAATCTTGAAATTATTATAAGTGCATTTAGAAAAATGGCGCGTCGCGTAATGCTTATTATGAATTTGGTGTAACCGGGTAATTCCGAAAGGCACCCTTCACCTAGTAAATATCTAAGATGATGTTGCCAAAGCACCAAATACTGGTATGTAATCGAAATTATTAGAAACACCCCTTTTGAAATTACCTAACGCGCTTTACATTATTTAATATGGAATTATTTGAGGTTGTCTACGTCCCCGCACACTGCACCACAAAGGCCATTAATTACATACCAATATCATAGTTGTTATTCGAATTTGAAGGCGCGTTGCCGGGGTCCTGCACTGAGCTGAGCTGGTCGAGGAACACCACCATACGTTCTTTGTTCTTCAGTATGAACGGGTTAACCACCTCCATGTAGGGTTCCTTATATGGAAATACAATATTTTAGCTTAAGCTTTACGCTGTATCACGCGCACATTGCAGGGTAAGCTGACGGAGTCTAGTAGTAAAACACTCCGATTTCCACTTTCGCCGAATTTTGCACAACCTGTTGCTTTTAAGTTACAATGCTTGTTTGTAACTATTGTTTGCTCTATATTTCTATTTTCGTATTATTTATACTTTTCATAAATGCAAACCAGAATATTTAATGTGTTATATGTATATTATATATTTAATGTGTGTTATATGTATTATATGTATTATATGTATATGTATTATATGTATATATAATACGATTGCTGAATCACGGACACCTGTATGTTCAGTTCACCACGACTCTTTAAAATTACCATACCAAAGCCTCACCTTAGCACCAAACTCAATAAGATTGGCGAGATTCTGCAAACATTTGGCGACCATTAGTAGGGAGCGTTGCGCGTGCGGCGGCGGTGCCGTGGACACGAGGGCCCACGCGCGAGGCTCGACTAGCGCGGGGCAGATTAAGCGCAGAAAAATGAAACCTGTATGTTGGTATGTTTCATTAGTATTAATAACACAAGTAAAATGCTTGCAAGTCATATTTTATTAAATTTATACTGAGTGTTTCTTTGTTTGTGAGCGCTAACCTCAGGAGGTATTGGTTTAAATTGAAGAAAATATTTCAGTGTAAGATAGTCTGTACCCTCGTACCCTTAGAAAGTGTTGTCATACACAATTTTTAATTACTTGCATTTGTGCAAGGAAGCAGTAAATCCAATTTCGTTAAACTACGACTAATGTAATATTATAATAAATACAAAATTGTCAATTTAATATGTATAATGTTTAAAATTGTACATAGATGAAATAAATAACACCATACGCGCAGTCATCATAGGTCAGTTAACAAAAATCCAGCTAAATTGACATAGCGTGCGACAAACAGTATAAGATAGAAAATAAAATAATAATAAACCAAAAGAGGATCTTTTGGTCTCTTATTATACTAAATTAACAAAGTATGCGACAAATAAAATAATAAAATACATATTACAATCTTACCAGAAACAACTCTAGTGCGTACAAATCGCTCATTGGGCCACTTAGCGACGGCGGCGCGCTGCAAGCACCCACACAGATAGCGCACGGGCCGCGGGCACGCCTCCGGTGACGTGAAGATTGATAATGTTATCTGAATTAATAAATTAATCAATCAAGTTGTGGGTTCGATCGCCATTTGGGGGAATGAATTCCCCTAAGTGGTAATCGAATGTATAATATTTTAGTTTTAGTAACAAGACAAAAGTGGAATATCAAGTTTCTCGTTTTTGCCACCTATAGCATATTCTCCGCATTCTCGAATTAAAGATGATTGATCCATGATTTGAGTCAAGTCAATACTGCACATTATTTTATCATTTTCTCGTGTGGCTTTGAACCCACGACCGTGTTTACAGTCAGGCATTTTCCAACTGTGCCACGATTACTTATATTTTTATAGATAGTTACATAAATTTATTTCTTGCAAACAAAAAAAACATTTTCCAGATATATCAGTATCAGTACGCTAAAGATAATATTTCTCTATATAGGAAATAATATTTCTCTATACTTTTTATTTATGATTATTTATATATGTTTTTAAGTTAAACTCAGTAACAGTGAGGGTGCAGTAACATTTATATTTTCATGCGTTGAGCTGTCGTGTTTCATTGACCTGTCCCTATATAACACTAATATTTATTACATATTTCATACCTGATCCAGTATCATAAGTAAAAATTCAGCGTTATTGCACGCATCGTCGGGGGAGTCCATTTTAGTAGGATTCAATTCGGCTGATTGTTTTGCGTCTATTAACTTTTGCACTGTTTCTGCAATTGCCGCCTGAAAATATTCATTTTAATTTACTGGAATTGTGTTAATTCTTACTAATATACAACAATACAATTTTAAATATATATATGGAAATTAAGTGTTGTTACAAAGAAATCTTTTTCTGTTTTTACGGAAAATAGAGAAAAAAGCATTATACTGATAAATATTTACATAATTGTCAATCCTACCTACCTACCTACCTACGTACCTACAACCACTGCTATCAGCTATGTAAGGGTGTACACCAGAGGTGGATTCATACATTTTCAAGTTATAGATGATGGTTGGTCTTCAATGACCTTATTCTACATTCATCTACAAATTTCGACTTCAAAAATCCCTCAAACTTACACCAATTAGGTAGAAATAAAATTGGTTCACATATTTGCCATTCCAAAAACTAGTCAGTGTCACTCTCAACATATCCTACCCTATGCGAGAAATTAAATAAATAAAAATAAAAACATTTGTCCCCCCACACTGCATCTCGCGTATAACAAGACATTGCCCACCCCAAAAATTTAACTTACAACAAAATTTACTCCAAGAAAAAACAACATTCATACGAACATACTTGTTTAAAGCTAAAGTCCAGGCTCTCCTAGAAAATATTTCTAATTATGCTAATGAGGGCAAACAAACCATACCTGCAGGAAAGGCTTGCACAAGGCGTGCATGAACTCATCGAGCACCGCGGTGGCGAGGCTGGCGGCGCGGAAAAGCGCGCGGTGGTCGGGCTCGCGCGCCACCTCCGCCGCGGCCAGCTCTCGCGCCAGTTCCGCGCCGCGGTTGCACTCGGAGAACGCGTGGAGCACAGCTGTGAATGTGTATTTGATTTATTTACAAAAACTTAGATTACACAGAAATTAGTTCCATATTCTTTATCTAATTTTTTTTATATTATATAAAAGATAATACATGAACAATTTATAGATATATTAAAGTATTTTCATAAGAATTGATGATTTTCATAAGGCCAAATATTATATCCAGTTACAATAGTGAGTTTATTGAGTTTACTATGAAATTTGTGCCATTACGCCACGAATAACATCCCAGCATATTATTACCTATATAAATAAATAAATTAATTAAATAGCTTCACGCTGTATCCCGCACACAGCAGGGAACCTAGTGTTACGAAATTTCGTTATTCACTTCCTCCGGCGAATTCTAGAGGCATTGCGACGAATCTGCTTCAACATCAGAACGAAGAAACGGAAATATAAATAAATATTCTACTTTCTCAAGTGGGGATTGAACTCACAACCAGTCAATTTCGCAGTCACACTTTGTGCCCCTGCGCCACGACTGACCTGAATTACCTATATCCGTCAAAACACCCCAACATTTCTAAACAGAAATTTGAACACGCTTACATGTAGCCAAAGGTTGTCTGTCCGTGCGACATAAATCAGCAAGGGCTTTTACAGCGGGCAACCCCGGCTCTAATAACAGCTGACGTAGCGGATTGTATTCCTCTCGAGGCATTACCAGCTCTTGCATGTATCTACAAACACAAACAACGTAAAGAATACTAAAATGATAATAATAATAAACACACAAGAAAAATAAAAATGACTAAAATGCTCTTACATATTATTTCTAAGCACACATATCAAAACTAAGTTAAATTGAATTTCATGCACTTGATGCACTTAGGAATCAAATTTTTCAAGTTACCAAATTTTCAAAATCATTAAGAAATAAAATAAATAGTCGCATAATGTTAAGAAAATAATATTTTTAATGTGCAAACAGAGAAAAGAATAATATTTAAAAATGTATAAAAAAACTATACATAGTAAAACTCAAAACTCGCAAACCTTTCAAATGCATTTCCAAATAAACTACACATTCCCATCGAGGAATATTATACATCAAAATACATACTTGTTACTATTAATTTTGTATTGTTAAACTCTGTACAAAGATTTCAATGTGTTCAAATACAATTACTAAGTATTGTCATTTGGCTAGAGAGTATACTATTTATCGAATATTTTTAACATTTGAAAAATAATTTTCATTGTTTACCTAATACGAAGTCTTAACGACCCCCATTCACCTATGGGCGTCATGCCAGCTAGCGGGTACCATTCTTCTATCTCTTCACCGTTCGCCAAATTCGCCAATTCTATGGTTAATTCTGCGACCTGTAAATAAATAAATTTTTATCATCACATGTTATAAAGTTAACTATTAAGGCAAAATGCAAACAATTTCATTGAATTTCAATTAAATAAAGGTCAAAATAGTTTTATCGCAAAAAATATTTGTTTTTAGTTTATTTATTATTATAATATATACTCACTTCAGACTCCTTGCCTCTCTTGCCGGTGTTGTGGACCGTAATTGTAAACGATGTTACATCTGGAGGTACATCACTAAAAGAAAAGAAAGGAATATAAATTTTAGTTGATTAATTATTGAAGAAATGTATGAGTATTATAACATTATTATAACATTTACACACTAGGTATATTTTAAAATCAGTGTTAAGACTCTCCGTTCCCCACTTTCCGCCGAATTCTGGAGGCTTTATGGGATATAGGCCGTCGTGGCGCAGCGGCACAAGGATGTGACTGTAACACAACGGTTGTGGGTTCGCTCCCCAATCGAGGAAGTGAAATATTTATTTACGTTTACATTTCCATTTTTTCGCTGTGGTATAGAAGCAAAGCGCGGCGTTGAGTTCTGAAGACCAAATATAAGAACCAAATTCTGAATATTCTTGTTCAGTTAAATATTATCTTACCGTTTACAACGTGAAATACTAGTATACATTTTATGTTGAAAAATATAACAAAGAAATACAAACAAGGTGGGTTAAGAAATTAATAAGAATTTTCATGTTTGCTGAGGATATAGGCATATTGGTTGGCTTATGCCATGCAACCTTTTCGGGCATTATTGGCAGGAAAGTTTGTTCCAAAATTATTGGTGGTAATTTGTCTATTATATAACACTAATATCATGGCTCGGCCATATTCACCAGATTTTGTCCTCTGCTATTTCTTTCTGTCCTCAATAGCGTTTTGTGACTATTGAGTTACGCACCTCGAATTTATATACATTTGCATGAACTCACTCGAACACGAACTCGTCGTCCCAGTGTGGGTCGGGCGAGGGGCGTGCACGCGTGCGCGCCACGGGCGCTGCGCCGAGCGCCACGCGCAGATACGGGCGGGGCGCTAGGCGCGCGGGCAGGCGGTGCGCCGTGACGCAACGCAGGCGCAACGCGCGCAACCACTGCACGCGCGCCGTGCTGGGCTGGGCGCCGCCTGCACGTCGCGCCTGCTGCGGCACGCACAAGCCGCGCAGCGCGTCCAGCCACGCACGCAGCTCGACCGCGGTGCCCGCTGCCAGAAACGTGTGCGTGGAGAGGCACGGCAACGCGCGCTCTACCAACTGGAAGCAGAACTCGCGCTCCCACAGCGACTCGTGCACCTGTGTAGAGTACGGGCATATATATTCAGATTAGACATAATCGTCGAATCAAAAATTCTAATTTTAAAAAGAACTTCGAAGTTATATAAATGCCAATGCATGAAAATAAAAAAAAATGCAGAACAAAAGCATAGAGAGCATTTCTTCACTACGGTCGCGTTGCTAGTAAAAAATACGAAATTATTAAAATAAATAAAAGTACTACTTTTGCTTTTAATTTCTACTAAACTAATACATATTAAGAAAAAACGATACCTGGTATAAATAAGCACAAGAAAGATCAATAAGACCTTTAGGCTTAGTCCGTTTGGGCGAGTCATAAAAATACAGATGAGTATCGGTTCCTTCTTGCAATAGCACAAAATACAAAGCTTTCCATTTCTTAGCTCCCTTATCGGATTTCTTGTGCAGGTATCCTTGGTGTTTAATACCCTTCATTTTCTTCAGGCCGATTTGATCTCTGCATTCTCTAAGAGTTGCGTATATTTTTTCAGCGGCGGCACCAGTAGCGTTTTGATGCGGTTCTATTTGATGACCCTCGGCTATTAACTATGAAAATAACAAAAATAGCATATGGTAAAACGCTTATTTTCCGTTAAGTAGTGTAAATATGAAGACAAAATATTAAACACAGACTGTCTGACAAATCTGTCTAAACAAAGTTACAAAGACACATATAAAAAAAAAATATACTAAATTCCTATAAGATAATAATATTGTTTTGTTTTTATCTCTGTGTATCTCATCGTATTTTACAAGATAATCTAGAAATGCATCGTCGATTTACCTCACATCCATGTGTATTGCAAATATTGGCGGTTTAAAACACCACATTTTATCTTATCAAGTCGACCAAAATCTATGTTTTAAATATAAACATGCACTCATTTTAAATGATATTTAAAATGGGCGCACGGCATCGCATCGCCACTCAATATGAAATATTTCGAAAATTAAAATATAAATTTAAAGCACAACTAAAATGTAAGTACTTACAGGTTGCCCCAAAGTGTGTCCTTCGACAATTTGCTCCTTCCTGTATCGATTTATGACCGCATCGAGACATTCAAATGTCCTCCCACCCATTAAATATCGAACACCTTTCTTCTCGATCCTAAACCTCTGTATCTGATTATTGATGTGGAAGAACAAGGAGTAGTCACCGGGAGAGTTATCCGAAGGTCTAGATAAAAGATTGGAAAAAAAAACAAATTAAACATGATCATAATGTGTGTATAGCCTTCAAGCCTGATTTATTGTACTATTTTTTTAAACATAACAAGTATCATTGGAGGTTCAATCTAATTATATCGAAAACTTGTATGTAAATTAAAATTATTTTTAATTTGATCATCGATTTTAAATAAACATCGGCAGTTTACAAAATCTGACGTCAATACTTTTTAAATAAAAAACAATCAATTCATTTGTTAAATATCATTAGTCATTACACTACCTACTTTCATCTTGAAAGACACCTTAATAAAATCCGAGATCTTATTTCATTTGCAAAAAATTCAAAAAAATTGCATATTTTTTTATTTGCTATTTACCTCACTAGAAAACTGCCAGGACCTGCTTTCACAAGCATATCCACGGCCTCGCTCTTGGTGCAGTTGGGGTGGAACCAAGAGAACACGGTGTTTGGATCTATTGACGGATCGAGGTCCTCGACTAGCTCTCTGAAGATCATTCCTTGTTCACCCGTCCTATTTAAATTTATAAAAATAATCAGCTTCACACTGTATTCCGCACACAGCAGGGTAGGCAGAGGGAACATAGTGTTAAAACACTCCATTCCCAACTTAACAAAACATAAATTTTAAAAAAAATTGGTTTCCTCGAGTAACGATCGAACCCACAGTCCAACCAACCAGTCCATTTTACAATCACACTTCTGCCCCTGTGTTACGACTGACCTCAAAAGATAAACCAGGGTTATTTTATTTCCTTCTAGTGTTACGTGATATTGTTCATAATGTTACTTAGTGTAGAAAAGAATCGAATAAAGCACAAAAAAACTAAATACAAATATGTTATGTATCTATATACGAGTATATTAAAAATAAGCTAAGATGGTCCTATTGCTTCGAATCGAGCTATCTATTACAGAACTATAAAAATAAAAGCTTTAAAAAGCTGGAAGGAGTGAAATAGGGGTTTAAGGTTTATATACAAAATGCTTAATGCTTTATACCGGCACCGATTTTTATAAAATTTGAAATTCACTCTTAAAAATATTTTGATTGATATTTGAGTTAACACGTGTTTGATGTTTTTTTAAAAATTAACCCCTTAAATAGAAAATAATTTCATAAACATATTTAATAAATATTCGTATAGTTCAAGAGGGCGAAGTAGCCCAGGTCGGCTAGTTAAATATAATTTTACATTTTAATTTCTAAGTTGTTTTTATCTAAATATAATTCACAACATATATTCAACATACGAAGTAATTCCCCTAAATCGATTCATGCAAAATGTAAATGAATACATAAAATGAATATAAAGGCAGTGCGTGCACTAGAAGCCATTTTAATGTTAACTCTAGAAACATTTTAAGTGTATAATTCTTACACGCGAAGGGTAATCACTCTACCTTGACAGATCTACTTGACCTGGCGTGACCTCCTCTTTATGTATGACAATCTACATTTAATTGTTCTTGTATTAAATTAACAATTGAGTACATTTTTCCTCTTTACTCATATTACTTATAATATAGATAGATAAACTGAAACCAGCCATCAGTTATATTAGCTTTGCATTTAAATATTATTTTACTCCAATTATTATCGATCAAACACATTTATTTTTTAATAAATAAACGTTTTATCTGTATTGATTTGAACCTACATCGTCTAACACAAATGTAATTGCTAAAAAAATTATACAAAATGAAAGCCTGTAGATATTTAATATACATAATTAAATTATAGTTTCACACGATGTAAATAACTGTAGGTTTTTTTGTAGACTTAAAGGAAAATACGTAAGATCGTTCAACTAGAATTCTCTATCGACATCGAGGGAATCACGCACTAATAAGCTCAAATAGTATACTTATGTATAAATAACATTGTTTTATAGGGAAAACCCGTAAAATTCAACACGATAATTATATATTTTCAATTATGAATAACAAGCAAATTATATAATTATAGATATCCATATTAAAATTTGGCGAATATTTGACTTTATTATGGAAAAATAAGGGTCATTTTTGGACGGTTACAAAATGATTTTAAAGAATATTTAATAAAAAACAAAATAACGATAGAATTAGTTATAATTTGTAGCAAAGTCATTCAATAAAATTTTATTTTGATTTTTTTGCTTTACCTATACATATATCGTCTTCTTAGTTATCTAGTTTGAAAAATTACAGAGTGGAAAGGTATAATGGACGTTAGAGAGCACTTGGTTATGTAATGCTCAAAATTGTATTTTATAATGTAGCACAAGAGAAGAGGGTAGATTTAACCTTTAATAAATAAGAAGGATAATGCATTTAATATACAAGTATGCACGCTACAACATTACGTAAATATATAAATAATCACATATAAAAATTCGCATTTGTATATGCTGAAGTTATTTTCGTTATATAATCTATGTTTACAGGAAATAAATGTTGTTTTAAAACTCAATACAGTCAAGTAGTACTAAGTAGATTTGATTATTCAACATAACATAATATGATATTCGATAGAGAAAATCTAGTGTTAAGACACGCGGTTCTCGACGTCCATTAGAGACTATCCTATCATATATATCATAGAGTCCATTAGAACGAAAAAATATAATTAAACATTCCTCCCAAAGAACATATACTGTTAGCAACAAATGTTTTTGAAGGTCATACCTATGCGCGGTGACCCACAGCCAGCCGTCGCCCATGTCATTATGCACGAAGAATATATCGCCCTTTTGGAAGGTCAACTCGTCGGTGTCCGGCATCTTAGTGTACGGCAATATAGCCACAACGCGCTGAAAATTTAAGTTTTTATAGATATGTACAATGATTAATATTAAAACTGCATTTAAATACACAAGAATGACATTAGAAATACTTGATTAACTCACCTTTTTATCATTAACTGGTTCTGGTGGAGGAATAGGCTCAACTAAACGCTCACGTTTTAAAAGATCTGAGCAGTGGCTGTAAAAACCTACTAGCTCTGTCAAAGAATCGAACTGGCGACCTCCTATATAATAATCACCACACACAGCTGTTATTCTATAAAAAAATATAGGTATCAAGTAACATAAAAAGTTATTAAAAATAATAATAATTTACATTGTATGTACATTGCGTTGAAAAATACCTGAAATGATTAATTCCAGTGCGTCCTAAGTAACTCAGTACATATGAGCCTGGCTTACGATCACTTTCGCGCACTGCAATATAAATTATTATTTTGTGATTAATCTTGTTAATTTCATTTTATATTTCGTGCTGTATCCCGCATATAGCTGGTTAGACAGAAGGAACTCTCGAGTTAAAAACTGGAGGCTGTTTTATGAGGCAGTACTCAATACCACATTTCATCTTTTTTATACAATTAATTAAATGAAAATAATTCATTCTTTCAAGCAGAAATAAATCCCACATGGTTGTGGGCCGTGTTTATAGTGAGATGCTGTGGTTTTATTTAATTGATTATTAATTAACAACTTTGTAATACAAAATATTCTAAGTTCACTACCAAAACTAACCACCATAAATCTCAGCATTTATTACTTAAATTCTGTATCCTCCACATAGAAGGGCAGAGAGAACCTGGGAACCTAGTGTGCACACACTATATTCCTCGCTTTCTGCCAAATTCTCGAGGTCTTGTGTGTTAAAGAACGGAATTCTATACTACTTTTTTCAAAATTACTTCATTAGATTGTTAGTAACTGTATTATGTTTTTTCAAATTAACACTTTATCCTGTATAAAGGTCTATTTCTCCTATTTTACTTAAATTTGAGACATTACATATTGAGTGTCAAAGCTCAATTTCCTGACTGACCGATAAGAGTCAGAAATAAAAATATTTCATACTGCCAAGAGGTGATCAAACCCATAACCAATGGTTATGAAATTACACACTATCACACTGTACAACAACAGTCTCAATAATAAAATATGTCTTTCCTAAACTAAACTTTTAAGTCAACATTATAAAATAGGTTTACAATATAATAACTTCACATAAAAAATGGTATACATGTACATTTTATCATACAAATATATTGTTGTCACTTATTTGTATATGTACAAACTTGCATAACAATAGTAGAATACATGTTGTTATAATTTCAAATGGCTACACTTTTTATAAAGCATATAAAAAAAAATTGTAGATTGTATTGAGAAATATTACCCATTGTTTTAAGTTACTATTACAAAAATGTATGTGGTACAGAAAAAAATTACATATAACTTAAAATATTTTTTCTTTACAGTTATTTAAAATTTGATTAACTTTATAGTATATTTCAAAATATGAGTTATTTGTTTTCAAAATCTTAATATATATATAATTTGATTTATAATTATGGATTATTTTACCTAAATAACTGCCATGTTTACCAGCAGCCCATAATCTTTCCTCTGAAGTGTATCTGTCCAATCGTCCATGATACCACTCAGTTTCTGGGGGAGCTAGGACTGCTTGTCGTTCACCTAATAAAATTGAAAAGAAATAAACATATTTTAACTAAAATTTAACACTAAGAATAAATTACGAGTTTAAAATAATCACGCTTACCATTAGTACTGGGGCCATCAGCTTCATCTAACTCTAAATCAGCTGCTAACTCTCCTAAATCGACTCCGCCATCCTCGGATTCCGTGGATGGAGAACCTAACTTATCCTTTATAGGGGGTCCAATCGGCGCTCCCATTGCTCGTATAAGATCAGCCATTTTTAACACTTATCACCAAAATTCTTATAATTTAAAGCTTTTCCTTTATGCAAGGTGACTCATACATCATTCGTTACATCAATAATATTAAATTTTTGGTATATCTTAACCGTTTTACAACGAAAACTAAATATATTGTAGGAGTTACTAAATATGCAACTTAACTAAAACATTACCACGGTTAAATAGACAATAATTAAACAATTATTAGTAAATCTACTTTAGAGTATAATGTACTTATAAGAGAAATTCAAGTAAATACGGTAGAAAGAGGAGTCCTTTTATTACACACATCAATACGCCCGTCCGATAATCAGACAAAAGTCACAAAACACTATATTTTTGACAATTTTCTCTAGTGTAGCCAGTTATAAATATATTGCAAAATTTAAGAAATTACTTGCAATACTGTTTACTCTACACAATGCGATTTAATAAGCTTGATATTATTTATTAACTACATCAGTCCATATAATTTAAAATAATTTTAAAATATTATAATCAAAATATTTTATATTATCCTACATTCTTTAATTGTCTTTTACATTCTCTTTAGGTTTTTTTTAAATTTTATTGAGTTGAGAGAAGCGTAGCTTTTACTCGTCAAAAGTGTGTTTTGTTGTAATTCTACTCCTCTTAAACTGTTAAACTTACATTTAATTAGCTTATGATTACATAAAATAAAGAAAGTATTCTAATTTTTCTTCTCAAACTTAATACGTAAACGGTAGACGAAGTTGATTTGGTTTCACATTTCTATGCATATTTAATAATTTAAAATGCATGTAAATAACTATAAAACGTAGATTGCATATTTTTATTATTTTGCTAAGGTAAGTATTATATTTTTAGTTTCTTAAATTGTTTTAAATTTTATTTGTATTTTATAGGTGTAGTAGAAAAAAATTAAGCGTCTTCACTTATACTTCGCTTTATAGGGGATTCAGCATGAAAGTGAGGTAAAACGATATCTATAAGTAGCCAAATAAAAATTAACAATAAAAAAAATTAATTTTTAATAATAATAATCGTTGCAACTAAAGTGTAGAACTAGAATAATGATTTATACAATGGCAGCATTTACAAAAATAAGGCATCCCTATAAGCGACTGGCTGTGGTCTGCACTTGAATTATATTATTTTACGTGCGCTAGCGGACGGGCAACAGTCTTGGTGTACAAGTGATTTATTCTTGAGTTTTCATTGTTTGAGTAGTAATTTTGGCCAGCAATTATTAATTTAAGCAAAACAAGTCTCATTAGTAGTATTTCAGATTTTAGTTTATAAAATAAAGGTACGTTTCGAATATCCCTAATCAAATTAAGTGCGTATTGCGCATTGCGCCACGATTTGTGTCATGACGGTGCTTGACGCCATTTTGTTATCGAGACTTTTCTTTGTTCTTTGTCTTCAACCATTTGATTTTTTCTACGCAATAGACGTTACTCATCTATAATATAGCAAAATTAATAGTTTTTTCATCATACTTTCTTTGTTCCAGATATCAAAATGCAGATTTTTGTCAAAACACTTACGGGTAAAACCATTACTTTGGAAGTTGAAGCTTCCGATACTATTGAAAATGTAAAAGCCAAAATTCAAGACAAGGAAGGCATTCCTCCAGATCAACAACGTTTGATTTTTGCTGGAAAGCAATTAGAAGATGGCCGTACACTTTCTGACTACAACATCCAAAAGGAGTCTACCCTTCATCTAGTACTGCGTCTGCGAGGTGGTATGCAAATATTTGTCAAGACACTGACAGGCAAGACTATTACACTGGAGGTAGAGGCATCCGACACCATTGAAAATGTTAAGGCTAAAATTCAAGATAAAGAGGGTATTCCCCCAGATCAACAGCGTCTTATCTTTGCTGGCAAGCAGCTGGAAGATGG
>JBAIZZ010000052.1:674722-773375 GCA_037355905.1 Heliconius aoede | reverse complement strand
AAAAAAAAAGCTAAAAAAAAACATTAAAATATAAAAAAAAAGTGTGCTAAGATGGTATCAAATATTTTAAAAGTGATAAATTTGTTATTTACAATTTGTGTTTTGTCATTTAAATTATTAATAATATATGATAAATTCCAAATATAACTTTAGACGTGTGTTTATTTAACATATATTTAATTGTTTTAACCATAAACCAAACGAGTCCCGCAAGTGCAGTGTGCATTGCATATGGATTGTGCAAATATGAACATAGAATATTAATATCGTGTAGAAAAATATTAATTAATTATTAAGAAATATATATTTTGAACCACCACCATTACAATGAGAACGCCAGATAATAATTAAAAATAACACCCATAAAAACTCCATAAGTTTTATATTAAGGCCCCAAAATTTATGTATGTTTCTTAATTTAAAATCAATCATACAATAACCTCAATATTAACACACCATAAACCCCACAAATTAAAACCTTTGTCCACAAAAAAAAAGAGAACAAAAAACACCAGCAAAAGAAACGTCAATCACCTGTCCAAGGGTCTCTCCCGTTGCACCGCGGTGCGGGGCGGGGGTGGGAGTTGTGTCGGGGGAATTCCCTGGGGTGGAGGTTGTGTCGGGGGGACTCCCACGCCCGGAGGGGGTCCGCGGTAGGGATATCCCCCAGGGAGGAGGAAGGGAGGCGCATGGAGGAGCTGTACCGCCTACCATGGTTGAGGTCGTGGATACCCTCGATGTGGAGGTCGGCGAGGGTCTTCGGTACGAATTCCAGTTTGGGGCGACTCACCGCTTCTTCTTTCCTGTTTGGTAGTATATTACGTTTTAGGAATGAGATCATGCTTGTGTTATTTATTAAGTATCATTAATAAAATAAAAATTTTTTGGGACTGTGATCGCATTTTTTATATCAAAATAACCTAAAAATATTCGTTATAAAATTTTATTTAAAGAAAAATTACAAATTGAAAACCAAGAAAGACCAAAAAGTCATGCATGTCCAAATCTTTCAAAATGAATATATTCAATAATGATCGAAAATCTCTAAACAATATAAAACAATTTTGTTCGCTCCAGACGCAGCAGTTTATTTAATCAAACCAGCAAAACAGAAACATATTGGAACCATCATTGTGAGGGTATATAGTAAATAATGAATGTAGTAGATGTACATTCCTCACTTTAAACGCGACAAATGTGGGTTCGATTCCCTCTTCCGAGAAATGCATCTGCATCAAGAATACTAAGTGTCGTCTACCATACATAGAACATATAATATAAGGAATACAGCGTAAAACTAAAAAAGAATAACCAACTTACTTCTCCATAAGCGTAGACACAAGTCCCTTGAGTATCTCCGTGCACTGCTGGTGATACTCTAGGAGTCCCTCCGCGAAAAATGATAGCTGCGCTACTTGCTCTACCTGTATTATTGCGACATAAACATTTCGTATTATAAAAATATAAGTCCATAAGGCACAGGCAAAGCGCGGCCACCTAACACGCAATATTTCCAAAATACGGTGAAAAGTGGGGAATGGACTGTCTTTACACTAGGTTATCACTGCATAGTCCACTGTGTGCGGGATGCAGCATAAAAAATTCTTAATTTTTTATGTCCATAAAAATGTAACATTTTTCAACAAGTCATTTAGTGCATCTCTGCAAGTATTTTTTCTCAACATTTTTTTTATTTCAAAATATATTAAACTCACTCACATCGTTATCAAGAAGGTTGAACATGCCAATCTGAGCCAAAGTTAAAGATTCAGCAAACTTCTCCTCAGCCTGACGGATCTCATCGTCTGGAATGTGAGAGCCTGATGTATGCACGTTATTTATTTATTTTAATACAACCAAAACAAAACCAATAAAAAACCAGTAAAATTTAAAAAAATAACAAAAAAATAATAATTCAAAATAAAACAAAAACCACAATACAGACCAAACGGCGAAAATAAAAAGAGATGAATATATGCAGGTGGCGTCGCAGGACCGTTGCATTGACAGGACATCATGTAAGAAACGAGCTATTATTATAATAACTGACACATTATCATTATGTATCAATAAATAGTTTTTAATATATCATATGTCTAGCTTTTAATATAGAAGTGCTTACTTTATAGGAGCAAGATATTCGGAGACTTAAATCTATAAGAAAAATCCGCTTTGGACAAATATTTCGTATAATATAGCAATATTGAGTAAAATTACAGGGGATAGATAGCCTATATCTACCATTAAACAAATATTTTTGATAAGCCTTACATATTGATATTTTTAAAGTATATCACAATAACGAAATAATCGTCGCAACACTAATATTTTATATATTCAATATACAATTAATAATTGGTGCAATATTTACAGTCTAGCCAAAAATTTTAAAGTAATTCAACGTGATATAGCGATCTTTAAACCACACGAAACGTACCGTGCCTTGGAGATCCATGATTTGGACTCATATAAGGCCCTTTAAGAATGCCTTGATGTTAACAAAACATGCAAGTAATAAATAATATAGAAAATAAACACAAACGTCAGAAAATAAATTATAATGAGATTATATAATAACAATAATTACCTTTTGCCTGTCTTCGTCGTTTGCAGTCAAAATCCAATCTACGTCCCTGTAATTTCTTTCGGTGGTGCTGAAAATAATTAAAAATATTAAAAGGAATAGAAATATTTATTTACGTTTATATTTCCATTTCTTTACTCTGGTGGTAAACCACAGCTTTGAGTTCTGCCATTCAACACGCAATGCTTTCAGAATTCGGAAGAAAGTAGGGAACAGAGTGTCTTAACACTAGAATTATTATATGATTAATTAAATTAATCATATAATAAAAATATTTATCGTTTTTCTATTCATAGATTGTATTTATTTAACTTTAAAAATATATTAAGTATATATGAATATATTATTTATTCACAAACACAAGATATATAGGATAAGAGCATAGGATCCTAGAATTAAGACACTCCGTTTCCCACTTTCCGCATGGAGAGTTGATTGGTGCGCTTATTATTAGTATGTACATTTTTATATTACTTACCATAACTTCTTTTAGATCTTTGGTCTGCAAATGGTGTAGTGGTTCAAGGAAGCTTTGTTTTATGTTGTCATCCAAGGAATATTTAACGTCCGCCATTTGCTTAAGAGCTTCACCCATTTCGATTAAGCATTGTGCTGCATAAAAAAAAGTTTTTTTTAGCACCGTACGTGTTCGTATAGTTTTGTGTGACGTCATTATTATTATCATATTAACAATTATATTATAATATTAAAGAATTAAAATAATTACCGACGCCGAAAATACATTTATATATTAATTACATAGTTTAGTTTATATTAGTCTGTAAAGTTTGGTTTACGGTTGAATAGATAATATCTCTAGGGATCCACTATAAACATAAAGTCATGAATATTGAATCTATCCATCGCGTCAAAGGAGTCCGGTCCCGTAGAATGTACTCTCTTCTTAGCCTTATGAATTTAACATGATTGTTCAAATACAATTTTTTGCTTCTATTAAGCTTCTATTACAATTTTTTTTAGCCTCATCGGACCCACAATTATCGCTATTACAGTTATATGCTGTACCTACACTACGACCTAAATCACTAATAATATTTATATTTAATATTTGACAATTCCTGAAGCAATGCCTTACAGGTTCGGGGAACTATCAGCTTCACGCAGTATCCCACACACAGCAGAGTAGGCAGACGGAACCAAGTGTTAAGACTAAAAGTGTACGTACAGAAACCAGTATCTTCTCCAAGTTTCTTGCCATATAGCAGCATACAGTCTCCCAAAACGCCTTCAGGTTGGGGATAAGTGTTACTTTTAGCTTGACCACTTAATTTGCTAATGCCTTTCACAGCAGCCATCTTCGCTCGTGCCGTGGGATTTGGTTGCAGGAATTCTTTTGTTTTTGTTTGTAATTCTTCTACCAGCTCGCATGTTACGTCTGTTTTCTAATGACAGAATTATACACATTAAACGCTTGAGGAATATTTTACTCTCATTTGATTACTAATGGCAGCACTGGTTTGGGGAAATTGTCTAAAAGATTCCTATTTCATTAAATTGTGAACGCGAATGTAAAATAAACAGACACTGCTTGTTCAAGAGCATGTGTATTTATTTGTATTCGCTGTAAATTCACTTATTCCTAATAATAAAACAATTATCAACAATAGTTTTTTCCAAATCGTTAAAATACAGAAAATAACAATATGCAAGATTCAAAATTCATACAAAATCAAATACATAGGTGTTCAACATTTGTAAACATACACTTATAAAGTATAAACATTAAATATAAAAACAACAAGTTGAACGAGAATTTAAAGATTGTGAAAATATTAAAACAAATATCTTTGATGAAATCTTGTCGACGAAATTGAACTTCGTAAAAACTTTCCAAGCGTAAGCGACCAAAATTGGGTGCTCGCGAAAAATTGACACAATCTAAAATTGTCCTCTTTATGAATATTTTCTATTTATTTTTTGTCGAATAAAATCGAGTAAAAAAAAAAATGAAAGACGCCAATTCTATTAATGGGATTAAGATAATAGGTCGTTGAGGGGAATCGAAGCAAGTATAAAAAAGAATAGCGGCTTCAGTGCCAACCGCAATGCGGACGCGGCTAAGATTTTGAGCACTTACTCGATTACTTCTTATATGGTAAGATATACTCAACATACAAGCATCGATCTTTTTAAATTTACGTCATGCGTTTCCCTTGTAAGCTAAATTTAGATTTTTATAGGCTACGAGAATAAATAAGGAATAAGGGACGAAAGAAAAATGACTAAGTTGAATTCTGGTAATGGTAAATGTTGATTTTATGTAAATACACGTAACTTACTACTTTTCTTCTGGGATGACATTGTTTGCCGAGTTACATTTTTAAGACATTAAACAGATATTAAACATTTACAAGAAGTAACTAATAAAGCTGCTTGTTATATTATTTTTATCATGAGCGTCATCCAAATTTAATACAATTTCTTTCACGACCCTGTCTAGACTAAGTGCTGGCAAATTTAGCACACATCTTTAAAAAAGAAAAGTATACGACGAAGTTTTTTTTTAGCTTTAAACTTTTTGCCGCTTTATTTACCAAAGCGGGAAAAAAATATTTTATATAATATATATGCACTCTTTGGAGTAAATTTAACGCCCCACAAACATCGCATTTACAGAGATAACGCGCCAATGCGCTATGATCGTCATATATAAGAGTATTGTGATTCGAGGGTTTTAATAGAAAGAAATAATTGTTTACAAATATTTCTATAAAGTATTAATCTCTAAGAGCTGATAAAAGAAAATTATATTTTACTTACTCTTTCCATCTCCATAAAATCCAAATCAAGTTTAGTGCCTTCGGCACCCCCCATTTTTTCAGTGACATACTGAAAAGAATAAAAATTAATTAATAGGAAACTTTGTCGTAACAAGTCATATTTTTAATGATTTAATATAACATTTCTTTACAAAAATCAATACAACTTAAGCCTTAAGCTTAGCCGTCACGATAATTGTCTTGTGTCCAAATTAGATTTACACCTAAATCCGCAATTTTTAAACCTAAATACTTACTTTAACTTAATTAGTTGGCAAGTCTCAAAAAAGAGTGTGGGCAAAGATTTTTTTAAAATAAAATTGTTTATTAAATTTCGTTATGATATAGCAATCTGAGCGCAGAAATATATACATTTATATACGTAACTTACTATTCTAATCATTGCGAGTTCACTGTTCTAAGTAAACCTATAGCCATGACATATAGACGTTTACGTAGAAACAACAAATAATCAATCTAGACAGAATTAAGCGTTTAAAATACAATAACACCCTTAAAAGGGGTGAATTATTGGTTTTCTCGGTTGAGTACAAAAGCGCAGGTCGGAACTAGTATAGCCTTGACCGAATTCAGCTCAAACTTGCACCTATAAGAGATTAAAACTGCACTGCAATTCTCTGCAGCCTGAATACTTCCAATTAGTTTTTTCAATTTCTATATGAAAATTCCGAACTTATTTTTTCACATAGGTACAGTTTCTATTGTTAGAAATATATATATACTTTTACTATAGGAAGAGTGGGAAAATTGTAGCATAAAATAAAAAAAAACATCTTTCAGATGAATATTAAAATTGATAATAGTGATTGAATATAATTTCTGTAAAACAAAAGTACAAGGTCTTGTTTTAACCTCGTATTAAATTTAAATATCCTTACTTTGTGGCAACGTAATCTTTTACGTATTAATAAAAAAGGGGTTACATATATTCGCGCAGCTCCATTGTGACGGCAGTAGGTAGTATAATAAGGGACGGTATAATTGGGGCACATCGTCTATGTAGGACGCGGCGGCGCCATGGGTCACGGTCGCCTCTCATCCCTCGGAAGGACTCTGATTTGAGGATGACATTGATGTTATTGATCACGTGCAGCCTCCCCTCTGCCTCGGGAAATTGTGCAATGTAATCCGTGATACTGAGTCTTAGTAAATTATACTTAAAATGTAGAGCAAACGTATTCTCTTTGTTTAATTTACGTAAATAGCAGTCTCATCATTTTATTTAATGCGGAGCCTCTCAGCTGCCTTTTATAGGTCGTTCTTTGTTTTTGAATTGTATTCTCTTATTAGGGTTCCGTACTTTTTTAAAAAAAGGAACCCTATCTGTTTGTCTGTCTGTCAAGACCCATTATCTCAAGAACACTTGGAGATATTGGTGATATTGAAATTCAATTCTCAGATCTACTGCCCCATAATTTTCTAATAAAGATATGGCCGTTTTTATCGCAATCGATTGCCAGCATCTAAATGTAGTACTTGTTCACCAAATAAACTGAGAGCTTTATATTTGTTGTTGGTTTTTAAAAAATTATAGCCTATGATTTTTTAAATATGATATAATAAAATATGTTCATTTTATTCAATCAATTAACCTAGAATCATGAAATTAAGCAAGTAGTATTTATTGGCAGTACTTGTTCGGGAGAATATCTGAAAACTATACATTTGTACTTAAATCCAAAAAAAATGGTATTAAGACCTCTAGTTCAAATGAGGTATCAGATGAAAGGGCTCTTTCTGGTTAAGCCTGAATTTCATAAAAATATCTAAACCTCCAATTTTTGTACGGAACCCTCTTGAGCCCGACTCGCGCTTGTCCTGCATTATATATATTTTTTATCATTTTCAGATAAATGAGTTAACAAGTAGATCATTATTTCACATACTTTTAAATAAATAATATCATTAAACAAACAACTATTTTAAAACGTAATAGCAATACCAATGCCCAATGTAGTGAAGTTATAAAGTATTCGTGTCAACATAATGGCTCCCGAGGGGACAGCGCAGCAAGTAGCCTCATTATTGAGCCATCAATCACGCCGCGATCCGCAGAGACATATTTGAATGTGCTCGTGTGGCAAGGAATTGAACGGAATTATTAAAATGAAGAGTTATTGTCAATTTTCATTTAATTTAAAATAGAACAGCGAGATTAAAAATATTTATAAATGTTACACTAGCTCTCTATTAGACCATATTATATATAATAAGTAACATGGGTAAATAATATCCCCTAAATATAATTTAAAAAAAAGCTGTTTATAAACAAAAAAGGAAAAAGACACAAGAGTCTGTCTTTAAAATTATCATAGTCACACATATTATTCAAGAATGTAATGTGAGTTTTACAAACAAAATGAATAAAGTCTAAAGAAGATAGAAAAAATCAATATTACCTGATTAGCTTTGTTGATCTGTTTCTTGAGACCAGCGAAGGCCATGATTGCGTCTTTTGTGTGAAACTATATCTTTAATCTGAAAAATATAAAATAATTAAATAATAGAATAATTAACTATTGTACTGTGGAGGCCAGTCGGGGAGCAGGAGCACATGCACGTGATTATAATCGCGACAGGTTGTGGGTTCGATTCGAGGAAATAAAATATTTAATATTTCGAGACAAAGGCGTTAAGTTCCGTCATTCAATATGCAATGCCTCCAGAATTCCAGGGGGCGCGGGTTCGAGTCCCGCTAAACTAAATAAGCTTCTAACTAAACAAGTATAGATAGTAGTTAAGTAAGTAGTTAAAATGTTTTTGAACGGAATCCCTAATGTGAGCGAACTTCTAGAACAGCAGAGCAGAGCGTAGCTGAGTCTATTGGCAGCGAGCCATGCGGGTGGATCGATACGCGAGAAGTAAGTATTATGTAATAACGGGTCAACAATAACGTTAGTGCACTGACGCGTCGATAGCTTAATGTCACACCAGCTAATACTGTCAGCTAGTCCTAGGAACCGAAGCCTTATTTTTAGATGGTCGGCATCAAGTGTATTAACTGATGCACGATGAAATATGGAAAAAGATGGTAAAAGAAAGATAATTTTTTTTATCTGTTGTAACAAACTTAAAATGAAGTATACGTATATACTTCATTTTACTCATATATATATAGTTTTTTTGTCAGCACCACTTTAAATGAAACCACAGTTTTAACTACTCTACAAAACAATTCCAAAAGTGAGAATTTTTTTTTTTTTTTAATAAGAAAAATAAAATTATCATTATAAATAAAACGCCATTTGTTAAGGACAACGAACGCACACACACTTATCAAACGCACACCACAGTGGACGCCTCATTCTGAAATTGAGTCGTAGGTATTGGCGATAAAGTTCAAAGTTGTTTAACCTTTAGTAGTATTTTGGTAGTAGTAAGTGTTTACGTTATTGGTATCTATGCGTAACTGCGTCACACGAAATACAGATATGGACAAACATCACGAAATAAAAAAAAATCCCACGTCTAAGCTGTTGAGGTATCTGGATTAATTTTTATAGGTATGAATGTAATATATTACCCTATACGCTGTTCCCGTAAAAGGAGCGCTGACGCTTCCATCTTGTATATATATATTAGCTGAGAGAGATGAGTGAATCATTACAATCCTATAACATTTATTAAAAGGAATTAAAATTCCGTTAAAGGCGCAACCGTTATCCATGACAATGTTTTTTATAGAACTTTCTTTTTTTAATTACACATAAAGCTATCAATTCTATTAAAAGTAGGTTAATTTCATATTTATGTATGAACGTTGATACTTTATATACAAAAGTAAAAGCCTTCCATATAGATATTGAACAGTTATAGATGTTCATCAAATGAAATATATCTATTGAGTAAAGATGTCCAGTCTAAAGAGGTTTAGATATATCTATGTACAGTAGAAACTCGATGATTTGGCCCTCAGTTATACGGATTCGCGATTATCCGGACCATCAATCGCGATTATTATTTTATACAACCTACTACAATGAAACCTATTTAGGTATTAATAATAGTTATGAATATACTGTGTTTTATACCACTAATATATATATATATATAATTTTGTTATATTGTATTTGACTGTTGTAGAAGGTTCAATAAGCATCGAACTCACTTTAATAACATTGTTGTAAACCTATACATTTTATATAAAGTGCTTATGTCAAATAATGTCTCGACACTATATAGCCATTTTTAATTAAAAATATAATTCATTTAAATATAAAACCTTTTTCGGTACTGTAATAAAAATGAATTAGTCTTTATTGCTTACGATTACATCATAAGATAACCTCTGTTTCCGTAATTGGACGAAAGTAGTGATTTTTGTGCCTATGATAAAAAATTTATAACGTGTATTTTTATTATATTAAATAGTAAATTTGTAATATGGTGATATTAACCAATAAAATCCAATAAAAAAAATTAAATAAATGTTTTACTTTTTTTATTTGTTTTTGAGTTTAGTGTTTGATTGTTATTAAATTAAATAAAATTATAATGGTACTTCTGAAAATAATATGTCGACAGATTTATCTCCACAACAAGTTTAAAGTAAATAAAAAGTAAATGATAAATACGCATACGCCAATATTTTATTTCCAAAAATGACTTGACTTGACAATCATGTACTACGTAAATTCATTTTAGAATAACCTTTAAACATTTAAGTTTAAAATGCCTTTACCAAGGTTTAAGTAGCACTTAACTATCTATAAATATCCAATGCCGCTCGTAGCTCTCACGTATCCATACTATAATAGCGTCACAAATTGAATTCTGTACATAATTGACTCTCCGTTTTAATATAACTAAATATGGCGTCGCATTAACGTACCCTCTGTAGGAAAAATTTCGTTATAGAACTTGTTAATTTTACTTGTAAGAATTATATATCTATATAGAGATACAACTAGATTTATTTATTTTTCATTTCATTCATCACTCATTTTACATAGTAAAAAAAATAAAGACAAATTTTATTATAACGTTTATATTTATATATTGAAGTAAATCTAACGTATATTTTCAAAATAATGATTATTATCAATAAAACGAAACTTTTAATAAAAAATTATACTATTGTTCGCAAAAGTAGCGTACCTTGCTTTGATCCTGTTTCGTCACAATACACTAAATGACGACAAGGGCTACAAATTATAGGGTGCTACGACAGCGTA
The DNA here is from genome assembly GCA_037355905.1 of Heliconius aoede. Classification (NCBI taxonomy): domain Eukaryota; kingdom Metazoa; phylum Arthropoda; class Insecta; order Lepidoptera; family Nymphalidae; genus Heliconius; species Heliconius aoede. The sequence continues at coordinate 762,816 of JBAIZZ010000052.1, read as the reverse complement.
GCGGACCGCGTAGCCCGTAGCGTGGGAGCGACTGAGACGGTCGTAGCGGCATGCAACTGCGCGCGCAGCCTCGCCCCCTCACTATATGGAACCGATATCAATCCACAATTCTATTTCGAATATTTCTACCTAGATTTCATTTGAAAGTGTGCCAATGCAAACGTCATTATTAGACTTTTGGTATTATTATAAAGATTTTTTTTCTCCAAATATAAGTTCTAATTACGATATGAAAATTAATAATAAAATAATTAAATCTTACGACAATTTAAATAATTTTACCGCGATATAAATTGAAATTCATATACAATTTCATGCAAAATATACTAACAGCTACTTGCATAACAAGTACTTATTGCATTTGTTATACTTAACTCTCAACTTTTCTTATAAGCTGAAATATGTGTTTAAATTAAAAGCAATAAATTTCTCTACTCAGCTAACGTTTTCGTCGTGTCTTACCACTTTTAAGAGTTGGATATTATTATTTTTCATTATTATTTCATCTGATGAAATATTTTTTAAATTAATTATTTTTTAATTAATTAATTACACTAATAAATATAGAAAAATATATTGGACAAGAACATTATAAGAAAGCAATGTATATTTTATATTTCTAACGTACATCTTTCCCCGTAATAAAGGTAAATATTGATAGACCCATTAAATTACGTTTAGATATTAAATTTGTTACTCTAATTAAGATAACTGTGAGGGCGTGGGAGCCATAACTAGACCGAACTGAAACGCCTACACTTCACCCACACTAAAGAATGCTTATCTGCTTAAATGCTAGATGCATTTTCGGTCCACAGTTGTAATTTTTTTGTTATAATAAATATTTTTGTATTTACTTAACTAATGTAAATATTAATAAACTTTTTTTATAAATAAGATGATAACAATTTTTTTATAGGTTTAATTTTAGATATAAAATATACTTATTTTTTTTTTTTTTTTTTTTTATGGGAGAGGACAAGGCAAACGAGCGTTCGGGTCACCTGATGGTAAGTGATCACCGTCGCCCACGACCCCATGCAACACCAGAGGAGCTACAGGTGCGTTGCCAGCCTTTAAGATGGAGATGAAGGGCACCGGGGCCCGGCATTATCTAATGCGAAACGCAGTGGCAAGGGCCACTACTTCACGCCGGTTTTAAATGCCGGGGGTGGTATTAAATCCAGTCGAGTCTGCCCATGCGTGTTGCCATTACTGGCGACGTGACTCTACCACACGTACTTTAGTCGCCTCTTACGACACCGACAGTACCAGGGTGATCCTATTCTAAGCCGGAACCACACGGCTTAGAATAGGATCAATTAGGCTTAATTTATATATCGATTTCTTTTTGTTTTCACGTATCTCCTACATTATTGCGGGTAGTTTTTTAAAAATCTGAGGAATAAAAGAACATATCATAACGACGTCCCGTTGAAATAGCGTTAAACGCTTTTTCAATGAAAAAGAAAAAAACATTTATATTTTTTAGTATTAAATAGACATGTTTTTGTTACACACAGGTCAACACATAGGCGGCACTATTTGACGTAATAGCAGGTCCTCGACGAGTGTGAAAATAATCATTAAAGTTAAAACTGGAACGCTTCTACGTCCCTACTAAATATTTCTAAGGAATGGAGCTCACGTAAAAAGGTTCTACATGTTAGGTACATCTACAAGGGTTATTGTTTTGAGTAGGTATATGAACTACTATTATATCTAAAATCCTTATTGTAAAATATCCCCTGACATATAGGTAGATTCTGCTTTTAAAACCAACTATATAAAAAAAAAACATTATAACAAATATATAAAATCAAAATTAAGCCATCTTTCCCACGAATTGACTGCAGAACCACGAAGTGTGACTGTAAACGTGACTGGTTGTGGGTTCCATCGAGTGGGGACTCGGAGAAATGAAACATTTATTTAAATTTATATTTCCGTTTCTTCACTCTGATGTCGAGGCAAAGCGCGGCGTTGAGTTCAACACACTGGGGAACAGAGTATCTAATATATAGTTAAAACATGAAAAATATGTGAAAAACTCATAGAAGGAAAAATGAGGTAGTAAAAATTTTTTTTTCAGCTTCACGCAGTATCCCGTACACAGCAGGGTAGACAGAGGGAACCTCGGTGTTAAGACACTCCGGTTCCCCACTTTCTGCCGAATTCTGGAGGCATTGCGTATTGAGTAGCAGAACTCAACGCCGCGCTCTGCCTCGACACCAGAGCGAAGAAAAATGGAAATATAAACGTAAAGAAATATTTCACTTCTTCGAGTGGGAATCGAACCCACAACCGTCGCGTTTACGGGCGGCACCCTTGACCACTGCACCACGACGGCCTCTAATTAGTAAAATAATTAAAATTCCTATTCCAAAAACACACTTCTCTCAATGAAATGTAAATAGAAAATCTCTATAAGACAAGCCATTTACGTCGTACGTTTCAAATACCACACTCGAGAGTCGGCGTGTGTCAGGTAGCCAGTTCATTCAAATGACTAACACGGATCGAAGCGAGATGCGCGCGCACCCCGCTTCTTGTGACATCAGGTCAACATCTGGCGAGCATCCTTGGATCCTCTTTAAGTCGACGCTCCAACGAAGAATGAGGGAAAAATAAACGAGACGAAAATAATTTCATTGTAGTCATGTCAAATTGTCAAGGAAAAGACGTTTGTATTTCTGTTTTATTTCGGTTTCTGTTTGTAAAAAAGTTGAATGGTCACTATTTTTAAATAAATGTATATTAAAATAACTAATAACTTAATTACTATTAAACTAATAACTTAATTTAGGAAAAATTGTGGAAATTAATTTCAACAATTTTTCTTAAATTAAAAACGACAATTGTGTTAAGTTCTATTCTACAATTACTTTTTTATCGTATTGAGAATCGTATATTTGTCAATTTAAGGAATGTAGAAGCACCTACATTTGAAGTAATTTCATTTTATGATTATAGAAAAACGATTAGATTGCGTGTAGTAAAAAAAAATTAAAGTTTATATATAACAATCCAACGAATTACTCACTCCACCTTTGTCCTTATCCCTTAATCCCTGAATCGATCTCATTCAAAGGCACGTATGGTATTTATATTCGACTAGCCGACGTGGGCGGCTTCGCCCACTTGAACTATACAAATATTTACTAAACAGATTTATGAAATTATTTTCAATTTAGGGGGTGAATTCTAAAAAACCGTGAAACACGTGTTGAATTAAATATTTTTATGAGTCTGAATTTCAAATTTTATACATATCTTAAAACTTTCAACCCCTATTTCATCCCTTTAGGGTAAAAATTTTTCAAAATTCTTTCTTAGTGGGTGTCCACATTACAAAAATAAATATCACGTTTCTATCTTCAGCGGTTACGGCTGTGCGTGCGTTTAACCTCAGTCAGCGGGAACAGCTCCTTTTATATATATAGTTCACATTCACGCTGTATCCCGCACGCAGCAGGATAGGAAGAGGGAACCTCGGTGTTAAGACACTCCGTTCCCCACTTTCTGCCGACTTCTGGAAACATTGCATGTTGAGTGAGAGCCGTAAGTCAACGCCTTGTTTTATTACCAGAGCGAAGAAATAAATTTAAAATATTTTATTTCTCCGGATGGCAATACCTGCTACCATGTCACGTTTATAGTCACATACTTGGTCAGATGCCGTTTAATTCATGAATAGCCTGTGAATGAAAACGGTATCTCAAGATTAAAACTATAGTCTATTGTCGTCTAGAGATCCGTTCATCTTTTTTTAAGTATAGATTTATGGACGTTCTGGTCAATCAGTTTTTAATATAATAAAATTCACGTAAAAAATTATTTTTACATCAAAACTTTCAAATAAATAAAATAGAAAGACAGAGTTTTAATCATTTAAATACCGAATTTGTATTTATTATTAACACATAATTTAACAAATTATAATATGCTCATTGAGAATTGTGCCCTAAAAGCGTGATATTAAATTACCAACGAGTAATATGATCTTACAGATTTGTGCCAATAGGTGGGCGTGACACTATAATGCGGTGGCGCCCGACTGTCTGCCGTCTCGGCCGGATAAAAACCGGTCCATCGCCAAATAGGTTATGGCCGCGTTATATGTTAACTGTTTTGTGAATTATATGCCCTTAATATTTTATATTATTATTGTGTTTTTATACAAAACATGGGGGAGCCACCATCGGCCTACTTATTTTATTATTATTTCCAAAGTTATGTATTAACTGTAACTTGGCAAATACAGCTTTATATTAGGCAATTAAATTTTTTATTTCACTTTCTTTTAAATAAATATCAGATTTTAGATAGATATAATATCTAAGATAATTTAAGCCAAAATTATATTTATTGTCATTAATTGGTTTGTAGATGGGTAAAAAATTCGACTACTTTAAAATATTTTTTAAAGACGAAATAGTTCGTCTTCTTCTTCTTCTTCGTGTCATATGATTGAATTACTCAAATTGAGGCTTGCTAGTGTTTAGCCGCGCTGACTGCAGTATCCGTTGCATGTCAGATCGACAAACTAGCAAGCAGACGGACAGTTTGGGCAGGAGGGAAAATTTGTATTGGTAATATATGTATTTGTAGTATTTCTACATAAAACATAAACTTATATATTTACAGGCTACTTCTTGAGCTTTTCAATTGATTACATTCAATGACATAAAAAAGAAATTATCGTCAGATTGTGATGCGCTTGAGTATTTCAAAATAACGATTTTTTTTGCAAATTCTAACAATGGCTGCGAATTTGCGTCATATCCAAACTGTCAGATTAATATATAATCAAAAAACAATTAATATATAAATATTATAAGAGCTTTAACCTAAACGTATGAACACCTCCACCATGGAAACAATCTTATAGATTATATATAGATACAGATTAACATTCTTATATTTTTAAAAATACGAAGGACGGATGATATCAAATAACTGACGCGATAATGTGACATTTTTGCAAATCTATAGTCGCTCTCCCCGCCGATCAAAAGATATATACATAACGTGATTTTTTTTCTTATCTAAATTTCGCAGCCAAATAGGTCTCTATGACGCTCGATAATATCCCGAGTTAGCATCGTCGGCATACTACAATGAAGAATGAATAAATCTACTAATTATCAGAGAAATTTAATCATATTATACTAATAGATTTCTCTAATAAAAGGTAGTGTTTTGGTTATTTAAAATTTATGGTTATACTACAGATTATATTTTACGTTATCGAAACTTCGACATGACATAATGTGTATAATAAGTTTATTAGAACTAGAAATATCTGAAAAAAAAAGGGTTTCACACGCAAAGAATCGTTATTCTGAAGTTCATGCTATTTTTATTTTGCAGTTACATGTTCGAGATAACAAATTAAAGGATGGGAGTGAGCTAAAAATAACACACATTGACCCCCACATGAAAGGATGCTAGCAGAACTTTTTCGATAGCTCACACTAAACTTCTTGTAAAAAAGATTAAAATAAAGTAAATAATAGGTAATATCCACATATTAATTATTATCAATTTTTTTTTACAGCATATATAGTTTAGCAGTGTAGACCATTTGAATGAATTTTGGATATATTCTACATAGAAAATAAATTTATTATCTTAAGAATAAACTGCCTAAATTAATTTTAAGCTAAATAGATTTAATATTGGACTGTTTTTTTTATATTCTAATTGTTACCAAACCAAGGACATCAACCCAGAAGCAGTGCCACAAAGTCTCCCGCTTTATATACTAAGGTTTGGAGGTTTTCATCAAAAACATCATAAGGTTAAAATAATTAAGACTGATAGCTCACAAAATTTCACAGTACTATACTACAAATCTTATTAACCTCAATTAGAAGAAGTGAATCATATTGAAGCAAATAAAGCAATCTCTATTAATAATAATTTTATCAGCTTCACATTGTATTCACACACCGCAGGGAAACCAGAGGTAACCTAGTGTTAAAACACTCTATTCCCCACATTCAGGCATTACATGTTGAGTGGCAGAACTCAACTCCACATTTTATAATTTGAAAAGTTTTATTAAAAACATTTTTAATAATTTCTGTAACTTTTCAACAAATATTATTGGATTATAACAATCAACAAAATTATTGGGTATTACTGTTTACTTAAAAAATAATTGTATATGGTCGTATTTTAAATGACTCAAGTTGTGATATGTTTAAAATTATAGTCATTCAGCAGACATGTTGTTAACGGGAAATAAGGGCCAGTGATTCCAATTTTATCATGCCAATTGTAACTGATAACTTTGTCATAAAATTCATTGACAAGCAAATACTTATTAAAATTAGTTATCAAAGTTATTACAGTTATTTGGCAAAAAATATTTTATATATTCTTAATTCTTATATATTTTAATTACTAGGCCCATGTATATTAATTAAAATATCCAAATCACAGATTTTCAAATGAATTAAAATGATCTTATATATTTAAATCATTTCTTGTATAGGGATCTATGTTAGTCATATTTTAAAATTTACTAGAGAATATTATAACTTTATATAATGTGGAAATATGTGTGTTTTTATATTGAATCATATAACAAGGAAAGCCTACTTTATTTATAATAATAAACAATTTTAGAATTAATAAATTCTGGGATTTAATACATTTTAGTAATGAAAATTGATTGTAAAAAAATTATAAAGGTAACATACCTGTGAAAAAATATAAATGCATATAATTTAGAATGTTTAATTCACATAATCTAGTCTCACTTAGTAGGTTCAAATCGGTAAACGGTACAGAGTTTACGCATTTAAAATATTCGTGCAGATGTTTACCAATAGTCTGTTTCACAAGAAAGAAATTTAAAGCTATTTCGCTAGTGTAGTTAGTTATCTAGTAGAAAACATAATTCCTTATTAAAAAATAAAGAAGTAAAATTTTAATTATTATTTATGATAGTATTCACTTACCAATGATAGGATTTTTTGTAGAGTATTACAATTAGGATTTTTTGTAGAGTGTTATTTAGTCAGCATTCAATAGCCACTTTTAAAAATGGTAATACAACAAATTAAAACTTCATAAATCAATACTACATCAATTCACAAAAACAGCTTTCATTAATAATTTTAGCCAAAGCCACAGACTAAATAAACTGCGATACAGAATGCTGCCAACTTTGCCTACAGCCGATTAAATGTGAACTGTTATGTAGCGTACCGTACGCTGCATTTTAATTATTACTATATGTAACTTACCTATATTATATCTGAATAATGTGAACAAATATATACGTGAATATATTACATTTTAAAAAATAAAGCAATAGAAGTCTTTTTATTATAGGCTTCAAAATATTATTATATTCTATTAAGCTCGGAATCAAACTTTAAATGACAATACTTTAAAACTAACATTGTTTTTCGTACATGTTACAAATAGAATATACCTACATGAGATCTGCTTATATTATTACGCCATAAGTTTTGCTTTCAAATAGATAAAATTTAAAAATGGAGTGTTGATATATCATAAGCAGTACGCAGATAATAATTAAACAAATATTTAGTTTTTTCGTAATGTCACATTGAGGTTTAGGAATCGTATTGTTATCTCTTTCTTACGTTACGTACGTCATTCTCTCACGTTCGATGTGTGGTATCAGAGAGAAATATTCGTGATCGTTTATCTCTTAAAAAAAGTAATCTGAAATGTTGATTTTAATTTTAAACAACTATGTACATTTGTAAAAATATGCCTGTGTCATATTTTAATATTGTAAAAATATAGCGCGGAATTTTAGTTATAGTAGCTCAATATGAACTGTCATCAAGTACTTAGTGGGGCCTGTAATTCAGGAGATCAATGTTTTGCTGTTGGTTCAGTTGAAGGCATACCTTTCACAGTAAGTAATTTTTGTTAAACGTAAAGACGTTATAAAAGGCCAAATCTCGTGACCAGATGTCTCAAATCTTCTAGTAATTGAAGAGTAATGGACCCAACAGGAAAATCTAATTTAAGCTAATGTGATAAGAAATATACTATTTCTTAGACAAGAAATAACTGATAATATACAACAACTAAAATTAAACATACAGTGTAAAATAATCAAAATTTTAATGCTTGCTTCTCATAAAATTGCCTTGGACATTAATTTACATTATACTGTTTATATATTATTGACAGAAATTGTTTACCTTGAAGTTCTTTTATGTGTCGCTGTATTTGTTAGATAAGTAATTTGCATTAAAATCAGACTTCAGAAAGATGAAACTGTAACTGTGGTAATTTTAACACCACAATCTTCTTAAGACAAAATAGTTTTTTTATTATTTTAAAATATATTTAATGTACTATATGCCATTCAATAAATACGGCGTTGAGTTCCGTCACTCAAAAAGCAATGCCTTAAAAATTTTGGTTAGTGGTAAATGGAAGTGTCTTAATACTAGATATCCCTCTTCCTATCTGCTAAGTGTTACAAGATGAAACTAAAAAAAGTGCCCATTTTTTTTGCTTCAATTTGTAAATTCCGTATAAAGGATAGGCTGACTATGAGGAACCTAGTATTTACCTACTCTACTTTCAGCCCAATTTTGGAGGCACTGTGTGTTGAGTTATAAATTCGACATATTTTCTTGTGAAGACAAATATTAATTTAATGTTTATTTTTTTTAGGCCTATGCAGCAGGATGTAATATTGTAATTCTGGCTTCAAACTTTGAACGTGTTCAAATTATTCCTGGTGCTATTCATGGTTATGTCCGTATAAGTTCATTGGATTGCAGTACTGACACTGGTAAAATAGCTGCAGCATATGGAGCTGAAGTGTGTATTTTTGAACCAACCCCTTTGATACATACTGCAGCTACAACACATGTAAGTAAAATATACTTTTTTGATATTAAAGAAGTAAAAATAATGGAGAAGTCTCCTTTTTTTATTTTGATAAAGTTTTGGTTATAATAAAAAATCTTATAAGCTTATTATAAGCTTGAGATAAAGGTACATTGCATTCACTTTTTTAATATATTTGAAATCAACCGAGTTAAAAATACACAAATGTGTTATGTAGTGTCGATAATATAGCATTAATTGCAGTAAGCTATATTATGCTATGCTTTAATTATTTATTAGAAAAGATAAAGACTTGATCTACATTTTATATTATTTGTCTTGCTCAATAAGTCAATATGCAATGTCTCCAAAATTGGACTAATAACTACAAATAATTTTCTTGTTAAATTAGTACTGATGATATTATGCCTATGAGGAATTATGATACCAGACACAGGTTACATCCCCATCATTTTCCCACACTTTTACTTCTATTCTACTCACTAGTGTAAGAGATGAGAGAATGTCTTAATGTATTAAAGTTATTAGTGTATTAGATTTCTTAGGTCCAAACTAAAGGAAATTTTTGAAAATTCATATTGTTAATGATACCACCTAAACAAATACATTCTCCTTAAAATTTTAAATGTATGCATTATCAATATTTTTGTTATATTCTATTCTTGCCATCCTGGGTTATCATTTTGAAGACTTTTAATCTGCTTGCAAGAAATAAAAATTGATAATTTTTTTTATAAATTTTTGGGGCTTTATCAAAACAAATCTTTTATATTATATATATTGTTTTAATAAAGAGCTAACTTCGTCGCGCAGCGCCACAAGGGTGTGACTGTAACGCGACGGTTGTTGGTTCGACCCCACTCGGGGAAGTGAAATATTTATTTACGTTTATATTTCCATTGCTTCGCTTGTGGCGAGGCGGCGCGTTGAAGCGCGATGTTGAGTTCTCCCACTCAACTGGCAATGCCTCCAGAATTCGGCAGAAAGTGGGGAACGGAGTGTCTTAACACAAGGTTCCCTCTGTCTTACTGTGTGCGGGATACAGCGTGAAGCTGATTTAATTTGATTTAATTTTAATTCAATCAAAAGAGATAAAATCGTTGCCTAAGGCACTATACAAAAAACAACTAGATAGGAAAAATCCGACTCGTTAATACATTCTAAAGTGTTACTGTTAGTTTTAACAATATTTTTTTCCGTTCAAATTACATGCGCAGATCGCGTGATACTCTAATTTAGCATTCCAGCGATGGTAAAATTAGGTTAATGATAAAAAGCTTGAAATTCAATGACAAAGACGGGTTACATGTGTTTTTTGTCTGATGAGTATCTCTCGCTAAGATTGAAGATGAATTATAATCTATGTGTGTTGTATCTCTCGTAACAAACGTCTACAAAATTCGTAATATAATATATACGCTGTAAACATCAATTTATCCATTCTCCATTTATTAGCTTACCATTTCATTTACGATTCGGTTGAATACATTAATCTTGGGAAGCCATTAATTCTATAAATAACTGTATCTAATTAAATGTATTCCATCATAAATGGTATTAAACTAATGCAAAAAATAATGGTCAACGTCCACAACAAAACTTAAATAAATATTTATTATTTACTTGTGTTCATTTCGTTGAACACACTCGCAAGTCACATGATGGGCAATTGAATATTAAATTGCTTCTCACAATAATGCGTAGTAAACGTGATCTCTTCGCGCCTACATCACAATAATATTGTTGTAATATTAATCGTTTAAAATTATAATTTTTACTCGAGTCACCTTAGATGTGTGGGTACAATGAAAATAAATAGCACATGGTTATTATAAACAAAAGAATGAATAGATTAAGATAATCCAAAGATTTATTTCTACCAAGGACTCTTTTGATAATTTAAAATTTATTGGCAAATTACAAAGTCAAGGCCATGTTAGCACTTTTCCAATAATAATAATAATAATGGATCTAGTCGATTTATTATTGTGCTTGAAGCAATTAATAAATACATTTCGTTACTAGAATCGTCGGCACGATATTTTAAACTATATTAATTTTCAATTAAAATCGCAGAGTTTTTTTACTCTCCAGATACACGTCCACTCAGTATCTATGTACGTTAATAATTCGATTTAAATATGAGGATATCTTGAAAATAGAATCGCTCATCGTGAGTGAAGGCTATCGACAGTAACAGATTCGTCCAGACTATTTCTGTTTGATATAGCAACATGATATAAATGAAATAATATAATTAAGAATTTCCGTTATTACCTATTTTTTTTTTTTTTTTAACAGTGATAGGTAAGCGTTTGACCACTGTCTAACCTAATCGTAGGTAAAGACGGGGTCTAAGATGTAGCACGCTTACCTAGAAGAACCCCATTGACTCGACTCTTAAAGACCCCCAGATTATAGTTATCGGGAAACACGGCCTCAGGCAGCGCATTCCATTCCTTGGCAGCACGTACGAGGAACGAAGACGCAAAGCGCTTGGTACGGTGTGGTGGAATATCTACCGTGAAACGGTGCCGTCTACCCGAGAGTCGCGTCGTCCGATGATGGAAAGGGGAGGGCGGAATAAGTTCGAACAATTCCGATGCACACTCACCAAAGTGTAACCGGTAGAACACCGAGAGACCTGCAACTTTTCGCCTGTGCTCAAGGCTTTGAAGCCTGGCTTTGACCAGCGAATCGTTACCTATGAGCTTGATAGCTCGACGCTATTAAAGAAAAAATATAGTTTTGGCATAACGTTATCAATTTAAAGTAATTTTATTATGAAATTATGTAAGTAGGGTATATGCACTTATACAGCATGCTACATATTGATGTATCAGATATCTTGTACAGATATATGTTTGTCAGTTAATTGAAATGTGGCAACACAAACATTAATTTCAGCGTGAAATTAATGTAAGGTGGTTAAAAATTGTATATATTGCCTTTTACCATAATTAAAATATTTTATAGGATTATTGTAAAGAATAACGGTGCACGTTATAGTATACTAGTTCTAATCTATGTGTAGGCTCTATAACATTATGTTTATCATGTATTATGGAACTCGTTTTGATATGAATAAATTGATGAATGGATTAACTTGTTCAGAGGTATATCGAAAGTGGATTTAAGCGGTATATTAGCAGCAGATTTGTTATAAATCTACTATGTACAATATAAATATATATATATATATATATATATATATATATATATATATATATATATATATATATATATATTATTGATATACATATAAAATCATATCAAATCAGCTTCAGACGGAGCCGGATCAGAGGGAGCCTAGTGTTAAAATACTTCGTTCGATCGTTGTGGATATGATTCTCACTTTACCAAATGAAATATTTATATTTGTCTATTTTTATTTTCGCTCTGGCAATGAGGCAAAACGCGGCGCTGAGTTCCGCCACAAAGTGTGGAACGGAGTATACACTTAACACTAGGTTTCCAAATTCCCTCTTCTTAACGTGCAATGCTAAAAAAAAAACAAAAACATCTATAAACTTTTTAATCACTTATTTGACAGGGATTGGAGTATCGCTGGGTACAAACTGGGAAACTGGTAGCGGAGGGTCCAATAACAGCATTGTCATGGAATCTAGAAGGTACAAGACTGCTTACGGGCGGTAAACTTTTACAACTGTGGCATCAAGCGTCACTATATCAAGATGACAGTCAACGTAAGTTACATGCAAATTATATAATTGTCATGGCATGTCAATATATTTAGTAAATAGAAATATTACTACAAATCGAATCTAATGGTTTGATTTAATATAGTTCCTAGATTTGTAATATAATTCTTAAATACTCTACCTTTTTAAACTTGCTAGATTTTTCCACTTTTTCTGATAAATGGAGTTGACAGTGATTGATTTGAGATACCTTTTTATTTACTTTAAAGTATTATACAATATATAATGGATGACGAAACTGGATGACATATTGGCGCTAACGCTATTGATGAAAGATATATAAAATATATAACAATATAACAATTGTAGAATACAATTTTAGTATAGGTAGGACGTTTTGGTAGACAAATTTTTAGAATTACTTTAGCCTTTTGCGTGTTTCATTAAGGCCACGAGGTGCTTGTTTAAATGACAATAATAATAGAGACTTTAAATATACTACAGTTATCAATTATCGATAGTTTTCAGCTTTGAACGGATGTAAAAAAATAATTAACAAATAAAAATGTGAACTTAATGCTTTAAATAACTATAAGATATTTATCATATGACAAAGTGATGGTAGATAAAACTAGATTATAATACATTTTAAAAACAAACTTAAAAAGAGTTCTCAGTTAGCGATTTAAACTGCAAAAAACCTCTATCTAATCTGGCTTTGCAAGGCTACAATTCTATTTAACGTGCTAGTTAGTAAAACATATATAATAACAATTAATTAAACAAATGAGTACACAGATAAAAAATAAAAAAGTAAACATTTTGTTCATATAACATATATATTTGAACAAACAAATAATTTATATATGTACATGTAAGTTAATGGGACGTTTTCTTTATTCAGAATGAAACTTTGTAAAATGATTACTTAAGTTATAGCCTCGGCTCCGAGAAGAAAATCCATATTATCGTGAACAAAACGACCATATTGGCACATTTCCAGAAACTTTTGTGGGAATATTTTATAGATTTTTTTTACAAAATTAAATTATACTACATCTGCATTATTGTTTCAATTAAATATTATTACATATTAATTTATAGACGTAATAAAATAAATAATTACTAAATATACTACCCTATAACTTGCCATACTTTTTTATCAAATGCATATTAAGTATATTACATATTTAAAAAAATGAAGAAAAAAAATCACAGATTTTATGCATTTAACTGTTATTTTTTTGACGAGACTTAATAATATTATGTCATCCTTTATTGCGCATTCTGCATTGAAAGATCTGCAAAGCGGTAAAGACAACTGACAGGGTATATTACGTAAACGATTGATACTAACTATACTTTTCTCTTCAGAAGTTATTAAGTTTATCAATTTAATACCTTCTGAAGGGAATATATATACTTCTTATTTTTTAATATCTCATACCTTAAGGGTTCGTTTTACCCTGTAGGTACGAATTTATTACTAAGCTTTTACTGTCTGTCTATGCGTCCGCTTGTCACCACTATATCTCATAAATCGTCATAGTTAGACAATCCAAGTATTTCAATTACCGCATCATCAAAAAAATAAACGGATTCGCGATTATCCGGATTATCAACCGCGATAATTATTTTATACAACCTACTACAATGAAACTAAGAAAATTTATATGTATGCAAATATGTGCATAATTTATATACTTATGTATATATTGTGTGTTAGAAAATGTTAAAAAGTTCTTAATAAACGTTGATTTTCGTTGATATGTACATATTGCTTTTAATAAGAGATATAACAATTTTGTGCTACATATGCACAAAACCAGCTCTACTTTATAGATTCGATTATCCGGATTTTCGATTATCCGAATAACTAAGGATAGCAATTAGTCCGGTTAATCGAGTTTCTACTGTAACTCATTATTTAGGAGGCTTTCGTAAAACGTATTTTATAGATAATGATACGGAACACTTCGTGCATAAGTCCAACACGCACTTAGTCGGTTTTACATGATATGAACATCATTTTAATTGTATTATTTATATGCATAAAGCAAAAAAGAAAAAGAAGTGAAACTAAAATATTTCTCGTCACATTTCAGCAAGTTCAGGTGTCACATTCCAAATTGGAGGAGATAAAGATGAAAAACCTAAACCACCGGAGGAGGAGGACCCTGTGAGTATACGATCTTGTCTACGCCGCTTAGATAAGATATCAGGAGATATCTTCGTTGTTTGGTGCCGCTACTATTATTTATTTTGTTATCACTCGTCAACTGTTCGTTTATTGTGATTAATGCAACAGCTTAGACGCGCCGATGGCTGTAAAGCGTAGCTCTTATCTCCAGATTTTCATGTGTTTTTTTAATGATATTCTTAAGGATGAAGCGTAAATCTTTTACTTTTTCGAGTTTTAAATGTATTCTAAGTAAGCAGACATATATATATTGACTGAGGTTTTTGTTATTTACAAATTATTTTACCAATATTTAGCTTTATAAAGATTACAGTTGAAATTCAGATATAACTATTTTCGTATATATTATTATCCATACATTCAGATATATTGATAAAATCAAATGCGCTTTAGGACAGCCTATAATATTTATGATAATGGTTCATGTACTGTTATAATATATAAAATTTAACTTTTAAATACAATTTTTGAGGCCGTCGTGCCTTATAAACGAGACGGCTGTGACTGCAATTTCTAAAAAAGTAAATTTGCCAGTGCATGGGTAATACATTGTATTAATAAAACCTATAAAAACGTATTATAAATAATATACAACGTGAAGCTAAAAAAATACATTTTAATACTACTTATTAAGAAAACGAATAAAAATTAAAACGTAGCGGGACTCGAACCCGAGCCTCCTGTAATCCGTCGTTTTCTAAATAAGTATTTTCGTTTCCTAAGTGGTGGAATAACACATTAAAAATGTTTAAAATAAAACATTTGAATATGTTTCTAGGGTTGGATATGTGTATGGCAATGTCACACCGCAACTCCCGCACATCACCTTGCTTTTTCGCCAGACGGGGTGCTGTTCGCGACTTCCGGCGTGAATGATAGACTCGTTAAAATATGGTATCAGAACAAAGGTTAGTTTAGACTTCTACAAAGTTATTATATTCGATATTTATTGTCATGTAAATTTATATATATATATGTTTGAATACAACTAAAACTTTTATAAATAATGATTGGTATTGTGTAATTTTTTTTCAGCACTATTCCAAGCTCACGGTGAACACTCTCCGCAAGAACTAAATTATACATTTATTTATGTGGCACACCCACGGGCCGTTACACATTTGTCATGGAGGAAAACTAGCAAGTATATGCCTAAGTAAGTGTAATTTTTCTAAGTTATAAAAATTTGAGTAAAGATAAAAAACTTTTATTCATAAATCTCCATTATATTATAATCTAGAATAATAACATCTATACTTTTTGAATAAAGAGTGTTAAAATAATGATCTAAGCATGAACATGAGGAAGAAAAGTTATGGGTCCCTCGAATGGATGAATGATAAAAGAATGACAAAAAATTATGTAGAAAAGTGAGCGGTAAGAGAGATCAGGGGAGGCCTCAATTGATTTTCGAAAAGACAGTATTAAAAATACTGGAGGAAAGCTAAGTAAAAAGCATGAGAACCCCCCGAAGGAATGTATAAATAACTTAATGACAGCGGATGCTATAGAAGTATACAGAGACCGTAGCGCTCCATTCTCTCTGGGATACTAAATGTACTAGTAACTTTATATGTGGACAACATCTGTGGTCAAAGACCCTGCTGCCTGAGGACGAGTGGGGAGGGTTGTTTAATATTATAGCAATTATACAATTATATAAGTAAGACACGTTTGGCTCAACATTTTTGTATAATAACTTTCTAAAAAAAGTATTCTTTGTAGTACAAAGTAAATTTTAAAAATATTTATCCAACGCAGGGGTAGCGTGGGCAACGTCCTAGTGACGTCCTGCGTGGACAACATCTGCCGCGTGTGGGCCGAGACGCTGCTGCCGGAGGACGAGTGGGGCGGCAGCGTGGCGCATGCGCGCTCTCCGCCACGCCGCCAACGCGCCACGCACCGCCATAAGCACCGATTCATGCAGCGGTTAAAGCATATGAAGTGAGTTTTTCAGTCTTCCTGCGCTTTAGAAATCGCATTACTTTATTTTTCTGTTTCTAAATATGTATTTCCTTTTTAGTGTGGAAATAATTGATTATTTTTAAATTGTTGAAATATTTAATAAGTGGCATTCGCCCTTATTAAATTTGTAAATATAGTCCTACAGAGATCGATAATGACGTGTGGCTTAATTCGTTAGAATGCTTAATCGGCGCGGGATGTAGTGCCTATACTTTAATTTTTAATATACTAAAAATTTTTATACCTTTCTAAACATTTTATTTTTCTTAGTGTCTGATTAAAAATTTCGAAATTCTTTTACATGATTACATAGATAAATTATACATTTAATTCCAATTTTAGAACATGTTTCCACATACGACGGAATGCGCAATCCTCAAAGCAGCCCGGCGCGCCCATACCCACACTCCCTTCAACGTACAGCGCTCACGACTTTCACAATCCCTACCATTCTACTTCGTATACTGGAGGTGATTATTTTTATTTATTTTTGATTTTAATTTTTGCTTGATGCTGTGTTCTGTCTCATATGTGCCAAGGAAAACATAAGGAACTTAGTGCTAAGACGCCCATGCGCCGCCCATTTTTCAAGACATAGTGTATTGAATGGAGGAAGTCAACACTGCTTTGTTTTGTAATAAGCAATGACATGAAAATATTTCATATTTGTAGGAGACAAAATATTTTAAAACTGTGTCACAATTCTCTACTCTCCTTCATCTATCTACCCTGCTATATGTGGGATATATCTAGCTTGACGTGGGACTTTCATATCTAAAGAAATGATAAAATGTTACAGGTCTCCATTTCCACCTAGCTGCTTCTATTAATGCTGAAACTGACATCCCGCTGGTGCCGTCGCTCGCTGGTGGTGGTCGGTTCATATTACACTGGTTACACAATAAAGAAATGTATTTCACGAGCCAAGCTGAAGCTATATTGCACGATCTTACTAAAAAAGTATGTATGAGCAGTGTATATTGATGTTTTCTTTTTCAGCTTTGCGCAGTATCTCATTTTTAGAAGGTTAGATAGAGAGAACGTAGTCATGACGTTCTTTTCTCCACTTTTTACTTGAATTCAAGACATTGCATGTTGGTTGGTGAAATGAGTTGAAGAAGATGAATGAATTAATATAATTCATTTGCCAGTGGGAATAGAACCACCAACCGTTGTGTGTAGGCAACTATGGCCTCACAATTGTCTTAATGTTAGAATTTTTATTAATGCTATTCTATATACAAATTGTTTCTCTAATTGTTAAATAAATTTCAAAATGATTGATGGATCACTAAGATTTTCTTTGTCTATTCAAGGCAAGTCATATAATACGCATATTGATTATTTAAATTTTAATTTTTGTATATATATTTTATAGATTTTAGATAAAGAAGAAACCGACGAAGGAGGTTCTGGTTCTGAACACGCCACACATCCGGACGGGGAGAATGAGACAAGTATGTAGTATAACTAATTATTTTTTAGAAATTATCTTAAAAATTTATTCTGAATGCTTTCTAAAATTTTTTCACTTACAAAAATATATGCTCTTCTGCGTTATGTATTGTAATATAACATTATATATGTTGTATGCTAATACTCTAAGGTTACTTTTATCACACATTTATACATACATAAATTATTATATTCATACATATGCGCCATTAATAAAAAACATCCACTTTGCTATTTTTAATATATTTTATATTGATTAATATGTTGATTACTATATTAGTCATTATGTTTTATTTTGCCACAATACAATAAATAGTACAGCAAACGTCAATTAACTGAATGATCAATTATCCGAACTGCTATGCCCACGTTCTAATATCCAAACAGATGCAAATTTAAAAAATTAGCTTAGTTTTTAGGTTTAATCTGTATATCCTAATTATTAGTATTATTATATAGTATGATTTTTTTTATTTTTACGAGTTGTTAGGCGCCACAGACTTTTGTAGTCAGTGTTTCTTGGTTCTTAATTGTATATTTAATTATTTATAAAAACTTTATGATGCATATTTGCCATTTATACTTGAATATATTTATACGTAATACGTAAATATGGTTTACGTTTCCTAATGGATATTTGATCTGTAGCTAAACCAATAAAGTTATATTATATGGTAGAACTCCAATATCTCTGTTATATCATATTTATCAGTCCCCAAACTACTTCAGATAATCGACGTTTACTATACCACTTTACATCTCTTATACAAAATTTATATGAAAATAAGAGTAAAAATATAATATATTTTCAAATATCATTGCTTATTCCATGCTGCTGTGTAGGACATAGACGACCTAGCCATCACTTAACTAAAGCTCAATCTGAGGATAACAGCAATAGTGATGAACAGCCAGGTAATTTGTGGTTAACAAAGTTTGTTTTCTTTTAGCTTTACGCTTTTTCACGCATATAGGCAGACATAAAACACTCCGACGTGTGAGTAACGAAATCAAAATATTCATTCCCCAAGTAGAAATCAAACTCAGAACGGCCGCGTTTACAAACGCTATATTGTTCTTTTGAAACTAATATGTAGCTATAGTGTATGTAATATGCAAGCATACAATTAAAAAATAAATAGTTTAACGACTTAAATGTATAATATTCCTGCTAAACTATAAAAATGTTGTAAATTAAATTAAAAATTATGTACAGCAACTTTTGTTTCTAACATATTTAAACTTAGTTTCTTATGGGCTTTTCATAGCAACACTACCAACTAAGCTATTTCAAGACGAGAAGCCAGCTCATTGAGAACCAACTATACTGATATTTTAATGTTTATTGACTGTATAACTCACTTCATACATCCTTTTCTTTGCTCCTAAGCTAACACACCTTATATGATTTCTTTCATTAATGTTCAGAATTTGTATAAGTTTTTTTTCGTCCCTTGTGTCATAATAATTTTATATAAGAAAAAAATGAAACGGTATTAAATGAAAAAAAAAATGAAGAGAAGAATGTATTGTTATTGCAAATACAAATTTAATATTTGTAGACCTATCTTCTACGTGCTTTCTCTTTACAACGTGACATTACCAAATGAGTTTAACTAAACGTTATGAACATCTTCTAGGTAGCGGCAACCACAGTCACCCCAGCCTGTCAAATACAACATCTATAAATTCCATAGCGACGGATGTTACTTGTACGCACTTGCCGGATTCCCTCGATGCTAAGATAGAGGCTTTACTTCGAGACTGGCATCAGAGTCCTGATTTACTGTTCTCGATACACCCTGTTGATGGCAGCTTTTTGATATGGTTAGACTATTTAAATATTATACCAGAAGGCAGAGTGACCAGAGAGTATTTAGTGTAAAGACACTCTATTTCCCAATTTTCAAGGGATACATACATACATGCTTATAAGCATTTCATAGATTTTGACAAAAAAAATTGTTGTGTTCACTGTATTGTTATATTATCAATCGTTATACTATTAGAAAAGAATAAGTTATTTTTTTTAATGTAATTGTTTTTTTTGCCAAAAATTTGAATTTTGACAAGAAAATTCTCTTTGTTTTCGGACCGAAATTTTTATTAAATGTATACCAAGAAAAAAATATTTCTACTAGTATGTATATTTATTTATTATATATTAATTGCATGATACTCCAATCATCAGAATATGTGAATGGCACGACGAACTAAATGATGCGACCATAATGCGTGCGACAATCATCTTTTATATACAATATACATACATACATACATATATGGTAAATGGATCGTGGCCACCCTAAAGTTAGGCTTAGGAAACTCTTCCGCATTATTTACACCAGAAGAAAATAATCAAAAGTACGAGAAATGTTAAAATAAAATCTGCACAACCATCAACAGCTAACATCATAGCGGCCACGACTCATCGACCGCACTGTACAAATCTATAAACACGATAAAATAATAACAATATACCAATCAACAGGGTATGCGAATGGCTCGACGAGCTACAAGCGGGTGCTATAAGACAAGCTCAAGTATCATTCTCCGCTCGCATTCCTTCCGCTTTCCCGCTAGGCGACGCGACCACTATGTGCACGCCGGCCGCACTCTATCACGCAGCTGCACAGCCGTTGTATGTTCGACACAGAACTAAGCCTGTTACGACTGGTAAGTGAATTTTATAAAAAGTTTTTTCTGTTTCCATACGGTTAGCCCAATTTTCGTCGTATTGCGTATTGTGGGGTGGAACTCAATGGGGAACGCGGTATTCTCTCGAACCCACAACCATCGAGTTTACAGTCAGAGGTGTAACCAAACGAATATAGAATATTCGTCATTAAATATTACGTACTGATTAACGAATGTTTTGTATAATTATTAAATTCATGTGAAACAGAAACAAACTTAAATGACCGTAAGTTCCAATATTCTACTGTATTTGTAAAATTTGTAATTTGGAAAATGTTATTGTTTTTTATTCAAGTATTTGTATATATACAATGTTAATAGCACAACAACAACAACAACAAGGAGATGCAGTTACGACCCCACTAGCGAGCGTACAAGAAGAAAAAGAAGAAGCTGAATGGCCACAAGGCGAAGAGCAAGACACACAGCAAGAGAATGGTATATTTAATCTTTGTTTCAAATTATATAACTTAGATAAATTGTTGCATTTTTTTAAGCGTGTTGCATATAGCAGAGTAGTCAGTGAAAATTGAGTGAGAAGACACTCCGTTCTTCACTTTTCACCAATTTCTCCAGTTTAGAGCGTTCAGAGTCGAAAAAACTCCAAGCTTTGTTCAAGTAGACAAATTTGGTAAGAACCACTGCGAGGAAATGAATTTTTTTTTTCTGAATATTACCGGACCTACAACGGTCATATTGACAATGTTTGTTTTACCATATTATTATCACGTTACAGGAGCCAGAGAAGATAATAATAACGAAATGAAACGAAAAGCAAGTGTCGCAACAGAAGATATTGGGGAAAATCAGGAAGGAGATGTATTGGAATCAGCACCTGTTATATCAATGGTCACTAACCACACAAACGGAACTTTGAACTTGTGGCAGCTAACATTTGATGATAAGTCCAAGTTTTCCCAGGTATCACTGATAATATTAGATTTTTTTATTATTAATGCATATTTTAATGTTATACTTTGTTTTTACAAATATTCTATATTAGGTTTTAGTGATCATAGAAGCGTTTTTTATGATACATGACAATGTGTTAATAGCCAGAAATAATTGATTGCCTCTGTTACCATATGTTACCATAATGTAACCCATAGCATTCCTCAATAAGTAGAGATAACGAAAAGTTGCGCAAACTATGAATTTGAATTTGTTCATTAGGTCCTATCAATTGGACATGCTTCCAGAGCTTCTGGCCATAGATTCAGGGTCAATGACATCACATGCCATCCAGTATTACCGCTTCTACTTACAACAAGTCACCATAATATATCAGGTATATATAAATTATATTTACCTGAATAAATTTGTGATCTCTAAATCTAATCAAATTACCTTTAAGGTTGTTTTACTATATACAAATTAAAAAACTTCATATTATATTGACACTCCTAATTTTGTATTGATCTTATCTTTAATCTTCATATTTAATCTGTTTCATTACATATATAGTTGGGTATACGCTCGCTTGGGTAACAAGACAAAGCGCAACCATTAGACACTCAATGTTTCGAAATTTTCTGTATGAAGAACTAAGTGTCTTAACACTAATTTCCCATCTGCCCACTCTGCTTATCCCGTATATAGCGTGAACCTTACAAAAATAACTATACACAGATAATGAAAGAGAGCCAGGCCACGACATAGCGGCAGGCGGTCTATGCTCAGAGTTAATAATGTGGCGCGTAGAATGTGTGGGACCTTTGGGCAAGTCGGGTGGAGTGTCGGAGCTGGCGAGGGTCAACTCACCGCATCTCTCTGCTTTTAGTAATGTTGCGTGGTTGCCTACTTTGTTGCCAAGGTTTGTTGTGGTTTTGTTAAGTAGTTGGTATGTACAGTATGGTAGGTGAGTCGTGACCGCACAAAACTTAGATGTAGATGATTGCGCAGATGTCATCATAATTTTTTTTCTTATTTTTAATAATTTCTTCTTTCGAGGGTACATTGTGTAAAGATCCTATAATAAATCCAGTAATAAAGATCCTAGCCTGGTTTGGAAAATGTTTTATTAGAAGTTACTTTAAGATATAAAGTATATACGATTTTTTATTCACTTGGTAGATAGGAGACTAAAGAAGTATAAATATTTATTTTACGTTATTTTTATGTTATAGCACAACTTTGGGGAACTTATCTAACTCTCCTTCCGCTTGCTTTGTGGCCAGTGACGGTGAAAGTTTACGGCTATTCCAAGCCGTTATCGATGCGAGAACTTTGTTAGCAGAAATTGCAACTTCAGAGAGACGACACAAGGATGTTTTGGTACTAATTATAATAATTACTTTATTTATTCTTGAACTTGGCAGTTAAGGTACAAAAAATATGACAGTTATCTAATCAATAAATGAATATAATATAAACTATAATATAGTCTGCCTGCCCTGCTGCGTGAAGCTGATTATTTTTATTATTTTACATTAATACAAAAAGTAATATATAAAAATATAAAATATTTTTTTCTTCCTTATCCCAGCATCATGACACAATGTCAATGTCGTCCGACTCGACGATAGAGGAAGGTGGGGTTCCCCTCCACGACCGCATTAAAATCGTCTCCCAGCAGTCCACGGCGCGTCCCGGTGCCATTATACAGCTACACGCAATAGCGGACGCGACCCACGATTGGCATAACACGCAATTGTTGCACGTGTTCCAGGAGCAGCTTATTACTGGTATGTTGTTTAAAACTAACATGACAGTGTATACTGTCATTAACTCTTCATATATGCTCTCCGGGGGGATAATCATACTTTTTCGACGACCTTCCCTCCAGTATCTTTGATATTGTGTTTTTGAACCATTTTATGTATATTATTATTTATATAAGAACAACGAAAAAACCACTAAGTATTCATCTTGTAGGTGTTGGTTTCATTATTTTTCAAAAAATTATGTTTTCAATGCTTCTATTACTTATTTTTTATCTTCAAAGCTTAGTAAATAAAGGAGAATTTATAAAATATTTTTGTATTCCAGATCTAGTTATTCTTCTTGTTCCTCTGTCTTATTATTTTGTGAAAAGGCAGAGAATAAACTGAGTATATGGATCATATTTCTTGTAGCGTTAGATTAGGTACCTACCTAAACTAATAACGTTAGAGTTAGGTTAAAACAAAAAAGTGACTCATGAACATAATTTTTACATTGTATATATATATATATATATATATATTATTTTATTTAAGGTGAACGAACTTCAAGCGATACAGAAAGTTCTGACTCTGGCGTTGAAGGTTCAGATGTTAATACACTAACTGAAGCCGGTTTAGAAGCAATTGTGGATTTGAGAAAGGCTGCAATATTCAACGAACCCTTCTATATCGTCGTATTAGAGAGAACCGATGGAGGTTCTACCGTACACATGTGGAGGCTTACTGTTTCGTCCCAAGCCGATCCATCAGGTACTTATTTCTATTGAATTGTTCAGGTTTCTTATGGTAATTTCTTAAATATTTTTAATGAAGCGCATTACTACTAAGAGTGTTCCAATAAATAGTTACTAGCATTATGTTTAGTAGATATATACATATGAAATATATCATTCATTTCTAAACAAACAATTTTGTTTGTAAATCTTAACGATAATAATTTCAGATGACTTAACAAACAGCATGATGTACGTGCCCGACAGTGCCTTAGTACAGGAAGACGAAGGTGAATCTCGTAAAAATTCGGTATCTATGGACGCAGACAGACCTGCCGCTCCACCTGCTCACTCACATCTATCTATTTCTACTAAAAAGGTAATTTTGTATGTAAAAGTATTTCAAATAAACGCCATGTAATAAAAGTCATAGTTTATTCATATGTGAATTTGACCAATTGATTCCTGCATAATGAAAAAAGACTTATGTTTCGGATAACCATGTCTCAAGTGTGAATTTAGATCCCACAGAAACCTACATTATAATATATTTTGAAATTTATCATATAATCTGTGTATTTTTTCGCGCTCTGTTAGCTATTAGTACTGTGCTAAACGTCGTACAAATTTTATTTTTATTAATCAAATTAAATAGACTTATGTGCATTGCATTGTATGACTACTCATAAATCCTTACTATCTGTTGGGATACAGTGTAACGCTAAAAACGCTTGTCTAGCATTATATTATTAATAATAGTATTAATTAAGCATAATGTATTAAAAAATATATACTTTACATATTAATTGATATTTTCTATAGGTATGTGAATGTCCACTCTCATTACCGGACGGAGTCGATGTCATCCACGCTACTCCCGCGGCGGGACATCTCAGCTCCGCGTCTATATATCCGGCTTGCTTAGCGCCATATATACTAGCCACAGCTTGCTCTGATAGCACTTTGAGGTAATAAATGTTTTGTTTGAATAGTTTTTTTTTGCTTCGTGGCGTATCACGCATGAACCGGGTAGAGGAAATCTACTGTTAAGACATTTAATTCATCAAACGGAACATTACGTTTTTAGTGGCGAAACTTTACGTCGCTCTTTCTTTTAATGCTAAAGCGAAGAAATTAATTTAGTTCATTCTCTGTGATAGGGATCAAGCCCAAAACCGTCGGGTTTACAATCTTCAAAATGTAATTATATTTGTCTAAAAATATATAATTTTAAATTAATATTAATGTATTATTTTTGTTTTTTTTTTTAGATTTTGGAAGTGCAATGTTACTAAAAAAGACGATGACGAGTTCGAGTATACATGGAAAGAATGGGAAATGATGAATAAAGATCAAGAATCTACTATAGACATTCCAGGTAATACAGAATAATATTTACACAGTTTTTAAAATATTTCTTAAACATTAGTGTTAAAATTATCTCGTTATGAAATATGGATACTGTCTGGCCATACATATAGTGAGCGTTTAAACGACTAACACAAGTTAAAATTTTATGTTTATTCGGTGATTTAAAGTATTCGCAAAGGCCAATTTGAATAAAGAACGCTATCTGTTCATTTGTCATCAGGTCAACCCCTCCACATAAGCGCGGCATACTCAGGCCGCATAGCGTGTGCGTACAAGTGTGGGCGCTCGTTCACGCGCGCAAAGGCTGCGGGCGCAAGCGCGGGAGCAGGGTTAGGGAGCGTGGGGATGGGAGGTGCAGCCGACGCGCGCTTCGTCAACCTGTGCGTGTGTGTGTACGAGTGTGAGAGCACCGGCGGCGCTGAGTGGCTGCTCGAGGATACGATACCGCTGCGCAACGTCAGCCTGCCCCGCGTCGGTCTCTGTACTGATACACAGATCGATCTGTCGTATTTACATGATACGTCGTTCATGCAGAAGAAGCAGAGGCTCACTCAGGTTGTTTTTTAGTTTTCTGTTATAAGATGTTAGATTTTGATATCTTACAGGGAAGACACTGTTCTCAAACTTTAAATGAAGTTCAACAGTCCGTTTTCAGTGGAGAAATTTAAAGACGCGGTTTATCCTATATTACTATATGCGGGTAATGAATGAAGAAATATAAAAGCATAATCTAGTTTGAAGATCATCCAATCTCCTATTGCAGAAACATTGTGTCTTAAGTGGAGGAATTTATCATTTACCTGGAAGGAAATCGAACCCACAATTCAAATCCTATACTGTCACGATGGCCTATAATAGAAACACTGATAAATAATATAAAGTTTTATAAAAACAGTAATATTTATTAGGTGCTACAAACGCTTTCCGCGGACGAGAGTCGTAACAACAGAAACGGAGAGACAGATACAGGCAAGTCAGCGGGCCTTCTAGCTGTACCGTCGTTCAGTACTCTGCAGTCGTTACGCAGAAGCATCATGGAGAACGGCAATACATGCCCGTTAACTCAAAAACATTTAGTACAATTAGATTGGGTGTCTAAGGAAGATGGATCTCATATATTGACAGTGGCTGTTGGCTCGCGTGTCTTGCTTTTTACACCTGTGTCTAGTGATTTGGCGCAAGCTAATTTGAAGGTAAGGTTTTAATTATGCCTTATATTATATTATAACAGAATAGTTAACTTAGTCTGGCAAGTTATATGTTACGAAATGGACCATTTCGTACAACCGGAAGCAAAATTAACGGTACCTTGCTGCTGCATGATGAGACGTCGAAACGTCAGTATAGCTTCAAGTTTGGTTGTACGCAGATAGGATCGTGAAACGTGAATATTATGGAATAATTGAGACCGTTGTAGCGCAGCGGCACAAGGGTGTGACTGTAACGCGACGGTTGTGGGTTCAATTCCCACTCGAGGATGTGGAATATTTATTTACGTTTATATTTACATTTTTTTGCTCTGGTGTCGAGGCAAAGGACGGCGTTGAGTTCTGCCACTCAACATGTAATGCCTCCAGAATTCGGCAGAATTCGGAGTGTCTTAACACTAGGTGTCCTCTGCCTGTGTGTAGAATATAGCGTGAAGCTGAGCTGAATGAAAGAAAAATGAAGAGTGGAGCGTCAAATAATTTACATATTTTTATTTCTTTGTAGGCAATGAAAGAATCAATAAACAACAACCGACCAATACTACGAAAAGCATCTTCTCTGGCAGCACCGTTGTTTGTAGAAGAAATTAGATGGATGCAACTCAGAAGGATTCAATTAAAGACTGCAGATGGTTTACCGCCATTACCAATGCAGATATCGTGGGTTCGAGACGGTATATTAGTTGTGGGCATGGACTCCGAAATGCACGTGTACTCTCAATGGAAGCCCGAAACTCCACAGATAACATCTGGAAATGGTGCTGTTCAAGTAAGAATGAAAATATTTTCAAAGTTATATGAAAGTTCCTAATAATATTTTCCTTTTTGGTAGGTTATCAATTTTTTTTGTATATATAATATTTGAAATGATATATGGACGTATTTAATTTGTTTCTTATATTTTTTAAAATTATATTCAACTATGAAATTTCGGATGAATTTTTCTTAAATAGAAACGCTTACCTTCTATGAAATATAAAAGAAAGTAGTTTTATACCATGTGCAATTAATACTGTACTACACACAAGTGTATAAACGCGGATCACGAGTGCGCAAAAACGCGCGAGTTGGGCGTAGTAGTTCAGATAATGTCATTTGGTTAATTTTGTAATATTCAACGCTGTACAGTAGAAACTATTATCCGGCCCTCGGTTATACGGATTCACAATTATCCGGACTGTCAACCGCAATAATTCTTTTACAACTACTACTAAAATGAAATTTAAGAAAATTTATATGTATGTAAATATGTGTGTAAGTCGTATGCTGGAAAATGTTAATAAACTTTAAAGAACGTTGATTTTCGTTGATATGTACTTATTGCTATTAATAGATATATAACAAGTTTATGCTACATATGCAAAAAATTTGCCTTTGTTTATACATTTGATTATCCAGATTTTCGATTATCCGAATGACTAAAGACAACAATTAGCCCGGTTAATCGAGTATTTACTGTACTATATTTAGTTTAATTATAGATTCGAATAAATATACGAATAAAATAATATAATAGCATCATTTTTATAAAAAGGAATTAGAAGAGGGCAGTGAATCGAGAGCTCTTCGTGACTCAGATTTGAGAATATCTGCGCCACATTTACAACGCGTCTCTTCTATTAACTTGCAACTGCTGGAACGCGATGCGAGAAGAAGAAATAAAACACAACCGGATCAACCACAAGTAAATTATTTTGTACTCTTTTTAGTCTCACGAAGTATTCCGTGAGACTATATTGTTATATTGCTATATTATTATAACAGGGTAGAGAGGATCCACGAATAGTGTGCAAACTCGATCTTCACTTTCCACTAAACATTTGATAGGGGTTAGCATGCGTTGCCGTGCTTTGTCTTGGTGTAAGACTGAGGAAATTAAAATAATTAATGAATGCCAAAAATTCGTAAATTCATATGTATTATATTTTGTTTTTTTTCAGCCTCTACTAGATTACATGCCGGACTATGGTTTGTTTGAAGCGTCACAAATGGCCTGTCCTGTGTTGCCACAGTATCATCCTAAACAGCTCATGGAGCTTCTAAATAGCGGCAAAATTAGATGGGTCAAGGCCATATTGGCTCATTTAGTAAGGTAACTAATATTTATCAACAGACACAGAATATTTATTTATTTATTTAGACACCATTGGTAATCAGCGTCTATGTCTTAAAAACTATAATAATAATATCTATGCCGCTTACAGGCGTGTACAATAAGCACAAAATCTATGTCTAAAATAGATATAATTTAAAATTAGTGTGGTTTTAAGTAATAATTATATAATAGACAATAGAGAAAAACACTTACGAGACCCATCTAATTGGGGATTTTATCAATCAAGAGTTCACGAAACTGGCAGTTTTTTGGGAGAAAATATCTTAGATTCATTAGTGAGCCATCTATTAAATGTGCTACACATGCTATGCATCGGCGAATTTTTACCAACAGCAGGGTTACGGGAGGGTGGTTAAAACATATATTGTAATATGTTATAATATCAAGGTTTTTTTTTCGATGCACTACATTTTTAAATGCTAACGTAAATTAGCTTCACGCTGTATCCCGCACACTATAGGCAGAGGGAACTGCCTGTTAAGACACTCCATTCCCCACTTTAAATGCTAATAATTTGTTATAATTTTGTTTATGAATATATTTGAAATATTCATTTATTTTAACTTCTACATTTTTTCATAGCAGCGTTGGCACAGGGAAGCTAGCGTAAAAACTCAGTTTTAAACTTTCTGCCAAAATTTCGACACATTGCGTGTTGAGTGGCAGAACTCAACACTACGTTTTGTCTACTAAAAAAAGAATATGAAAAAAGTCATCATTCAACTTTTTTTCATATTCTCTCTTTAAGAGTGACGAAAGCTAACTCTTCTCTAGAAGAGTGACGTAAGAGTGACACAGGTTTTCGCCCAACACATTAAATAGATGTTATGTAACAATATTTTCAGACGAGCTTTGTCTTTTCATTGTATATGTTTATCAGATGTATAGGAGGGAGTTACACCAGTCGTAGTTCTCAAGGCGATGAAGACAGCTTGTCACGACAGGTATGAAATCTTTAAACTTTTATCATTGCATTGGCAGAACATGTAAATAGGCTTATTTACATTTGTCCAATATGAAATGTGAAAAGAAAACAATCGTTAAACACTTTATATCAATCAAAATGAAAGTGTACAACAAACTTGATCAAATAAATGAAATAAATATTTGAAAATTACCAATTCATAAACACGTATTCACGTAATTGGCACATTTGGCACAATTGCAGCATTATACATTTGCATATTCAATTCAATCCTAGCCTTAGTAATAATTGTCACGAATATCGACAATAGCTTACACTGTAATATAACCAAGAACGTTATATATCCGTTACTGGTTAAGCTTATGTAAACAACAAGCAAGTGACAGCTTTGCTACAATACAATTAAGGTACTTGATGGTATTTGATATAAAACTTTATTTACGATATAAGAAAAACAAATAATAAATATTTTTTAAAATTAAAAGATATCTTTATATAACATAATAAATATAATTTTAAGTATATAAATGTCAAGTACCTAACATGTTGTACAATGCTCGTGCAAGTGTAGGCGTGCATGTCGGTGTACGTGTGTGTGTGTGTTGCAGCGTGGGTGGTCGCGCTCGCGCACGCTGTCCGTGTCGTTCGCCGCGGGCGCCGCATCGCCGTTAGATGGCGTTGCACAGGTACGCTTTACACACGTATACACTGTCTTGTTGGCTTTGTTATTTTGGACATTGTTGTGTTGAATGGGCTTCTATTGTAATTTACAACTCTTGCAAATTGGTGCGAGTATGTATTTATATTTATCACTGGTGCTTATAATTCTTTTTTATATATATTATAAAACTATATGTATGTACACCAATTTATATATATAAAATATATAAAAATTGTTGATATTTTCATTTAGTATAACAGTGTCCAATATGATATGAATGTAATGTTGATGCTCCAGCAACTTCACTCCACAGATAATTAATTAATTTATTACCGACTTCACACATAGTAGAAAACTAAAAAATATTTAAATTAATAAATATAGTTTTCACAAAATTAATAACTGTAGACTGTTTACACAATTTTTGCACATAACTATAACTAGTGATGAGAGAACTATTCTCATAAAGTGACACAATTTACATTATTATGTGTGTATTAATTATTATGAGTTAAATATCTGTCATTAAATATATAGATAACAGAAGATGTTCAACTGGACTATGCAGAACTGACATCTGTTCCACCATTACCTCTTTGGACTCTACTCGTCGCAGATAAAGAATCTGCACATCATCCGTCCACTATACAAGAAGCTAAGGTAAATTTTTGTTCCAATATTATCAAATATATTACCAGTAAGTTATTATCCCTATTGGAGAATGTTTGAAGCTAATATTACAATTATATTTTTTGATTAAAGAAATATTTACAAAATTATGGCCTATTTTTAAAAAGCATAATCCTTATGTTGAAATTAACGAATTGAATTTAGTTTTTATTTACATTTTAGGATTATAATGATCTATTTGAAGGAACTATGGAAATAGAAGAAGATTTAGATGCTCTTTTGTTAGGTGAAGAAGAAGGTATAGACCGTAGGCCGTCAATGCCAGAGCGACAGCCCCTATCACATTTTGGACCTAGACAAGGCAAGACAAATGCAATATAGTTAGAGATAGAATATGACAAATAATTTTTAAATATAATGATAAATATTTGTAAGGTTTATTACATTTTTAAATTATTTATTTATAAAGATGGAAACGTATTTGTTTGATTATGTAAAAAATAGATTTTTTTAAAAATGTTTTCTAAAACATTCATTTGTAACATTACTATACAGTAGAACCGTAACCGAAACCTAAAACCACAACTAATGTTATTTCATCTTCCCTCAGGACGTATTCTCTCCAGATTATTAACGCACACGCACTTGCCGGGCCTCAGTTCGTTAGACCAGATGCACTTGCTGGCTCTCGCGGACACAGTGTCCACTTGCGACGCAGATTTTGCGGAGAGATTTGCCAATAACGCCAAAGTGGATGTCACTCAAGGTGCCGGGCAGGAGGTTATGCCTGGTAAATATTTTACAAGTTATCTATCTATTTTTAAGGGTTGTGTGCATATTTGTTACATAATTGAATTTACGCACATAGCAGGTCAGTCAGAGGGGAACCTAGTGTTAAGACCATCCCTTCCCCACATTCCGCCGAATTCTGGAGCATTGCATGTTGAGTGGCAGATCTCAACCCCGCGGTGTGCCTCGATAAATGCATCGGTTTGCTTCGCAAAAATGGAATTATAAATTTAAATAAATATTTCATTTCCTCGAGTGGGGACTGAACCCACCGCTTTATACCCTTATGCTACGACTAATGTAATTGAAGTTAACAATTAAATGGACTTTAATTTAATTTGGAAGACAAGAAAAAGCGAATTATGTCCCTTGACACGCAGTGACTTAAAAAATTTGACCGAAAGTGAGTAATACCTGTCGTAACACTAGATTTCTTTTAATACCAGAATGGGTTATTTAGCTTGCAAAATTTAATTGCAGATAGACAAAATATCAAGACATGTGAAACTAAATAACATCTTGTAAAAAAGAAACATTTACACAAAAAAACGTATACGTACATTTATTTTCACAGATTCGCTAGATGACTGCGGCCTAAGATTCCTTTTAGCGATGAAGCACTATGGTTACTTACTACGTTGCTTGCCCATCGCCCAAAGAGCCACCTTGCAAAGAACTGGCGTGGGCACATGCAACCTTGTATGGGCTTTCCATTCGGAAACCCATGAACAACTGCTGGCACTTATACCCGGTTACGCAAAAGGACAACCGAAATGGACAACCATGAGAGAATTAGGTAACTAATTTTGTTAGTCATGTATTATAGAGTAATCAGCGTTTCTAATGTTTTTGATTTTTGCAAGTAAGTTAAAAAAAGCATCTAATATATTTTAAGTGGAAAAATAATAAGTTTAAAGGATGACAGCGCTTTATATATAGGATATAATAACAGGATATCATTTCTCAATTCGGTACTCAAACCAACAAAGCTTAAAACCATTTTATTAGAAACGAAAATATAAAAATGTGTACATAGTTTGATTTGAACCCCGCGGCTTTATAATCTGTCTAAGCGCTCTGACTACTGATATGTTCTCATGAAGCTACGTCGTAAGCTACTGATATGTTCTCATCAAACTTTATGTTTTATTTATACGTTTCTGAAACAATATTTTTCGTTTCTAAATATGAAATATTTTATTAAAATGCTTAAAATATTTAACATCAGATTGAAAAACGTTAAACTTAGTTCATTTAATTCTAAGTTACAAGCGATGTAGTTTATCAATATTTATTTTTATATGACGCGAGGCATTTTCGGCCTCTTGTAAAGTTTACGCAGATGGTTGTCTCAATATACGGCACACAGTTTCACTAAAAATATATTATTAAAGGTGTGGGATGGTGGGTGCGAGGAGATCTTCTCCGCATTTGTATCGAGCGACTCGCACGCGCCTCATACATGGCGAAACAAGACCCCATGGACGCGGCTTTGTATTACCTAGCTATGAAGAAAAAGACTTTGTTGTGGGGGTTGTTCAGATCCAACAGGGATGACAAAATGACTGCGGTATTTTTTACTATTTTTTTAATAATATTTGTTTGCTTTTGTTAAGTATTTATCGATAAAAGTCAGGTAAAAAATTTTTGAAATTATTCTGGTACGATGCACATATTACCAGAGTTATTTCAAATACAACTCTTCGTTATTTAGTATATTTTGAAACAGCAAATGAAGCAGCAATTACAAACTGGTATTCCAATAAAACCTTACTGAAGGAATAAACGATAATTAATCATATTTAGTCACATTAGTGTTATTTATTTTTTCAGTTTTTCGCAAATGATTTCACTGAAGACAGATGGCGGAAAGCGGCTTTGAAAAATGCGTTTGTACTCTTAGGGAAGCAACGGTTTGAACACGCAGCTGCCTTCTTCTTACTGGGTGGTGCATTAAAGGACGCACTGGAGGTAATAATTATTGGTGTACTTGCCTTACTACATAAATTAATCAAAATATCTATTATCAATACTAATCAATTCTTACTAAAAGGTTTTCTGTAAAAATAATCATCAAATAGTCAAAACAAATAGCACAATTATATATTTTTTTGACATAGTTATCTTATATAATTATAATAAGAATTTCATATATTATTAGATAGAATTATTCGAATAGGCTTAAACATAGTTGGTATACTGTAAAGTAGGTTATAAAAGATAGGCTTGTTAAAAATTTCTCGCCCTTTCTAGAACTATCAAGACTTATTTTTGGAACTTACTTCGATGACAATAGTAATAGTATTATAGTAGTAGTATAATTCAGTATTTGGTTAGGACAATGAAGATAAGATTAATGCACATTCAAATGGGTCACAAGTCCTAGGCACTGCTCCTAGTTCTTCACACTGCATTGATACTCTTCCTATTTCTAATACGTGCGGCGAACTATCATTAGTATTTAACATTCATATGTTAAATACTATATTTTTGTATTAAATGCTTTAATTTAAAACTTTTAAGGTACTCATAACAAGATTGGGAGATTTACAATTAGCAATGGTAGTGGCACGCCTTTACGAGTCTGACAGTGCTTTACCAAGTAGTCTAAAGAAATTGCTTATGGATGAAATACTTGGGTTTGTATATTAAATTGTATTTACTGCATAGATGCAAATATTTTCAATATTTATTTATTAAAATCTACACTTCTTAAAGTTAAATACATGATTTTGGAAAAACGTCATTATGGTAATAAAAAAAGATGATAAACATAAAGCTGTTGTGGGGCAGTGGCGCAATGTGTGATTCTAAAGGCGATTATTGTAGGGTCGGGAGGATATAAAAAAGGAAGGATGGAGGAAAAAATATCGTTAATATATTATGCTTAAGATTTTTTTTTAACATAGCTATGAAATTCATAATGTGTTATAAATGATGAATTATATCTTTCCGTACAGTGGTGAAACAGAAGATGAAGAGATGGACCTGGAACACGCACACCCTGATCCATTTGTTCGTTCAATGGCGTTATGGGAATTAAAACGTTATGGTGACGCTTTAGACACGCTATTAAGCCCGGCGGGAAGATTGCACGCAGCGCGGGATAACGAACCCATGCCCAGCGTGTTTAACTTCTATGTGTACCTTAGGACGCATCCGAGACTTAAACGACATAATATGCCTAGTCAGGTTAGCGTGTATAGCATATATTTAATGTACGGGGTAAATATACAGTACAATTTAAGAGATATTTTAAATTTATTAGTTATTAAAGTTAAGATTATTCTACATATTATTGTTAAATTCAATACAAATTTAATAATGTTTAAAAACATAACGCTTAGTGGTTGAAGTTTTAGTTTAATAAATCAATATTTCATCTAGGGCGGCACATTAGCCCTTCTCCAACAGGAGGCGGAAGAAGGCATAACACGTCTCGAAAGGCGGCTCTACTTCCAAACAGCTCACGGGCACTTCAAGGCCGGCTGTCCGGCGTTAGCGCTGGAAGTGCTATCTAAGCTGCCAGCGAGAGTTCGCGAGGAGCGTCCCCGACACGCGCCCGTGGCCGCGCCTTCTATTGATGATGCGTTCATACATACGGGGCAGCTCACTGCACACAACAACACAAGTGTTGATAAAAGTAGGTATATGGTGACAGGTGATTTGGAAACTGATAAAACACTATTATGTTGCTAAAAAATTGGTTTATGCTTTATCTAGCATAGAAAGGCAGGCAGAAGGATCTTGTTACGATATTCCAATCATTTCTTTCGCACAATTTTCTAGACACTTCATCGTAGGTTTAACCAGAGAAACGAACATAATTAAAATTTGATGTATCCCGTGAGGATCGAACTCACAGACAACGCATTTCAAGTCAAAGGTTATCTTACTACGCAATGAATGACCGCCATATACCATGAATAAGTAAATGACAAACATTTCACATTTATCTTATTAGGTATATATATATTATTCTACAATACTATAATCCCATCAAAAACTATTTGATATGAGAGCCAAGTTAAATGTTGAGGTATGTGTTGTTATCTTGGACTTCACAAACAAAAAAAATGGAAGATCTATATGGGTGCTGTAATGTCTTGAAAAAAACTAAACTGTCAATGTCACTAAATATGTTTTTCGAACGGGCTTTATTCTATTTGCAAATAAATTACATTTAGGGCTTTTCCTCTTAATTTTTATTGATAACGGTACAAAGCCCATCCGAAATTGTCCGACCGCACATGACCGTTTTTTAAAATATTAATTAATACATTAACAGAAGAGGAAGAGCCAGCGGATTGGGGAGCACCTGCGGAGATGGATTGGGGTGCGCCGGTCAATTCTAATAAAACAGATGAGCTTGTTCTCAATTGGGACGACGACGAGGAAGAAAAGTAAGTATCTTTAATTTTGTTTTATTAACTAGTAGCAAGTTACAAATATCTTTTTTAATTTTGAAAACATTTTTTTTTTTTGGATAGACAGACTGACAGGTAATTGTGCAAGAAATAATATATATCTTTGATATAGATCATAAATCTAATATTCTTCAAATTGTGGCATTTTACAAATTATAATGTAATAATTATGAAATGATTGTTTCTATATGTATTTAGTTTATAAAAAAATGTTTTAATGAAAAAAAAAGAGACTGTTCCCTCTGCCACCTTGTGACATCACATAATTAGCAAATTTACATCTAGAACATTCGGAAACCATTTTCGGTTACACAAATACGAAATTTGTTTTAATTCTTATGAAAATGTTTTAAAATGTAAAGTCACGATATTTAGTACCCCATACTTACCCTTTAAAACACAATACCACTTTGTCGAACACCTCCCAAGATGGCCTCTTATATATAATACATCTGCTACTGTGTATCTACGCAGTAAATAAAATAATGTACTTATTAAGTAAATATATTTATCTAGGTCAGAGGCATCTGGGACATCTACACCTCCGCTAGAAATGAAAATAGACAAACCCATAGAAACGGTCAATGAAACAGGGGAAAATGAGAAAGATGATATTCCCACAGTGGACATAATGGCGCAACAATTGAAGTTTGTAGCATGCCTAAAAATATTAATGGAGGAGCTTAGCACGTTGGCGACTGGTTTTGAAGTTGATGGTAAATATCTTTCGTTTTTGTTCGTTTGCGTGATACAAAGGAGGGGCTCAAATCTCATTATAATTATTTCTACATTGATATAATAAGATTGCGAAATTTGTTGTCTTAAAATCACCAAAAAAAACAAACCCATGCTAGTGTAGAATTTTCTCAAATGTGATATATACACATAAACAAATCAATTTTTCAAATTAAAACTAGAGCCATTCCTCAGACAACTAATCCAACACTGGTTCCACTGCTTTCCAGGAACCCAGTTTAACTAGATGACGTGTGTGTTGATTATAATACTCTGAATGATTGGACTATTGTTATGTACACTACATAGTTTTAATTAAATCAGTTCAATAAGCAATTACTTTAAGTCGTCCTTCTTTAATTATACAATTGATATATTTAGAAAATCCTTTTAGGAGGCCACCTTCGTTACCAACTGTACATTTGGCTAGAACGTGAAGTAGAAGCTTTACGCCGACTTTGTGGATATGTATCCGCGGCTGGGTCTGCGTCTGGAGGGGAATTGATATGTGCCGACGGAGATCCACCACCTTTGCCTGAGAAACCCACTTTGCACCAACTATTGATTAGAGAGAAAGCTGATTTTGAAGCTAAAGTCCAAAGAGCTGTGCGTAGAAAGAAATGGTTGAAAGGTATTTTAATATTTATGAACAACTTATTATGTTGTATTTATTTTGTACTAGCTTGGCATCTGTGGTGAAGTAGATTTTTTTTTATTGAGTTCAGTTATAAATGACACATGACATAATTTTAGTGCCCGAGGTAACTCTGCCTGCAGGTACAGTGGGTTACATGGGAGGAAATGGTCAACCGAACCTAATATAATCTATAACCTCCCCCATTGAACGGATAATTCTAAACAAAAAAATATTTTTAAATTTGAAACAGTAGTTTTTGAGACTTAATTCAATTGTTTTAATTTTTTATGACATTTAATTTAATTCAATTCATTGAGATTCGTTCAATCAAAAAATAATACCTTTATCGACAAGATCGATCTCAGACTTCATTTATAAATATGAACGTACATATGGACAATTTATCTGAATATCCTGTGTTTTACTGTGTGTATTAGCCCACTATCTTAATGCACTTTGTTAACTATAAGTATTTATCGATATAATTGACATTAAAACATATAAACATTACTTATAGCAAACGAAACACTTCTACGCACTCTATTATCATACTGTTCACTGCACGGCGCCGGCGGGGGCGGTCTGGCCTCAGTGCGGATGGAATTAGTCCTCCTTCTACAAGAGCTAGGACAGGATAAACAACATCAACAATTGTTATCACCTTTGCCCTTCCCTACAACCCTACCCTTGTTGGCTGCCGCTGTCGCTACTAATAATACAGTTGTTGCTGATCCTGTTAGACATTTACAGGTATGTTGATAAAATGCCTTTATGGTCTGTAAACTTTTTTAATTTTTTGCTACTACTAATACTAATGTACTCTTCAAATCATATTGAATTAAAAATAAAATTAACATTTTTAAGATATATTAAACCAAAATATTTGTTTTCAGGCGGTAGCACACGATATGCTCGGAACAATAGGAGAATTGGGTATCCCAGGTGGTTCAGCAACACGTATACTGCATACCCTTAGAGAATTGGCAGTGGCGCTATCTGCATGTATATATCAGAGTCTCTGTGATTCCGATACCTTTAGTTTGAAACACGCAACACATCATGAAAGGTAAATATCTACTTACTTAACAATGACTTGTAATTAATGTAAATGCGGTATAATCGCAACGGCTGTGGGTTCAATTTCACTCAAGAGAATGTTTTTTTTTCGCTCTAATAACAAGATAAAGTGCTGCATTGATTTCCGGCAATCAACACGCAGTGTCGCGAAGATTTGGCGATGGCTGGGGAATAGAGTATCCTAACTAAAAGTTCCCTGTTTACCTTACTATATATGGAATACAGCATAAAACTAATTATTATTATTATTATTAACAATCTGTACTTTGTTTATTATTTATTTTGCTATATAACTTATTTTTAAATTTTAGCATTATTGCTGAGACACCTGGTACCAACAACCTACTAATAAGACCTAGAAGGTATTCAAGCGAAGAACTGACAGTCACTACACTACCTAATAAATGGCCAGGTATTATTGCTATATAATTTTTTAGCTACATGGTAATTTCTTCGTAAATCTATACTATATAACATCGTTAAACTATAAGAAATAATGATTAGACGAAGTGACATTGTGGGTTCGATGGTGAGTTGGGACTCGAGGAAATGAAATATTTATTAAAATTTATATTTTAATTTCCTCGCTCTGGTGTCGAGGTAACGCGCAGCTTTGAGTTCCGCCACTCAACTCGCAATGTCTGCAGATTTTGGCAGAAAGTGGGGAATGGTGTGTCTTAACACTGCCGTGTGTGGGATACAGCGTGAAGGTGATTTGATTTTTTTTATTTCATTGACTTGATAACTTAACGTGCATTTCTCAGGTGTATCCGCATTGCGTGCACTCGCTCTCAGAGCGGCTGAAGAAGAAGATGCTCCACGTCTCCCAGTCCTCCTTGCTGAAGCATTTTGTGCAGTATATTTAGCGTTATTAGGGTGGGCGCTGGCAGCACGTGATGCCCATTTATTATACCGTTTAGCCGCCCATACTACGGATACTAAGGCACACCCTAAGTTGTTCGGTGGTGGCGTTAGAAGATTGCTAACTACTGCACCTGCCCCGCCTCAGGTAATTTTTTGGTGGCGTAGCCCGCTTCTACTATATGAATAATTAAACTATATTTATGAAATTATTTACAGTTTAGAGGCGAATTCTAATAAACCATGTATATATATATAAATATATATATTAAATTATTAACAAAATTCCTAATTTCATTAATTTTTTTGTATTAATAATGAAATATAATCATTTCAGCCAAAGCTAGTCGAGCGTACCGAGGGCACGTCAGTATGGTCGTCGCTACGCGAGAAACGAGCGTTACTTCACATGCGTCTCCTCGGCCTCGGTCCTACTGCGCCACACAAGAACATACAAGAGGGCCGGCCTACTTATAGAGAACAGTTTGTACCGCCTTCCTGCAGTATATTGACGTTTTTACTTACGAAGGTGAGTATTTTAATAAAAAAAACGCACACACATACCACAAATATATAACATTCGCAATTTTTGATTTGACAAAATATAGAAATAATCGTATCTATACATATAATCAAAAGCTTAATTATATGAATTACTTTTTATATAATTCGTCATCATTTAAAATGGTCAATAGTTTTTTTATAAACAAAACTTTTCATAAAAGCAGACATTATAAATAAGTGGATGTTTTAAATATAATAAAATAAAATGGAGGAGGAAATGAGGCCAGTCGTGGCGAAGGGACACAAAGTATGACTGTAAACGCGACAAGTTGTGGGTTCGATCCCCCACTCAAGGAAATGAAATATTTAAATTTATATTTCCATTTCTTTTCTCTGGTTTTGAGACAAAACGCGGCGTTAAGTTCCACCACTCAACACCCAATGCTTTAAGAAATTGGGCGAAAAGTGGGAAACGGAATGTCTTAGTACTAAATTCCCTCTGCCTACCTTGTGTGAGGGATACAGCGCGAGGCAGATTTTTTTATTTTTATAACAAAAATTATAGCCCACTCCCGAACAAGACCCTGAGAGCAACGACTACGACTCGGCGGAGTCCGGCGCTGAAGACGCCGACGAGAGTGGCAGCGAGCCGGAGGACGATGACATCTTTGACACATCTGTTACTAAGTATGTTTGTTTATTTGTTTTTGTGTAAATATTTTTTTGAAGACTTGTTTTCTTAATTTCGATATTTCTTCGCAAAAGTGTTTTATTTTATTATTAAAATGCTTATAATATTATAAACAAGGCTGTCGCGGTGTCAATGGCACAACGTTGACGCAAACGGGGCGGTTGTGGGTTGGATTTTAGCTTGGGAATTGAATTATTCAATACAATGCGCGGCGTTGAGTTACGATCCTGAACACAAAACATCTTGAAAGTTGGAGAGCAGAGAAGCTGAGCTATTCTGTTACGTGTAAGATACAGCGTGAACCGTAAAAATATTAGATTAATACATGACATGATTGTAAAAAAATTTGTGTACTTATTAGCGATTTTTAAATTAATAATCATTTTTTTTCTTATTATTACTATTTAGAACTGAAAAGCGTCACAAGCACGCTAATACAGAGCATTGTGAGGCCGATTCGTACTCATGGTACGTGATGCGCGTCGCTGTACTGCGTCTCGCTCAGAGCAAGTTACAGCATTTCTTGCAGAATTGCGGTATTGAAATGTCTGGTAAGTGTTTTAATCTATTACTATTGCTGCTATTTATAATTTTAAGTTTGTGATCAAAATGTCAAGTGACAAATATAATCAGTTCTGCCAGTCTCGCAGGAAGCTATCAATTCAAAGTGGGTTCTTTTTTTTTATTATTTTCAGCATTAGTCAAATTCAAATCACATTTTAATAGAGGTGCATTAAAATTTATAACAAATAATCTGTTTATTAAAATATTCTTACACAAAAATTGTTTATGTGAAAATAGTCGTAAATAATCTAAGTAAATAAAAATTAAAATTTAATAATGGGTATCGAAACCCCTGAGTATAAGATTTCTTGAAGCAGGTTTGGCCATCCATTCTTGACATCTTTAATATTCGATGGGGAGAAATTGTGCTACTCCTCTACCATAACTGTCTTTGGCAGTGTCGTAGGATCGAAGGAGCTGTTACTTTTGCTCGGACATGTCTTTTGATGTTATCCCAAATGAGAGCATATTTAACACTAGATTCCCGCTGCATATCCTGTTATATACTGGATACAGTGTGAAGAAAAAATCTATGATTTAATATAATCTATTTTTGCATCAACTTCTTAATTTCGTTATCAAGAACTAGCCACAACAAGTCCAACGGTTCACGGGGCGCTGCGACGCGTGGAGCAATGGCAACAACAACTCACCGAGACATTGGAATCGAGATCTCCACCACCCGATTACATCCCCGGATGTTTCCCGGAGCAACAGACTGCGGGACCACCTATTAACAAATATAGGTAATTAATATAATTAATAGATGGCTATTATCAATAAATACATAATAAATGGTAAAAAACACAGTTAAACATTTTGGAACAGTTGAGCAACAGTTGAGGAAATCATATTACATGCATTCTGAAGTGGGGCAATAACTAATATAAGAATACAACATTTTGCGCCATAAAAATGCGTTTAAATTTAATATTTTAAAATTTTACGGGATTTTGATGCACGCACGAACATGGTGTCATGTTCTGCGGTTACATTTTTTGGTTGCTTTATAAATATTTTATCTCAACGTAGAGCAAAATACCCCATACCCAATATAAAATAATATAAATTTATCGTATTATGTTATTTTAACAAT
Organism: Heliconius aoede; assembly: GCA_037355905.1. Classification (NCBI taxonomy): domain Eukaryota; kingdom Metazoa; phylum Arthropoda; class Insecta; order Lepidoptera; family Nymphalidae; genus Heliconius; species Heliconius aoede. The sequence goes on along the minus strand of JBAIZZ010000052.1, from coordinate 720,310 downwards.
TTTGTAGATGCCTTTTGGAAAAACACAACACTCCTTTCAATACAGCGCTGTATAGTACGGCACCGGCCCGGCGTTTATGGAATTTCTTAGTACGTCAAGAACAAGTGCAGGTAGTCTAAAGTATATTTTAAAATTTAAAATTAAATATTGTTTATTTAAATAAAACAACACACGATTTAGATTTTATTAAATCGACCAAAATAAAAATTCAAATCCCATCGAACAATTATTTTTGTTACGTTCTTCCAAAATCAAAATTTATATTTCCATTTTTTTCGCTCTGGTGTTGTGGCAAAGCGCGTTGATTTCTGCCATTCAGCACGCAATGCCTCCATCATTCGGCATAAAGTGCGGAACGGAGTGTCTTAACACTAGGTGCCCTCTGCCTACTCTTCTGTACGCTGGATATAGCGGGAAGGTGATTTCATTTTAATTCTTTCTAATGCCTCCCCTTATTTCATTCACAGGAAGTATTCATTAGAGCAGTTTTCTCTCGTCGTCGTACTCAATCCATATCGGCTGAAGCGCACGGGGTGGACGGGCGGGCTGGTTGTATACCGCAACGGGGCCATGACGATGATTTGCACAGTCCTGTTCGGATTATACACAAAGAACAGGACTCTATTGCTGCTTTTTGTCTTAATAGAGTGAGTGGATTTGTTATATATAATGTCTTGGATATCAAATATTAGAATAAAGTGGATAACAAAAATATGTATATAATATTGTTTCGTTGTGCAAACAGCTGAAATGTACTGCAGTATTTGACTCTATATAAAAAAAATATGTATATAAATAAATAGGATAGGTAACAAGACATAAGAAAATATGTTAGATGTAGCGCATAAAATAACTATTTATTTTAAAAAGTCATATCAAAATTTAGAAATTTTTAAACTGTATTTTAAATATGTGAGACTGCAGTCGCCGCGATATGACGTGAGAAAACTGATCAAAGTAATAAAACAGAGGAAACCATTTTTTTATATTTTTGTATTAGATGTACAATGACTTACCTGTCCTAGGTAAAATGGTAAAAATTAACAAAAAAAGTTTTTTCTTTCTTTAAATATTAATAAGGTACTTTAAATTCTTCATATTTTCAGTAACAACATAAATAAGTTGTAACAATATAGATAATGTAAGAATTTCGTTTTAGGTTGATGAGAACATATGGTATAGTGGTCAGGGCGTCTCGACCACTTCCAAAAGAGACACGGGTCCTAGATGCGCTACGCTCGAATTTTTGTTTTCTAAAAAAATTCAAATTTTATCGTAGCTAACTAATATAACTTTAAATATTCGAATATCAGGTAGGTGGAGGTCTTCTAGCGGTAGCAACGGCCCGTGAAGTCCAAGAGATGGATGTATCTCTCCTCCTAAAGGGCGGAGCGTGTTGGGCGGAGGACGAATGCGAAGTGGACTTACTGGCTCTCTCCGCCGATCCCGCTGCTCTGCCTGATACTGGGTTCTTGCTTATACAGCATCATGATAAGTGAGTGTTTTGGTTCTTCTAATAAATATATATACATATACATTCTTGTTTACTTGTTTTTTTTTTCAAATTTGTTATAGGGATGATTTCCCTCGAATTCCCCTTATTTATTATTTCCAGACAAGTGACGGACGAACTCATCATACTTACAGTCACTGTACCACTACCTCACGAAAATGTCATATTTCAAATAATTAAAATTTTACTATTCTGATCAGGCAAAATGGGGGTTCAGTTCCTGGAACTGGCAACAGTTCACCACTCAACCCTAACGCTCCCGTAGCTCCTGTGGGCATGGCCAGTCAGACCGGAAGGGGAGCTAGTGTGGTAAGAAACACTTATATTGGATTGTCACCAACAAAATGTTTTAGTAGTGCATTCGATTTAAACGCAAAACTAATATACGAACTTTTGAATATTTTTAATTATCATACTCAAATAATAAGCTAGTATAACATTATATATAATTAACTAATGTTCTTATTTATCTATTAACACACTAATATCTATATCGTGTATTTAAATAAAAAAAGAAAGAGGTATTTCTAAAAAAAAAAAAAAGAAAAATGTAATAAAATATAAAAATCCACAGCACGAGCGAAGGGCAAGCCAATCAAAGCCAACTGGCCACGAAGCGTACGTTGTCACAGTACGTGCACGATGTATTAACTAACATGTCTTTCTGAATGAGCGAATGAATTTTCACGCTGTAACACAAAAAGCGCATAATACGTATTGCGTTCTGTTCAAATTGTTTTTTTTAATTAATGCACACAATTTGACTATAAATGTTATTTTGTTCACTTCACTCATTCACTCATTCAGTTAGCACCGGGCAGTTGGAATGGTGTGGGTTTTGTGTATGTTTATCAAGTGATGTCGCGTGTCGCCTAAGCGCTTCGCTTACATATCTTTAATATCTTAACATACTAAAACTTTGCCATACTGTGTTTATAAATAGATATAAATATATATTTGTTCTAAAGAAATCTACGTCTACATAGGATTGTCAATTTTGTAAGGTATTAAATTGTGAGTATGAATGAGTATAAGCGAATGTAAGAGGCATGTGCGTAACCGAGTGTTGGCCGCAGGTGAAGGGCCTGCAGTTCCCGGGTTGCCACGACGCCAAATACTGTCGCCTGGTGCTGCATCGCTCCAAGCTTCTCATGAAACCGGTCAGTGACAACCCTATCCTGACATCCCTGCCACATCAGGCCTTCCCACCACTGTTCTTAATAGAACTTGATGGAAATAATTTGTGTTATCTCCCTAGGTTCATTCCCTACAAACATGTAGCGCTATACAATTGTTATGTATGACTATAAGATATAGTTAGTTAAGTTAGTAAGTAAAGTTAATCCAAAAAAAAATTTTTTTTTTTCAAATATACTGTTATAGTAATTTAAGCTTAATATTAACATCACTTACGTATCAATATGCTTTCACTCTTTCGCAGTAAAATATAGAAATACTCGTTACATATACGAGTATTACACATGAGTTCAATGCTGGACTGGTTACAGTTTGTCTTAATTTCCATATATTCAATTGAAATATATTAATATTAAATTTGTGAAGTATAGTTATGATTCAAAATAGGTTCTTGGAATAAAATGAAATATTTATTTATTATTTAATGTAACATAAATATTTTATGGACAGTGTTGCGTAGCGCTACATATTATGTAGTACATCTACAGACTTGCACATTCTGGTCCCTATTCAGTCCTTTACCCAATTCGCACCTGTTTTTTTATAACTGAATGTTACATTCTCCGCAGTGTTTAATGGTCTTCATTCGATATTTTGAATTATGTTTTTTATTTGAAGATTTCTATATATTTTATGTTTTAAGAGCCAGTATCATTAGTTTCTTTACCTTTTTGGTTTCGATCGTTGTTGTTTTGTTTAATCATCTCATTGTAGAAATGCGGACTTTGTTCATAATTCGGAATGAATTCATTTTTTATTTCAATTGTTAAGGTTTTTCTTGTATAGTATACATAGATAGATACAAAGCTTGCTGTTCATTGCTTATAATTGTATTGCTTTCCATGTGATATGAAAATAATAATTTTGTGCATATTTCTTATTTTTTTATTTATTTATATTTTTTTTTATCATATTAAAATTCATGACTATTTTTTTGTTATTAATTTGATATATTAAAATATATAAATTAATGAAGACACTAGCGTGCGATGGTACACGCGACGGCTTGTGGGTACAATTCCCACTCGAGGAAATGAAATATTTAATATTTTCTTGCTCTGGTAACGAGGCAAAGTAAGGCGTCTTCCTCCAGAATTTGGCGGAAAGTGGGGTATGGAGTGGATCAATACCAGGTTCCCTTTATTTCCCTTGCTACTTTAGAGAGTCAATGTGAAGCTAAAAAAAATTAAGGAACCTTTCATAAATATTTGAACTTAATTATAATTTCTATATTAATAACTTTCATATAAAAATGAAGAGGTCTGTTACGTTTTTTTTTAACTAATTTTTATTCAGGTACTCAAACATAAAATTGATAACATCAAAAGAATGGCAGCTCATCCTTCACAGCCTTTATGTAAGTATTGCTATTATGTTTTTTATTTAAAAAAAAACAATTGATAATATTTATATATTAACCATTAATAAACTTATAACACAAATTTAAAAAATATGTGTATTAAATATTGATGTATTTAATATTTCTTATGTATTAACATAGATTTAACGGGTGGTGCCGATGGTTCAGTACAACTGTGGGAATGGGGACACCCATCTTGTGTTTGGTCCCCCCGCGCTCCTGGTGCCTTCGCCAAAGTGACGCGGGTTCGATTCTCGGACTACGGCAATAAGTTTGCAGCATCCGATGCAGATGGAAACTTGGCATTATGGCAATTACATCCATCCTCGTCCACTCAGATTTCGTCTGGCTCTGTCAGTCAAGCGCATGCATCGCCCAGACCGTTCTTTGTGAGTTTATCTAAGAAATGTATATTATTTTTATGAAATTGGTTTTAAATTGTCCATTTTATTATTGTAAGTTATATTGTATTTGTTATTTTTGCAGACTCATCAATGTCATAGCAAAGGGATCAGCGATTTCGTGTTTCTCGGTTCTTGCAGTTTAGTAGCAACAGGTAATACAGAGATTGGAATAAAAATAATACATATATTTCAATTTAACTAGAATTAATCAACAAAACCAATTTTGAAAAAATCGTTAGGTACAATTCTTAGAAAGGATAATAACTCAAAAATTATAACGAAATCATGTTTAAGTGTAATATGGAAAACGGAGTAATGTAATGGTTTATATTTAATGTTACAGCTGGACACAGTTCCGAGAGCAAGAATGTTGCCATATGGGACACGTTGATGCCTATCAAAAAGGCGTTAGTGGTTTGTGAGTATAATTTCAATATTATTTTTGTTATAGCAATAGTATAAAGCTGGCTTATATAAAATCGTTGGTTGTTGTGTTATCGGTTTTGATTATGTATGTATGTATATATGTCATTATTATTTGGAAAACATAATCAAATATTTTTGGGTTTAATTCTCGATTGAGGAAAAATGGAGCTATTATTGGATCATTGATGTTTGTCTATTTGTATGTCTGTGCGTCTATTAAGACTGTTTACCTCAAGAAGCTCTGGTAATGCAGTAACTTAGTATTAACTAGGCAGAGGGAACATAGTGTTAAGACTAGGCTCTCTATGCCTTTCCTGCTGTGTGCGAGATACAGCGTGAAGCTGATTTTATTTATTTTACCTTCCTTGGATATACAGTTATGAAATTTGCAAGTAATCTCACGTATTTGTAGGTTATTACATTCTAAATGAGTATTATAAGTTGCTCAAGCGCAATGTTGTGTTCTGTTTTTCTGACATGACAGCTTCTTACAGTACGGTTGACGAGTTTTGAAGTTAGGCTTTATAACTGGCTTTTACTCATTGTTCACTTGAGAAGAAAATACTCAAAAGTAAGAAAATCCTTCAAACCAAATTTACGCAACCTTCTATAGGTAAATTCAAGGCGGCCACGACTCGTATATAACTGTGTGTGTATGTTTGTGTGTGTGCAGCGTGGACATGCCACGAGGGCGGCGCGGCGTGCGTGTCATGGGCGGGGCAGGCGGGCGCGCTGGTTTCGTGCGGGCGGCGCGGCGACGTGCTGGTGTGGGACCTACGTGCGCGCGCGCCCCGCCACAAGCTACACGCGCACCACGCGCCCATCAAGTGCGTGGCGCTTTCGCCCAAGGAGGACTACTACGCCGTGGGCGCCGCGGACGGGGACATCAAGGTACTCAATCCGGAATATCTCTAAAATTGGGCGGAAGGTAGGAAACCTTTAGAGTAGACAGTCTACTCTAAAGGTGCATACGTATCCGTTATTAGTGTACACCCTACTTGCAGGTGCTATTACACCATCACTAATGCACACGCACCAATACTAATATACAAACAATGTAGGTTGGTCTGAGGTTAATTTAATTTAAAAATATCCGGACTTTACAGTGTGTGACTTTAATCAAACAGAAATAGAAATTACTAACAGTTTAACAATCGTTGTCTTTCCAATATAAAATGACACAACAAGCATAATAAAATAGAATAAACTCACAGTATTGGTACCAGCAACCTAAACAAACGACGACGACCGACTCGCACGTTAGCGTGAATATGACTAACCGCTTGTTTTATATGAGTGGGAATGGAAATTATTGAAATCTTAAATTTTTTTTGTCATGTGCCACATAATATTTTGAACTTTTATTTATTATAAGATAAATGACTATGTGACAGAACTGTACTGCGCGGTAATTTACACATAAACAAAATAAAAGAATGAAAAAAAAAAACAAATCCAAGTTTCAACCTTAAAAAAATAATCTGTACAAATATTGTTTGATATTTTTCAGGTGTTTTCGTTAGCAACGCATCAGTTGTTGCACACGTTTGCTGGTGAACACGCGAGAAGCTCTTTCTTTAAACATATCGGGCAAGGAGTCACGCAAATTCATATAGGTATGGAAGTTATTTAGTCTTTTATTAATTTAAACGTTAAATATTTGTTCTTGTTTTTGTTTCTTATTATATCAAGCAGTGGGAATTATTAAAAAAAAGATATATTACGTATAAAAATATATTCGTAGAATAATAAAAAAGGTAGATTACATAAAATGTCAAGTTAAATAAAACACAATAGTGAAGAAGTGTGACAATTACAAAGTCTTAAATAAAATTAATTAAATAAAAAAAATACACAAAATTATAAATACTTATATGCACTCAATGTACAATTTTTTATTATTACATTATTATTAAATTGTAATTTTAAATATAACAAAACATTGTCTTCTATGTGTTACAGACGGTGCCGGGCGTCTGTTCTCGTGCGGCGCGGACGGCACCATGAAGGTGCGCAAGCTGCCGGAGCGTGACACGCCCGTGCACCACTACTCCACATAGTAAGTGTGATTGGCTAATTTATTTAGCTGGAAAGAACCAAACTAAACTCGTCATTGTGTAAAAAATAACAATTTATATATTTTATTTATTCGCCATTAACGCCCGTCCTTATATCCTTGCTTTCCCCTTATACACACACTTCATTCGTTTCATTCTCTTTTTATAGATTTTTTTTTTCTAATATAAAAACTTTTTAAAGATTTGTTCACATTAAATATAGAAACCCTACTAGTTTCTCAACAGACGGTAAATAAAAACAATCATATTTAACCTTTTTTTAAAAAATAATCATTTAAATAATTTCCACGTTTACTTTTATTCCAGGTATAACGCAGAATAGATAAAGTATAGATAGTGTGTGGGCGAGGGCCGCCATTGTGATGTATTTATCCTTGTTGTTGTATTATATGATTATGTAGACTAGTCACTGAGTAGTGTGTTGTATTTAGCCTAATATCAATGTTTATGGATCTATGAGCGTTTATTAACATATGTTATCCTGCTGTTTTGTACCCTGCCCCCTCCTCCCCCTGACATGTTGATATTGTCATGCGTACTTCTGTTACTTCTTCTGTATTTGTATACATATGTTTTTAAATTCACACTATATTTTGCATAGAGTAGTGTAAACGGAGGGAAACAAGATATTGCGAGTAATGTGGTGAAACTCGACGCCGTTCTTTGTCTTAATAGAACGAAGAAATTAAATTATCCCCAAGTTTTAATCGATGGCCGAACCGATCACAATACTATAGTACCGTTTTGTTACTATATTTTCATTATTACTTTACTTAAGCTTCACGCTTTATCTCTAGCTGGGTAGTCAGAGAGAACGGAGCGCCAAAAACTACGGTGATTTTCATTGTTAAATACTTTTTTATTTGTCTAACTATGATTTATTATTTCAAAAGCATGTATGACAGTGTCAATATAAAAATACCCACGAGCCGAGTAACAAAATTAATTAAATTTTATATTGTATTTATTTATATTTTTGTATAGCTTTTTTTTTATTATTCAAACATATCAAATATTTTGTGCCATTTTAATGATTGATCTTACTCGAAAGATATTTTTACGATGTCCTAATAAGATTTAATTTAATTTAGATATTTTGTGAGTACTTTTTATTGTTTAAATATCTTGTCTCGTGTGGTACACCACAAATAGCTTAATTTATGAACGGGCGGCGGCCTAAGAGAGGATTAGTTTATATGAGGTGTTTGAAGTGCAATAATACTTTTGCAATATCGACTAAAAATAATAATAATATTATATAATTAATTGTTGTTGTTATAATGCCAGAAATTATATTATACATCAATATTAAAGAAAAATCATATTTTTCTTATTTCAATCTGTATGTGTGACGAATAATTCTTGCGAATTTAAATAATAGTAAAATACAAATGTATTTTTCATATATATATAAATAAATGTGATTGACTATTTTTGTATAATGAATGGTGTTCTGTGGTTATTATTTTTAGCCGATTTGTGACTCGATGTTTAAAGCCTTTCATTCTAAATATTTATATTAATAAGTTTTCAAGAGCACGTACTCCTCGTATGTTTATGACTTGTTGCATAATAACGTATTTTTGGATTCCATATGTATGTCGTGGCTTGATGAGATAGACGTAGCTACGAAAGTCCTCTAGAATTGAATGTAACAAATATAATAATTCCATATATATAATTATAAAACTATATGCAGCTTAAAGCGATTTTCTCTTTCAAGCCTATCATAGAAGACTTAAAATGTTAACGATATACGGAAAGTCTACATTGACTATATAAATATTATTTTCTAAGCTACGCCTATGCTTGATACATGTAATGTTAAATATTTAACTATTGATATGTAAACAAATTATTGATCGGACGTTGTAAGACACTCGATCTATATAATAAACATTTGAACGACCCCCCCCCCCCCCTTTCCCCCTTAAATTCGCACATCCTATAACGTTAGATGTAAGTGTTTTTATTACTGTCTTTAATGTAATGTGATACTTTCGAAATCACACGTCCAATTTGTTTTCTAAAAGCAATACATTTTAAATCATGTAAATGTAAGCAATAAAGCGAAAATATATAAATTGCACTCTGGTCGTGGGCGTATCTAGACATATTCTACAGGGTGTCCTCTGGTCTCCAGTGGTTTTCATGGTTTAAAGAAATCTAAATCTTATATGTGTATACATATAGTTGTGTTTATAATGGAAAAAAATAAATGTAATTAAAAAAATGCCAAACATTTTGTTTTAGATGTGACTGATCATTTTTATTTTCTTAATATTGATAATTCTGAGATACCTACCACGTTATTCTGGGGTGGGCACGCCCCCATTCCCACGCCCATGGCTCTGGCTAACAGTATTATGAATCACATAATGAATGAACGTAAGCTGCGATATTATTTTTAAATCTATTTTACACATGCCATTTGGTATTTTATTCCAAAATTTTTTGAACTATTATTATTAAATGAATTATTTATTCTTTATCTATTATTTTATTAGTTCTAGATACATCTTTTTTCTTTATATAAGTATATAATACATACGATAGTTTTAACTCAGCATTTTCTCTTTATTTATTATTAATGTAAATCCTGTATAATTGCATTATGGCGTTTTTCTTATTATTTAGTGTCCTATGTTACTGTATTTTAAAAATAAAAAGTAATACTTTCAAATAGAGCACGTGGTGTCGTATCTTTTATAGAATATTTGTAATGTGTTATTTGTAATTTATGCCAATAATTATAATACAAGGGAGTGGGTTCGATCCCCACTCGAGGAAGTGAAATATTTATTTACATTTATATTTCCATTTCTTCGCTCTGGTGTCGAGGAAAAGGGCGGCATTTAGTTCTGCCACTCAACACGCAATGCCTCCTAAAACCGGCAGAAAGTCTGGAACGGAGTGTCATAATGCGGTAAACGGAGTGTCATAGTGAGTGCGGGATACAGCGTGAAGATGATTTTTTTATGTCAGTAATTTTCTGTTTTTAATTAAATTATTTATAATGCAATATTGGCAAATCAAATATTCTTAACTGTTTAGAAAGACAGCTCTTCAGTAATTTCATTATTTTATTCAGTTAACTTATTTTAACTTTCTAGGTTAATTAATATTTATTATTGCCAAAGTTGTGTGTACTTCGCGTACATTTAAAAACTATATCCTTTAATATGTTACCAAAATTTTAGGTCATATCGGTTTATGTTCGCACAAGAAACATACTATGTGCCCCAATTATATATGTTTTAATGTGAGTTATACATTAATAATTACATTTTATTTGAAAGTAAAAAATATATGTTAGAAAAATGAGATTTACAATTGTTTTGATTAACAAGTTTAAATATATTTCTAAATCAATGAAAATATCTGTTCCTTTTTGGAATTTTGTTAGCCACTCATTATTATTGTTATAATCTGGAATACGCATTTTAGTGAAATAATAAATTAAAGACAATCTATATCTGCATCGAGCCGTAATTTCATTTTACACTGTATAATATTATGTTTATAAATCAATTAATGTGAAATAAACGTTACAATAAGTATTGTAAATCGTATTATGTAATTGTATCTGTTATAATTGAATTATGGACAATGTCATATTTAATGCTTATTTTGTGTTATTTATGAAATAATGTTTAAAATAAAGGTTAATTTAAGCAATGTATTTTATTTTTACCTCAATTGAAGTTTCTGAATGTTTCAGGTAGTAATTAACAAAAAAATTGCAGTCATATATGTATTTTCTTGACACTTGCTTGTATAATTGTGAGTGCATGTTCAAATCTCATTTGAATGTGATTTTATTTTCATAATAATAATATATCAATTTCATGCTGTATCACGCCGCTCACAATAGGTTAAAACAATCAGTTTCCCATTTTCCGCCGAATTCTAGAGATTTGCGTGAATACGTGATTTCTAGAGAATATAAATTTAAGTAAATAACACGACCAGTCACGTCACACACTTGTGCCACGACTGGCCTCTATTTTCGTAATATAGACGAGTACATTATAATAAGAGGGTAGATCAAAAACTAGGAAATATTTAGTTCCATTAAAATATTGCATTGGCTGATATGTTTATGAACAATCATAGCTAATTATATTAATGATAGGTAATTCAAAAAAAAATTGCTTATTTTGAAGATATTTATTAAAATAAATTAAATCGTGACGCTACACACTACAGGATAGATGGGAAAATACTGTAGTTGGTACATAAATAAACCTATTCACAAGCTTTGACTAGGCAAAGTAAGCTCGAAGCCAAAAGAAAAGCGTATAGAATTTGTACACACGTAACACCACATATGCATAAACACATTTAACATAATATTAAAAAACTAAAATCTTGTTTTTATTTAAGCTTATTATCAATTTCAGTCGCCTCAACTCCCAGGTATGTTGAAATGAAATCAATAGCTTGCTTATTACTAAAATTTGTTTGTCCTTTTGGATTCTCCACGAAAAGCGTTGCAGTCTTTTTGCCGTTTTCAATATTAACAAATTTGCAGAATGGGCTGCTTTGGGCGCCAGCGTCTGTAGGTTTGGTTGGTGAAATAGTTATTGTTTTACCGTTTAACTCCCTCGTATCTTTGACAACGGCACCATCACACCATAATGTATAATTCATTCCATACAAACCAAATAAAATTTCCACTTCCTTATGCAGACTATCCAACTCTATAAATTTATTGTCTTTTCCCTGAAGTACAATGTTTCCCTGATTTGAAGTGACTCCGAAGCGCGGTTGTAATCCTTGTACAAGTACATTGGCCCAAGGTAAGGCCGGTACCGCCACTTCTTTACGCCAAGTGATTACTAACTTCAACTGAGATCCTTTCAGTTCTTGAGTGTCTTCAATAATTACTGGTTTTGACGCTATAAGATCCTCGAGATTTACTAGTGGCGCTTTTACCGTACTTTCGATTAAAGTACGATGAGATTGTATGATTCTCATAATATCACTTGTTTTTGAGACAGAGAAATAGACATCGACTTCATCGGTCGGCACCAAGCGGGCTTTCTTTCGGAGTTTTTGAACTCTATTAATGATTTCCCTTGCAAATCCTTCATCTAACATTTGTTGATCTGGAGTGACATTAAGTAAAATTAAAACATCATTATCACTGTGAGCTTCATATTGATCATTTCCTGTAGCTTGGAATATAACTCTAACTTCTGATACGTCTATGCGCTGTCCTACGAGCTCAACAAAACCATCAGCGACGAGCTTTTCACATTGTTCATTATTAAGGTTTTTAAGCGCTTGTGTAACAGCTTTAAAATCGCCTTTCAAGCGAGCCCCAAGAATTTTGTGATCTGGTTCTGCTCTCAGTTTTATACCATATTTTTCCTTGTCACTCGACAATTCAATGGTTTTTACGTTCATTTCCTCTAAGACATAGGTCAGTAAAGATTTAATATCATCCAAGTAAGTCTGGTCTTGATGTATGACTACCATTTCTGGAAGAGGATATTTGATAGGAATAGTTTTTCTATCTCTTAAAACTCTGCCTAGCTCGATAACTGATTGCATTCTTTGTACAGCTCTTTCGATATTTGTATCGACTAAATCTAATCGGGGCTCTGGTATCATATTAAAATGAACACTTTCCAAAGAACTTTCTGACAGAAGTCGTCGTAAGGTTTTATACATTAGTTCAGTTAAAAATGGTGTAAATGGCGCCATTACTCGTACCATATCAAATAAAACGCCAAATAATGTGTCTAGTGCTACTTGGCAGTCAGTAATTCCGTTTTCACCCTTAAGTCTCTTTCTATTCATTCTTACATACCAGTTTGTAAGGTGATCAATAAATTTTGTTAATCTTGGCACAACCGTGTATAGTCTATAAGCCGCCATTTCTTTCATTACAAAGTTAATCAATGATTGAGTGAAAGAAGTTATCCATTTATCCATTACATTTTCCCTGACAGCTTTATCGTTGTACACATAATCTACTTTATCTTCCTGAACAATTCTTTCAACATTTTGCATTAAAAATCTAAATGCATTATACCATGGCAGGAAAACATCTTTAATTACATCTCTAACACCTTCTTCTTTGAATCGCAGATTTTCTGCTTTAACCACTGGTGAGTTTACAAGGTACAGTCTTAAAGCATCAGCGCCATATTTTGCAACAACATCCAAAGGATCTGGATAATTTTTCTTTCTTTTGGACATTTTCTGCCCATCTGATGCCAGAATCAATCCATTTGCGATTAGATTTTTAAATGGAGGTTTATTAAATAATGCTGTAGATAAAACAATTAATGTGTAAAACCAACCTCTAGTCTGATCAATACCTTCAGCTACAAAGTTTGCTGGGAATATTTCATCAAATTCTTTTTTATTTTCAAAAGGATAATGATTTTGAGCATAAGGCATAGATCCCGACTCAAACCAACAATCAAATACTTCTGGGACTCTTCGTAGTGGTGGTTGCCCTGGCCTTGCAGAGGGAATTTCTAAATGATCAATGCTTTCCCTGTGCAAATCTGTGATTTCTTTGCCAGTCAAAGAACTTAATTCGGCAATACTTCCAACACAGACCACTTCTTGCTTATCACTGGAAATCCACAAAGGAATAGGTGTTCCCCAATATCTGTTTCTACTTATTGCCCAATCTCTGGCATCTTTTAACCAATTACCAAAACGTTTTTCTTTTACGTATTCTGGCACCCAGTAAGATGCTTCACTGGCTTTCAGCAGATCTTGACTCATCTGTTCCACTCTTACAAACCAAGATGGTACAGCTTTATATATAAGTGGAGTATCAGAGCGCCAACAGTATGGATAACTATGTTTTATCTGTCCCGCTTGAATGAGCCTATTACAAGCTTTAAGGTAAGCTATAATGCTTTTATCAGCTTCTTTAACATGTTGCCCAAGGAAATCTTTTACTGGATCAACAAATCTGCCACTTGCATCAACAGGACAAATAATTTCTTGATCTCTTGTAACAATCCCATGAGCTAAAGAAACTCTAAAGTCATCCTCTCCAAAATAAGGTGCCTGATGTACTATGCCAGTACCGGAGTCATCAGTAACATAACCATCAGTAAGCACCTGGAATGCATTAGGGCACCTCTCCACAAAATAGTTAAAAAGAGGTGTATATTTTAAGCCTTTCAATGTTTCGCCTAAAAACTTATCCACAATTTCAAATTCATCTACATTTTTAAAGATTGCTGGAAATCTGGATTCTTGTAGGACGTAACACACTCCTGTGGCTTTCTCTTTGACTTTAACATAAGTAAGTTTTGGGTTTACACAAAGAGATAAGTTGCTAGGAAGAGTCCAAGGAGTTGTAGTCCAAGCTAACAATGAGAAACCTTTTTCAGTAGGGAATGAAATAACAACAGCTGGATCTACTACATCTTTATAGTTTTGCCCAGCTTCAAAGTTAGACAGTGGTGTTGAACATGTGGTTGAGTAAGGCATTACCTTAACACCTTGGTACACCAGACCTTTATTATACAGCTCTTTAAATACCCACCAAACTGATTCCATGAATGAAGGATACAAAGTTTTATAATCATTTTTAAAATCTGAAAAGTAAATAAAAAATAAATATTGTACTTATATTATAATTTTCATGCATATTGCAATAAAATGTACAAAATATTACCTATCCATCTTCCAACTCTAGTAATTATTGTTTCCCATTCAGTGGCATATTTCATAACAATTTTACGACATTCAGCATTGTATTTGTCAATACCCATTCTTTCTACATCTTCTGGTCCTTTTATTCCTAAAGTTTTATCAATTTCAAATTCAACAGGTAATCCATGACAATCCCAACCAAATCTTCTGTCCACATGATATCCCTTAAAGTAATTTAATATAGAAATACAATTAAAATTTAAAATAAAAAGATTTTTAAATAGTAACAACATTCTCTAGATAGATTTATTGAATATAATAAGGTCTTTGACTTTCACAATTATTACACATTTTAAATGGAATGTCATTTATATACATGCTTTATATATATATACTGCATTATTGGACAACTATAAAGTTTTAGAAACATTGGGTCTCCCAAAAATGTATAATACGAAATATATGCAATTAATATGGTTAAATAATTAAAATTATTTTTTTAATAACATATATTACTTAACATTTATTTTTATAAGCTTCACATCTACTTAAAAAAATGGTATTATAATAAAACAATTCAATCATTTTTATAGAATTATCTATTATAAAATAAAATTATCTCTTACTCGTTGGTGGGCATATCGGGTGACAACATCTTTAATAGTCCCTGCAAGAATGTGCCCATAATGCGGTAAACCGGTTGCAAAAGGAGGTCCATCATAAAATGAATACCTGCAAAGCAAATAATAATTTGTACTTCATTTGATTTTTCTACATTTGCATTACTGCATCATCAAAGGTTAGAACACGTTACTTCGGTTTATTCTTGGATTGCTTGAGACAACTTTGAAAAGCATCGATTTTTTTCCAAAATGCTAGGACATTTTCTTCTTCTTTGGAGAAATCAATGTGTTCAGGTACCCTATCCACTTTTTGCGACATGATGAAATATCGCTTTCAAAGCTTCCACGCAAGAATCCACGACATGCCACAACTTTTTAAAAATGACACACTGGCATTAATGTGAAATGTCATAATACATTGCATAGAGTATTGACAATTGACAACATTGATCACTCCGTGACTATTTATAAATGTACATTTTCACTTTTAAACATTTTTCTGTTGTACAAATGTCGTTGTTTAATATTGTCTCTTTTTTTACCGTGTCATTGACAAAGTGAATTTTTGTTCAACTTGCACGCTCAGAACGCCATAATGAAAGAATAGAACAGAAATCTAAATTTTTAAATCTTAATAACAGGAATTTATGATTATGATTTTAGATTTTTCGACTATTCATGAATAGTTTGGGCATGATCACATCTATCCTTTAGTGCTCCGTGTATGTACTGCTGAACTGACACCAGTACTAACGCGTTTGTTTCGGTACCTTTACTTAGTTGGCTTAGTTAAGAGGAGCTCATATCCAGCCAATTCCAATCGATTCCAATCCAAATTACAGGTTGTGGGTTCGATCCCCATTTAGAGGAAAGAAAATATTTATTTAAATTTATATTTTCATTTCTTCGCTCTGGTGTAGAGGTAAAGTGCGACGTTGAGTTCCGCCACTCAATATGCAATGTTTCTATGAACTTGGTGAAAAGTAGAGAACGGAGTGTCTTCACACGAGACTCTCTCTGCCTGCCATACTCTGTGCGGGATAAAGCGTGAAGCTGATTTATTTTATTTTTTAGTTCATAGATAATTTATGGGCATGTTCAACCTTGTATCAGCTTCAACTATGCAATCGGATATTTTTTTCAACTAAAATATTTCCGCGCGCCTACACCCGACAATATTATTGACAATAATCGTAATTACATCGAATTCTGGAAGCATTGCGTGTTGAGTGATGGAATTCAGTGTCACGCCAGACCAGGAATCGAACCTACAACCGGTCACGCTTACAGTTTTGTTACTGTAAGCGCGTACAATTAACACTAGTTGCCTACTTCATTACAACCCCGGGCTAGTTACACGAACATTCAGTATAATAAAATTATCTATGTTATCTATAAGCTACAATCTATTTGTTCTGTATTGCGGTTTTTGATCTATATTCATTATTTGACATTTTGAGTTTGATAATTTTAGATCAAGCTGTCAAAAGTTAAGAATTGATTGAAAGTAAATATAGACGTATAACAATATTTTAAGTCCGCGGAAAAAATATTAATGTTAACAATTAATATGGAAAGGTTGTGAGAAAGTATACAAATTAAAATAATCAGATATAATGGAGTGTAAATGGCTTAAAAGTTCACCAAGGTATATCTCATGTTGTATACTTTCATCTTCTTCATATTATGTAGAAAATAAAACACATATTCTAACTGTATAGATGTCTTGCAATTTTTTATGTGAAATATAGTAATTGGTGATATTTTTGTTACAGCTTAAATAAGGGAATTGAACTAATTAACCAATTAGATGATTCTAAGTTTGAACAATTTCTTACACGGATAATCTTGAAAATGAAACAACAAGATACAGAAATATTCACAGAAGACGAAAGAAGTAAATTAGAAAAAATATTTAGGATAAATGAAAAACAGTTGCTTTTCGTTATTAAAACTATTCTATATATATACAAAAGAATTCTTAAGTTTATATTTATGCCTATTAATTTAAAGAATGATCTACAAAATGTGGGTATTGATGAGGGTAAAGTAAACTGTTTTATAAAAGTATGGTCAACTGAAACAAATTTTACTTTACATAACTTGTCCTCTTTAACAAATGAAAAGTATGAAAACAATCCTCATATTAATTGGAAACTGAATACCGAATTGAGTTCAGAATATCATAAAAAAACAAAAATCCCTAAAGCATATATAACTTTTTCTGGCAAAAATTATATTAGTGAAATGGAAATGTCTCATCAAGAATTACATTCAATGTTTTTACAAATTGAAACCATTCAAACTGAACTAGACAATTTATTGTAGTACATATAACAATAATGTAAATGATGTGCCTTGTATGTTGAATAATAAAAAGTTTATTTTTTTATGTCCTTGTTTTTCTCATGTATATATATATATAACTGAAAAATTTCATAAAATGCAGGCAAAACAATGTATGCAAGATCTTGTTTATTGCATTGACTTAGAAATATGATTACTTTTTTGCTCCAAAGGATCGTATATCTGAATATTTGATATTTCTTTTCATGCACTTTTCAGCACGATTTCAGTGCGATTTTGATGTAAATGACCTTTATAGATGTACATTGATCCTATAATGGTTCAATTTTTTTCCTTTTATAAAATAAGTTCCTAAATAAGTTACTCTAGCTTCATCAATGTATTTTTTATATTTCTCTTGTGTTGAAAGTAGAATTTACTAATGCTATAAACAATAAATATAGTGAGGTTAATGTATGTTGGAATTATATTGTGAATTATGAAAAACCTATATAGATATACAAAGTTCAATTTGATATATGGAAATTCCATAGACATTTGAAATTCAAAGACTAATGTCATAGACACTGTCTACAAATACGTCAGAGGTTTTGGCAGCCCGTGGGTGAACTATTTTCTTCATTGTTGACCTTTCCTAAATCTTAGGTGTAATTAATTCATCACTATAAGTATTCTTGCTGTAACAATAATATCTAGCATATAATTATTTTAACTCGATCATGGACTCCGAAGACGACACAAAGGATGATGTGGACTCTGGTAATGAGTCAAGCGGAGACGATGTCGACTTTGCCATGGACGAGACTCACAGTACAAGAGAACGGCAAACAGAACTCGAAGAATATCCTTACGAAGTGTTATCAACGGAAGAAATCGTCCAGCACATGGTAGATTGCATCAAAGACGTTAATACAGTAGTTGAGGTCAGTATGTTAGTAGTAAACAAAGGATATGTTGAATGAGGTTACTCGTACACTGGCTTGCTTCATCACTATTTCGATTTACGACTTTCATGGATCTATTTGATTTTTTTACAGTGTTTTTTTAAATTAGAAGTATCTGAAAACGTCATTTTTAATGCCTTACGAAAATAGACCAGATCAATATAAATTTAATATATAAATTATAGTCATATAGCTTATATTAGATAAATAAATTCAAATTATACTGTCAATGTATCAATATATACAAATAAGTTGTGCTATATATTTTTTGTGTATATTAATTATTTGTACACCATTTGAATGCACACAATGCTATTTAGAATATACATTACTATGATTATTGTATATTTAAGTTTTTCTCGTTTCAAATTTAATGCTTATTAGAAAAATACTTAATTTATAAAGTATTTAAAATATTTGTTACCCTTATGTTCATGATAATTTGACAGATAATTAATATCATAGTTTTGAAATGTGAATCAAGCTTTTGAAACTTATAATGACTAGTGATTGAACTATAAAACATATCTATTTTTTTTCTCCTTTTCAAACTCCAATATTTTAAATTTTTTCTTCTACACTTCTCAAACTTCCTATATGTCAAATTTGAGTGTTATACGCCATAAAGGCTTTGTATTGTTTCTCAGTCTGAAAGGAAAAAGTTATATATATAGCTTTCTATAGGATTTTTTTTTCAGTTTCATTCTATGTGACATACCGCATATAACAGTGTATAGGACATAGGAACCTAATATTTACTTTTGATTTTCCACTACCTGTCTAATACTTGAGATATTGACTGTTAAGTGCTGCTGAAGAAACTTGATGCTGAAATACTGGCAAATACTGATTTGCCTTTTGAGTAAATGAAAATATCCCTTAGTAGGAAAAAATCAAACCCACATCAACGTCTTTCAAAATAAAACACAACACAGTGTTTTACTTTGAACAAAGTTGACCACTGCACCACAATAGTGTCAAATATATATTTTTGTGTATCAATTATAAAATACATTTCAGATTCCCGCCACAACAACCCGTATACTGCTTAATCATTTTAAATGGGACAAGGAAAAGCTGATGGAAAGATTTTATGATGGTGATCAGGATCAATTGTTCGCTGAGGCTAGAGTTATAAATCCAATTAAAAAACCTGTCATACAAAAACCAAAGGTACAATATGGTTTATACTTTTAAATGATATATAAAAAAAATTTGTTCTAGAAAATGCTTATAAATTTGAACTTTGAAAGAGGCCGTCGTGGTGCAATGGCACAAGGGTGTGACTGTAACGCGACGGTTGTGGGTTCGATTCCCACTCGAGGAAGTGCGCGTGCGCGGAAACGCGCGTTACAGTCGCACCCTTGTGCCCCTGTGCCACGACTGGCTTCTTTTTTTATAATTATAATACAAAATTTATTTTCCAGCTGCCTAGGCGGATATCAACATCAGGCACAGAGGAATGTGAAATATGTTTTTCCATTCAACCATCATCGGTAAGTTATCATAAAAAGTTTTTATGTAGATAAATTGATTTGATTAAGAAACATAAAATTTCATTTTGTACGAGCACTTCACCCCTGGTTTTGCCTGCTGGAACTACACAATTACTTATTTACTAATCTATTTACTTTCTTTATCTAATAAGGTTTTCTTTTTAGGATAGGAATAGAAATCGAACTCACAACCATCGTGTTTAATGTCAGTTACTGTGGATAAAAACTAGTTATCCATTATATGGAAGTTCCTTCTGTATTTTTTGTATCATCAGGGATATTGTAAAAAAAAAATTGTCCCTCATTATTATTTTTTATTTCTTCATTTCTTTATGCACCACACCAGAAGTACAGAAAACACATAATAACAGAAAGAATATGTACAATGTTATATGATAACTTGTCTCTCAGTATTTTTCATATTATTTACAGATGATGACTGGCCTTGAATGTGGACATAGATTTTGTACTCAATGTTGGTGTGAATATTTGACAACAAAAATAATGGAAGAAGGCCTTGTGAGTATATTATATTTTGTATTATTTTGCTGCTTAGATTAAAGGCCAAAATTGTGGGTTTGTTTGATTTCCATACACTATGTGATGTATGTAGTGTGGTAAGAGGGTAACGGGGTTCTCATAAGAGAAGAGAGGGGGGGGGGGGGTGTTGTCTATAAAAAATCACTGTTTATAGACAAACACCCTCAACTGCTGCAAAATCTATTGGTTGTGAGTTCAATCAAGGAAAGGAAATATTTATTTAAATGACCTGGTTCTGTTTTTACACGGCAGATTGGTTCCAGAAAAAACCGTGTAAAAAAAAGACATTGATTGTATGCAAAAATAGGTGATTGGTTCCTAATCTCTAAAACCTATTAAAATTAGTGAAAAACTTTTTTAAGAATAAGTATTCACGTTTATTTGACTTTTTCTTTTATGAATAAAATATTTAACAAAATTAAAAAATATAAATAACTGAATAAATATAAAATATTTTTTTTGCTTACATTTTATTTTAATGCGTTAAATTTAATGTAACGTTAGAAAAATAAATTTACCAATAAAAAAATTCTTTACGAAACATCTGATTGCATTGAGAATTCACAAAATATTAACACATTTCAATTGCTTTGACCAGTAAATTTGCTTGTATCCACAACAAGGGAATTCCCCTAAATTTGTGACATGAACATATTTCGCAGAAATTAAATTTGACAAAATAAAAAATTTAAGCACAAAAAAAATTAAATCGTGGTAAATGGAATAAAATCATGTAAAAAATTTAAAATATTTTATTTTCAAGCCGTGTTATATCAAAACCGTGTAAAAAACACTGTGTAAAAACAGAATTAGGCGTATTTTCATTTATTCGCTCTAGTGTTGAGGCAAAATGGGGCGTTGAGTCCTGCCACTCAGCACAGAATTCCCCCAGAATGCGGCGGAAAGTGGAGAACGGAGTGTTTAAAACACTCCGTTCTCCACTTTCCTCCACGAGGTTCCCATTGCCTACCATGCTGTGTAATATCTGTATAATAAGTAGTATGTGTTAACAGGGTCAGACAATAGCGTGCGCGGCGCACGCGTGCGATATACTGGTGGACGACGCCACCGTCATGCGGCTGGTGCGCGACCCGAGAGTCAAACTCAAATACCAGCACATTATAACTAATAGTTTTGTTGAGGTTTGTATTGGGAATAATGATTCAAAATTTATTAAGTACGCCGCTTAAGAATTTTTAATCATTTGACAACATTTGACTGTAAATTTTAGATCTGAGTCCCATTTAGGGATATGATATTTCATTTATTTTCGTTGTATCAGTCTGGTAGACAAACCGTGACGTTGAGTTACGACAATGATGAAGTGTTTCGAAAATTTAGTGGTGTGTGAGGAAGCGATTTAACAATTAATGACCTCTGTCACCCTGTTTTACTCTGCAAAAAGTGTGAAGAATTAGTAATGAAAATAATTAATATCTCATATTTTAATAATATATAAATCTGATAACATCACAATTAGACTGCGCGGATTAGAATGGAGTATCTTAAAACTATCTATACTCTGCGCAATGCGGTATACAGCGCGTAGATAAAGTATAAATAAGAATATCCTTCATTATACTCGCCTGTTATATTCAATTAAGATATAGTACGTAGAGTTCGCGTATGAATATAGCATGTAGCTTCTCGACATAGCAAATGTAAAGTTCATACATAAATAAGTTAATAAATGTTAGCATACAAGAGCATAAAGTGAGACTATAAATGCAATTGGTTGTGGGTTCGATCCCAACTGGAGGAAATTAAATATTTATTTAAATGTATATTTTCGTTTTCTTTGCTCTGGTGTCGAGGCGTTCCGTTCTCTCTGACTACCCTGCTAGGGATACAGCGTGAACCTAAATTAAGTTAAATTAATAATAGTTCTAATATTTTAGTGCAATCGTCTTCTCCGCTGGTGTCCCTCCCCGGACTGCAGCAATGCCATCAAGGTGGCGTACGTGGAGTCGGCCCCGGTCACGTGTCGCTGCTCTCATACCTTTTGTTTCGCCTGTGGAGAGAACTGGCACGACCCTGTGAGGTGTTGTTTGCTTAAGAAGTGGATTAAGGTGGGTTGGTTTCTTTTTTGTTTAATTTAGCTAAGTCTTTTAGCTTTGTGTTCTGTTGCGTTAACTTATACAATTATTACAATATAGAAGTCGAAGCACAGGGAACCGACTGGTAAGATAATCTATAGAGTGGCTGAATTCAAAGCCGCGCTTTGTCTTATTACTAGAGAGAGAAAATGAAAATAACTCATTTTTCTCGAGTTTGAATTGAACACAAAACTGTGCAGCATTAGTTAGATTGTGTGTGTGTGTGTAGGTGTGTTGATAGATATATTTTGTGTAGTAGTGTAAAGATCAACTCTACTAGTTAACACTATTATTTCCATAGTCGTAACTTAAATTCATTCAATCCTACTTAAAAATTTAAAATCCTAAAATAACATTCTAAAGCAGAAATGCGACGACGACTCAGAAACATCCAACTGGATAGCGGCCAACACTAAAGAATGTCCCAAGTGCAATGTGACGATAGAGAAGGACGGCGGTTGCAACCACATGGTCTGTAAGAACCAGAACTGCAAGGCTGACTTCTGCTGGGTTTGCCTTGGACCCTGGGAGCCTCATGGCAGCAGCTGGTATAACTGTAACAGGTGACTTGAACTTCCATTCCAGCTAGTTTCTGGAAAGTTAAATAAACCAAGAACAATATCACGAATAGTGTGTAATATGGGATTTTTTTTCATACAGTATCTTGTATTTAACAGAGTAGGCAGAGGAAACCTACAGTTAAAACTCTCTCTGGTTTCTTATTTTAGGGAGATTATATGTTGTATGTAGTGGCGGAACTCAACCTCGCAATTTATCTATTTGAATATATTTACTCCCGACAAAACACACTCAGAAGTTGCTATTTTCTTTCTATATTATAACAATATTATTACATACACTAAATCGATACATGTTTGTAATGGAAATATAGATGAACTGTGTTTAATATTTTAATTTAAACACAGTTCACGGTTTAAACATCAACATTTGTATTACAGATACGACGTAGACGAGGCTAAAGCGGCCCGAGACGCTCAAGAACGTTCTAGAGCAGCGCTTCAACGCTACCTATTTTATTGCAACCGTTATATGAATCATATGCAGTCTTTACGCTTTGAGTCCAAATTGTATGCATCCGTTAAGGAGAAAATGGAGGAGATGCAACAGCATAATATGAGTTGGATTGAGGTTAGTTTCTTTAGTTCTGTAGTTTTAGTTCTTTCATATCTGTGTGTTTGTATATGTCTTATATTAAGCAGGATAGGTCTTCAGTTGCAACTGTTTTATGATATAAGTTATATAAGTGAGGATAGCCCTTTTTATGAAAAATGCTAACGAACGTAGAATCACCTGATGGTAAGTGTCCGCGTCCACGATCCCGCGTGACCTCTCGTGAGCGCGAGAGCAGCTAGCGGTGAGTTGCCGGCCGCCAAGGTACCTATGACGAGACGAGAGCGAGACAGTACTTCTTGCCAAAACGCTGATTGACCTGTGTCCCAGGTTCGCTGATACAAGGCGCGACTAAGAGAAATGTTCTCGAAAAGTTGGTGATACGTCGTATGGGATTTTCTTAGTGGTTAACCCCCAAATTTGTTTTTTCTAAAGGTTGAATTGAACATGAAAGTTCCACTCACCTCTGGAAGAAACAATCCGGAAGAATGACTTAATAGTAGAATCGAGTGTGCCGACTGACACTTTTTGCACACTGTCCTTTGTATATCATAGCCACGCCATTCACTCCATCCGTGGACCATTTCGGAAATTAGAACAGATTATACTATTGGAATTTAAGGAAATAATCCCCAATCTCACAGGTCCAATTCCTTAAAAAAGCAGTCGACATCCTATGCCAGTGCCGGCAGACCCTCATGTACACGTACGTCTTCGCATACTACCTCCGCAAAAACAACCAGTCGGTGATCTTTGAGGACAACCAGCGGGACCTGGAGTCCGCCACCGAGACCCTCTCGGAGTACCTCGAGAGGGACATCACTAGTGAAAACCTGGCAGACATCAAGCAGAAAGTACAGGATAAGTACAGGTTGGTTTTTTTTTGGTTTCACACTGCATTCAAGTTGTAGGAAGTAGTGTCGTAGGAAGAAAAAGCCTACTTGTCCATTTTTTTTTTTCATTTTGCCTATTATAGAGACATTTGTGTTGAACGACGCGCTTGTTACTAAAACAATTTTTATATTTCATTTTCATCTATTAATTTTCGTCTGAGATTGTGCGAGATGTTATTGAAATCATGTGTTACATATGAGTATGATGATTTAAATTTAAATGATTCTATAATTGTCTAGAGTATTTTCAAAAATATTATAACGCAACTACATTAAATTAAAATTAATTAATTTATGTAAATTATATTTTGCAGATATTGCGACAGCAGGCGCAAAGTCCTCCTAGAGCATGTGCACGAAGGCTATGAAAAAGATGGGTGGGATTACACAGAGTAATTATCAATTTATAATGCTATTATATCCGCTTTACAGTTTTATTTGCAAATACTTAAAAGTTAAAACTAACTGAGGTATATATTGTACATGTTTAAGTACGATTTTAAACATAAGTGAAACTTCTAATTGACTAAATATTTAGAAAATCTGAGTGACTGTTTAAAAAATAGTTATTGTCAACTTCACGTTGTATCGCGCTTATAGCATGTTAAGACACTCCGTTACCCACACACCGCCAAATTTTCAAGACATTGTGTGTTGAGTGGCGGAACTCAACGGCGCTATTTGACTTGTTTACAGAGGTAGGAAATGAAAATAATTTATTCCCTCAAGTGAGAATCAAACCCACACCGTCACGTTTACATTTAGATAATGTGCTTTTTAATTTTTTTATAAATTAACTTTCAGAACATTAATGGGGCTATGAAATAACGAAATTTTTCGCGGTTCTACATGCTGTATTCTCCCTACTTCTAAAGTGAATTTTGTCTATATTTTATGATTATTTGGTTTTAACCTCTTCTCCTTTTCCTTCCCACAATAATCTTTATAATCTGCTTAAATTGTGCCTCAAGCGTGATTATATGTATTAAAATATGTTAAAATCGCAGTTAATTTAACTATTTGTAAATAAAATTGTATGATATCTATGTGACATCGTCAACTCATATTTGGTATCAATTGTTGAGATTTGAACGGCAGAGTTCTCTCATTTTGGTTTATGTAAAAATGTTGTCATCGATTTTATTTGCTAAGACTTATGAGATATATATATATATATATCTCGTAAGTATATATATATTTAGTGAAATAATATATTAACAATAGTGATGCTACGTATAAAAACAGTGTTATAATTTATTTTTATGAATTATGTATGAGTAATAAAAAACACAATCACAAAGATATAGAAAATACATATATACAATCTAGCACTATCCTAGAGCCACACTTCATAGTGTAAAAACACGATACTTTTAAAATTAATAGTATTGCGTTTTCTTTATTCAATATATATTTCCTGTCTTTATTTTAGTTTCTATTTTATACATATTTCATAGCAATCTGCCATTAACAGTAGATGGAAGATCTCATAATGATAGTGTACAATAAATGAATATCAATCGCTATTTTTGGTACTTGGTTATTTTAGTTATCATAAATGTAAAAAAATCGTTTATTGTCTATTCCATCTTTCATAAAGAATGGATTGTAAATGCAATACCTAATGTGGCGTGAATTTTTTTTCCACGTTTATTTTTGTCCACGTTTTGTTTGAACAAGAATAATTTTAAAATATAATAATTTTGTATTATATTTCGAACCTTAACGTCACGTAATATAATTTATGGATAGGCCCTATTATTGCTATTTAAAATAAAAGAACTGCATAATTTTCTGAAAATGAAATAGTCAATAACGAAAATATTGAATGTTTGGTAATTATATTAAGTAAATTGCTTTATGCCAAGACAGACTAAAGCAAGCGAGGCGTACGGTTATTAACTCATATATTTTACCGTATTGGGTATATTATTATATTAAATTATATTTACAAATATATTTTATCTTCTACGTCGTGTTCGTTAAAAATATAATGTTGTCTATGATTTGGGAACTCCCGTTCCTAATCACAGACAACATTTGACAAGACTCATAGTAGTAGCAGTAGTATTCGTCTTCTGTTGGCAAATGTACATTTATTATACAGAGTGGAAGCGTCAGCGCTCCTTTTACGGGAACAGCATATATTGGTAAATTATTTAATGATATTAATTATACTTTACTAATTATTCTGTGACGCATTTACGAATAGATACCAACACTACTACAAAAATACTACTAAAGGAACTTTGAACTTTATCGTCAATACCTACGACCCGATTTCGGAATGAGGCGTGTGCGGCGCTGTCCCTTTGATAGGTTTATTTCACAACGATAATTTCTTTATTTATTTTATTTGAATAAATAAACTTTTTATTAATTGTATAAATTGATGATTAATTGTGTAATCATTATTGTAATTATTAATTGTATTAGGTTTTATAGAGTAGTTGAAACTGTAGTTTCTTTTAGAGTGGTGCTGACAAAAACACTCTGTATATATATATAGAGTAGTTGAGGATAGTTGATATATATTTAGTTGGAAAAAGGTTGTTGATTACGCAATGGATGTGGCAGACTTTGGAATTTGGACTGCCTTACACCGAAGACGGATATTAGTGTAGTATTTAATTTTCGTATTTGTATTTCAGCGACCTCACTTAGCAGTAGTGTAACTATATGTATAGTGATGACTACATTGGCTTGATCCGCTTACTGATTTTTAATAAAACTAAATCTTTGATCAAATAGTGGCACAATACAATTAATATGTAATATTGGTTAAGAGATAACAAAAAGAATATTTTTTACCAAAAAAAAAACCTATTTTTGTTATTAGAATACTTACTGTTTATCAACTAAACGTTAAGCTAGTTCGAGATATAATGTGTTTTTATTCTGTGATCGAGTTTTTTTGACGCCTCGAAGGCCGATATTTTTAATGGATAGCTAAATTTCCGTCGTGAATGAAGTGCTGGTTCATTATTATATGCATGTTAATTTAAAAATATATGGTTGTCAAATATCTCACTTCCGCTTTATTACTCTTTATTCAATGCTTTATAAAGTGTTACAGTGATCAGATTTAGTTCAAATATGCGCCGTTTCATTCGATAATCTGTTTCCTTCTAGACGGCAATTTCATAACACCCCCCTTCGTCACAGGTCTTCCGCCGGCTGGCTTATCCATGGTGTCGTTTTCACCGGCTCTGAATCGTCGAAACTATTCCTCCGCGGTTCGAAGTGATAGAGTGCCATCCCCCAAAACACCATCAATCTCATGGAACGTTTCTCTAGCGGATTTGCCTAGCGTCAGTTTGTAGGTTATGTCAAGACCTTTCAAATGATGTACAGTATTGCCCGATACGAGCTCTGTAGCGCTTTGTACATAGCCACGAAATTCAAAAGACAAAAAGACGGAAGGGAGATATTTGACAACCTATTAATTGCAATCGACTTCTTATACTGGAAATTATTAACTACTATGAAATAGCTCCTGTAAAGATTCACGCAAAATTTTTCTAAATTAAAATCGCCAATTTTCGCTTAACAGTATAATACTTAGCTCTACATATCTGCGTTGGATTGTGTAATTGTGTAGATACAGAAATTAAAAAAAATTGCACTGCCTTCGTTCGGTGAAGTCGTAGTATAGTTGCCGGTTCAAGTCGTCAGCTTGTACCGGTTTTTGATAAAGCTTGCTCGTTCACATAGTGAGCGCAGTAGGGACGTCCGCCACTGCAGGCAGTATGTGTGGGACGGACACACACACTTGTACATATATAGATGCTGTATAAATATTTATATTGATAACGTATTCACTATAGTATATATATTGATGGGCATCTTGTATGTGTGTATGGACACGTTGGTCTTAATTGTAAGACGGAAATAAAAATAGTAACATCGATAACTGTTTATTTTTTTTAATACCTTTCCATAATAATTCCTTGAATTTTTATTAAATTTTTAGTTGTATAAGATATTTACATATTAAAATGTATAATTGAGAATGACGAGATTTAACTAAAGGAATGGGCTTATCTAGAGATATTTTCTAGAGGCCTGAACCTCTTTAAACTGATATGTTCACATGAAAGTTTTATAATGTTCAGGGCTATTTTTGTTTGTAAATTTTCTGAGGTCTTAGAAATTCTGGGGTGGAATCGGCACCTCCAGCCGGCACCTCTTATTCCTACGACTATAACTAAAGGATAATTTTAATTTTTATGGAAAAAAAATATTACGTGAATTTTAAATTATAAGTATTATTTTCGCTTCACGCTATATGCCGCACACAGCAGGGTAGGCAGAGGGAACCTCGTGTGATGAAACTCCGTTCCCCACTTTCTGCCGAATTCTGGAGGCATTGCGTGTTGAGTGGCAGAACTCTACGCCGCGCTTTGCCTTCGACGCCAAAAAAAAAGAAACCTTAAAAAAAATGAAGTCACGCTTGTACTAATGAATGTTTTCCACGCAGGGACGCGCTGGCACCTTCTCCCACGAGACCTAGTAAAGCTTAACGAACAGTTTAAAAATGGTTGGTGATTATTTTTATTTAATTTGCATTATTTTTTGACTGATTGTTAAATGTTATAAAAAAAAACACCGTAAAATCTAATGGACGTAAAATTGTGTTGATCGTTCCTTGTCTGTCGTTTTAATAATTTGTAATATTTTAGAATAAATATTGTTTTTAATTGGATATATTAGATATTAATAAAAAAAAATCAATCAAGTAAATAAAGACTAAAGTATTATGTTTCAATTGCAGTCAACACCATGGCTAACAATCGTATAATAATAATAATATAACGTTTTGAAGAAATAACGCAAAACCTTACATTAATTCGTACTAATTCCAATGTAGATATAATCTATATATTTCTCTCAAATTGTTTTTTTTTTTTTTTTGTTATAATAGCTGAAATAGATAAATTATAACATCTAATTAGGGATGTGAATGAACATATATAGATACTAAAATAGTTTTTTTAATATTTTCCTTCTTTTCTTATATTATAATCACTGCCTTACAATGTATTATTTATAGTTTTCTATTTTACAACATAAATTGATAGGTTTTACGTTATTTCATAATAATGTTGTATTTTAATATTATTTTAATACTATTCACATAATATAGACACTTTCAAATCATAAATAAAATCTAAATAAAATATAAGACTTTTTTTTTATTGTAGACGCTTTAGTTGTAATATTGTATAATTTATTTGTAACTGATGCGTTTAATTACGTGTTTTTTTATACATATACAAATTATCTACAACGTTATTTCTTTCTCGCTGTATAGGCTGACAAAACTTAGTAAAAAACCATCCTGTTCTCGACTTTTCACCTTTTAAAAACTCATGCTGAATATTCAAACTCACTCAAATTTACGTACCTAAATCAATGATAAAAAAAAATATTTTATTCTTAGAAAAGGAACTATCATTGAAACGACCCAATAAAGCAGTCAAGTTCTATATTTATCGTTTACTTAATTTATTTTGTACAAACTTCAACAATATATATATAATAAATACTCAATTAAATCTCTATCATTCAGCAAACTGAACTCACTTTTTGTCATAAGTTTAGTCAAAGAAAATAATACATTGATATAATAACTTATTGTCTAAACTTAATTAAACACAACGTTTTTTTTGTGCCAATATGCCTAATAGTAGATAAAATATTTGGTTTCACCAAAAACAATTATATAACTTTTATAATCTGTAAAACAACAGAACTTCGTATTTATATACGAGCGTCACGGAGCGGTCCAAACTGTCACCGGTACTTGAGCCAGGCCGCCAAGTTAACTGTTCAGTCATTTATTTATCTAAAAATTCAATCTCTACTCTACAATGGTATTTAATTATTTTTTTTTTTTAAAATAACTCGTAGGTTCCTACGTTAAACAAGCGATTATTTTTCTTTAGGTTGCTACGGACGTCTCTGAACAGATCTTCGTCTCATAGACAATTTGTTTAAATTACGATACTGCTGTTGTTTTCTCAATATACGTAGGTGGAGAATCAGAATATCACTCAAGTCGCTCATTGGAAACAGATTGAAATAAATGGATGAACCGTTCCCTGGCGCTATGCATCCGTCAGCTTGAACACGACCACCGGCACCGGTCCGTGGTAGCGCGGTGAATGAGTCGGCGACGGGGAAGCCCGCCGGCTCATTCGCGGCGTTCTGGTAACTCTTTATAAAAAGATCTAAATATATATATTATCTGTAATCGTAATTATTATTGCGAAATAGGTGCAAAACGTTAAGCGTCTCATCTTAGTTTACAATACACCGACTCTTAAAATTTTGCAACGTTTACATTGTCTTGCATTTTCAAAAATTTCACATTTTATAAAAAAGGAATTGGAAAACAACCGACACCAACTATCCAGTGACACGATCCGTAATGAAAGCGAAACTCGAGCACACGTTAACTGTATTGCTTCAAGCGTATCCTCGACTCGGCATGTTGCGACGTGCGGGTCGGGCTCCAACCGGCGTAAGCTCTGAATATGTACAGAGAAGTAGAAAATTGACCACTTCCAAAGATAATTTATAAAATTTAATCATTAATTAATTTTCTTGTGCTAGAAAAAAACTATAATGACGGAGCACAATACGAATCGTACAAGATGTCGCCTCCCGACTTGCGCTGCTTCCATTATCTAGAGAGATGTCAATCGAAAAATAAAAATATTTCAATAATATCTACCTTACTCGGTAAGGGACGTTCGATCTCTTAGGTATTTATATAATATTTCTTATTGCTAATATCAAGTCTGCCATAGCCCATTCGGTCACTCGATCGGTAATAAGTTAGTTGCACCTACAGCGCCATAGATCTTTACAATATTACAGCAGTCATATATAGAAATAGAAAGGTAGGCGGCTCATGTACGATGTGATAGAGACTGTCCACTGTTGTTCTTTACTTAGATATACATAAAACATTTGTTTGAATCACATCATCCACACCTGTCCGCCGGCTCGTGACATCGGTTAACATTGCTGAAGAGGGATGGGGTGCAGCGGGGGCGCAGCGGGGGCGCGCGGGGAGACGCGCCCCCGCTCCGCCGCAGCTAATGTAATTCAGAGGAAGAAAATTACATTAACTACGAGGTGCATTACGTAAAATGGCTCGATTCCTATGATGCGTACTGATTTAGGACGGAAGTGAACTCTGGTACCAATTTTACTGCTGGTTGATTTGCTAAGCTTACATAGATTTTGC
This sequence comes from Heliconius aoede, assembly GCA_037355905.1. NCBI lineage: Eukaryota > Metazoa > Arthropoda > Insecta > Lepidoptera > Nymphalidae > Heliconius > Heliconius aoede. Next base: position 688,409 of record JBAIZZ010000052.1, on the reverse strand, counting down.
AGCATCACCGTCACCGTTTTCGCGTCGAGAACAGTGAACTCGACTCGCAAGGTACGTAACAAATGTTACAGTAAGAAGCTTAATAAATTGGAACTATTCGAAATACTATAACGGACAAAATTGATATGAATCGGCGTAGCCATTGCTTTCTTAAGCGTTAAGATATTAAATATATCACGCTAGCGTTCAAACGCAATAAATGAATCAAAATAAATGTACATATATATGTCCACTGACCACCGAATGAAGCGAAACTCATCGAAGCCGCGTCGCTCTCGTGACACGTGGCACTGTTCGACATCATTTTGGGGAAGGAAAATGATATCACCCAGTCGAATATACATTTAGACAATCAATACTAATACTCGTAGCGATCTTTGAACATTTACACAGAGTGTCAATCGTCGAATACAAAAATAAGCATTTAATGTTTTAATTTTTATCCGATATCTTACAACACTAGTGACAAACAAAAACGTGCTCGCTAAAACGGTCCTCCAAATGATACACCTCGACGCGTCAAAGTAAACACTAAAGATGTCGAATGCGAACGTCGGTCGCCAAACAAACAGTCTCGTAAGCAAAACGCGGTGAACGCTCGCGCCTCCGTACTCCGCACAGTCGAACGCGCCCGACACTAACTCGAAACTAGCGTAGAAAATTAAGTGCGCTTGGGTGGGCTCAAGAGCTCGGGCAGCGGCGTGGGCAGCGGCAGCGGCGCGTCGTCGACGAGCGCGGGCAGCAGCGCGAGCGCCAGCGCGGGTCAGACAGGCGCAGGCGGCGGCGCGGGCTCCGGCGGGCGCGGCGACGCCCCCGCCGCCTGTAGCACCACGCGGTGCGCGCCGCCCGCGCCGCCGTCCAGCAGTACGGCTGTGGGTGCACCCGCCTCGCCGCCTTCACTGCCGGCTTCGCCGCCGCCCTCTGCGCCCGCCTCGCCGCCCTCGCCCACCTCGCCACCCTGCGCGTGCCGGTGCCGCCGCCACGCGTGCTGGATGAGTCGCGCGCAGTACTCCTCGCGCTGGCGCCACAGTGTGGACGACACGGGCTCGTAGCCCACCTCGTCGGGCCGTCCCACTTCCACCGGCTCATCGATAGGGTTGCCTTTCCGTGCGAAGAAGTCCTTCGTCAGTGCGTCTAGGATGTCCACGCAGAACATCATGTCACCGCGACAGATGGGTATGTCCATAGATATAATTTTGTATTTGTTGGGTTTGTGAATCTGCAGCGGAGGTTCGAGCACGTCCAAGAAATCAGATAGCTGGTCGTATCTGATGTATTGTGTTCCTTCTGGATCGAACCGTTGCCAAATTTCATAATACATATCGTAGTCGTCGTCAGTGAGACCTTCTTGTACATCTTCTGTCGCCTAAAAAATAAATTATTGCTTGTTGTAAGTTTTGTACGGATATCAGTCACTTGTTTTTTTTTTAAATTTGTTCCTGAATACTTATCTACTTTACTGTAAAATAAAATAACTTACCTGAGAATAATTCTCAAGAATGACAGCGATGTACATGTTGATGACGATAAGGAAAGAAATGACCAGGTAGGAGAGTAAGTACGTGATGCCGATGGTAGCGGACCCGCAGTTGCCCGGGTATCCCCGTTCGTTGTCTGGCAGATCGCACTCTTCCTCATTTATGATGCCGTCTAATACTCCATCCCATCCAGCCGATGTTGACATCTTACAACGAATAACAATGTTACGTTATTCTACTATATAAATATGTGAATTTTATGTTTTATTTATTGTTATAGTATAATTAGAATTCGTATATATAGATATATATTAATAATTACACATAATTATGTTATATAAAACAAATTAAAATTATCACTTAATACCTGAAATAGCAGAATCATGCTCTGCACGAATGTCTTAAAATTATATACGTCATCGAGTCCACCTTTGTCTTTCACGTGCATGAAGAACGACATTCCGAAGATTGCGAAGATAAACATCACAAGGAACAACAGTAGGCATATGTTAAAGAGAGCTGGCAGTGACATGGCCAAAGCGAAAAGTAATGTTCTGATGCCCTTAGCACCTTTAACCAGCCGCAGAACCCTGCCCACTTTAGCTACTCTTACAACCCTCAGTAGAGTCGGAGATACAAAATACTTTTCTATAATATCACTCAATACTAAGCCTAAAACAAATAGAATGTATATTAATAAAGTATTGTAATAAACTATTAAAAGATTTTAATAACAAAAAAAATTGTTATACATACTAAGTATAGAAAACATGACGACCACAAAATCAAATAGATTCCACGGCTCCACGAAATAATGATATCTTAAGGCAAAAATTTTTAATAGGCACTCTGAACTAAATATTACGATGAATATCATATTGAGGTAATCCAGCACGGCGCTGAACGTCTCCGATTGTTGGTAATGGTCGAGAGTCATCGTCAACATGTTGAAACCTATGAACAACATGATGATCATGTCGAATTTTTTATCAGTCACTATTTCAAACACGATTGCTTGCGGTCGCCACTGTAAAAATAAATAAATAATAGAGATATCAATAAATGCCAGTTTTTTTTGATCTAGGTGTGCTGTACCACCAATGACACGTAAACGTACCCTTGGTCTTGGAATCGCTTTTAAAGGTTTCTTGGATCCCATTTTCTTCATGGCGTTGTAATATTTCTTTTGATCTTCAGTCATAAACATTTCAAGACTTCCACCAGCTTTCTTCTTTTGTTCGTTAAAGTTATCGATGATCACACCAATGAATAGGTTGAGAGTGAAAAATGATCCAAATATTATGAAGAACACGAAGTATAAATACATATATATGTTAGTCTCTCGAATTGGTTGACGGCCAACCTTAAAACATAAGAAAAAGTTATAAACTTAAACTATTTAGATATAACTAAGAATAAGCATACAAATAATAAAAAATAATAATAGCATTAAGTAATTTTAATACCTCTCTTGAATCGATAGCATCATTCATGATTTGAATCCAACCTTTGAAAGTAGCAACTTGAAACAGACATAAGTAGGCTTTCCCAACGTGATCGAAGTTCATCGGAGAGTTTTCCCAGGTGTAGTTCTCCAAGATACAGGCATTCTTGTCCGGAATAATTTCATGACTAAGAGTTGTGTGATTCATATCAACGCACTGTAATAATTAAATAAACGTAATATTATATATCATAATCTATATATGTTAACGTGGTATAATTAATGTATAAATATATATTAATAAATATAATCACTACACTGGCCTTAAAATATTTCCCAGCGAAGAGTTGCACACCCATAATAGCAAAGATAAGCCAGAATATTAGACACACGAGCAGCACGTTGAAGATCGAGGGTATTGCCTGTACCAGAGCATTCACTACCACCTAGAATTTGATAAATTTGAAATTTTAATTTGTAAAGACAAAGTTAAAGTATACGATTATGTACATTTTGTATATATATGTGAAATGTTCTTTAAAAAAAAAATTAAATTGTTATTGCCATTATTAAATTTAAGAGATGTCTAATTATTGATTCACATTGAGTGCATATAGAAATGCATTTGACGATATTTTCGCTCATTGTATTGACCACTTTCTCACTTATTATGGTCTTTGTAATAATTAATCATTTATCATAACTATAACTAAACTAAACACAAAAAATACATTCTATTAAAATGGAAAGTTAGTCAAGACAAATTTAGATGTAATTATACATACTATATGTTTTTAATTACTGCTTTATATTCATGCAAATCCATTGTAACCGATGCATGATGCTATTCTACTATCACTGCTATTTACAACATGGTGGAAGTACTACAAATTTTCAATTGTATCGTGCATAAGCAATATATATATATTCAAAACACATATAATTTCAGGCATTAAGCATAGCGCAGTATAATCTTACCGTTAGAAAAGTATCCTTCTGACAATAAAACGGATGTAACTAATATCTACCACATGCGCGCAGGTATGCGGATATTTTTCAGCCGATATTATTAATGATGCAAGTGTAAACATAAAGGGTGCGAAATCTAAAATCACATTCCATAATCTAGAATAAAAAAACTAAGCTAATATTGAAATCGAAGATACAAAAGACCAGATGTGGTAAATGAAAAGACGATTGAAAACCCGACAGCATAAAAAAGGGATGTGTAGAGTTATGATGATACTAAGCCATTCAGAGGTGCCACCCAACATCCGAAAATGAATTTCTCATTAATTATTCGACTACTGCCAATGAGATTGCATTTGAAAATAAACCTTGCAAGAATGATTCCAATTAGTACTGAGCAGATCTAATTATACAAATATATTATTAAACGAAAACTGTGAACATGAATTGGTAGTGTTGATGTTGATCGATCTGTGTAGTGATAAATGTGTATAGTTCATTCCAAATTTTAATTCTCTCTTAGTAATAACTTGATAATAGGATAATAAATAAACCTATGTGGCATATGAAAATATAAACACATATCTATATAATAATAGATGAATATGTTAAGATTAACATTTGGAATGAAGTATACAAATAGAAATGGAGATGGAGCCAGGGCGGCAGAGGTACGTACCCTCATGCCCTGCATGCGGCTCATGGCTCTGAGCGGCCGTAGGGCGCGGAGCGTTCTCATCGTTTTGAACGCCTGAATGCCGCCGGCGCCACATAGCGCCGCTACGAAGTTTATAAGTGAGACCTGATAAAATGAACAGTAGAACTTTTGAAAATGCCTCTAATTTCAATGTAAACGATTTCTTATTCTGCTCTTTGACACCTAAAATGAAAAAAAGTCTGCTTGGATCTGAAATCTTTCTGAGAGATGATAATTAGAAGACTGGCAATACCGACGACAATGGAATATGGACACACAATGTCGAGATGAACATTATTACGATCCACCCTAAGTCACTGAAGTTAATCGAATAGGATCCATTCAAATAACAAAGGTAAGATATATATTATTTTTCCGATAATATGTAACATTCAAGAAATATACAAAGCGTGGGAAGTCAAAGAAATCTAACTAAATGTTACACTTCCTTGACCTCTCATTTTATTTACATTTAGTTCAGTTTTATATTTAGTATTTTTTTAACGTATATGGTAAGTTCTCTTGCTGTTTTTTGTCATTTACAGCTTGGGGGTAGATTAAATATATTTAGAATTAATTTTATATATTCCGTAAATTATAATAAAAAAGGCACAGTTAAGGCGTTACATATTTATCACCATTACATGCAGGATAGGAGCATCCTATATTTGAAGTATAATTAAAAGATATAAATAATTGAGTTTGAGTAAGACATAGAAGCATGTCCACAAAAACAAGAACGACATCGAGAGCTGGTGTCAACGAGACTTATGTTGGAGCTCGTAGCAGACATTCAACAGTCAAAGCTCACGCCTATTTATCGCGCTGCCTGAATATATTATACTTGTATGTAGAAAATAAAGTACAAAAGCTTATTAGAACTTTTGAGTTCTCTATACGTTTTATCGTGAGATCATAACTTCACGATAGTAATTACTGGCGGAATTCATGAATTTTCTATAAATACGAAAAAAGTAATATATTAGATGATAAAGTTTTCAGGCAGCACGACATCGCCAGAGCAGCCGCAGACCGCGCGTACTCACGCGCATGCCCTCCCATCTGGAGACGGCGCGGAGAGGCCGCAGCGCGCGCAAAGTGCGCATGGAGCGGAACGCCGGGATGTCGTCCGCGCCCGCCATCACGGCGCCGTGGTTTACGAGGGATAACTAACGACACTCATCGTTCATATTTTATTTATATTTAAAAAAATATAATTACCATTATGTCTTCTTTTTTGATTAATGTTTTACATAAACCCGTAATATAGCAATTAATTTATTAAGATAAAATACTTTAAATCTTAAAGTCTGGTCAATTATTATATATTTTTTATATGTATTTTCATTACAATTTTCATTACAATAGTGATAATACAAATTCTTATTCACAGAAATTTTATTAATTATAGAAAATAGTCTTTTACCATGACAATGATGAAATCAAGCCAACACCAAGCGTTTGTGAAATATTTTTGAAATCCAAGGGCGAGCCATTTGATCAACATCTCAATGAAGAATATTACAGTGAAAATTCGATCCATGTAATACAGGATGTCTTGAAGAATCGGCCGATGCGGTAAGTGGACATCTTCTAAAGCCTGAAACAAAAATAAATTCAAATATTAAAATTAAATACAAATAATATCTTGATAAAAACGAAAAATCTCGCAAAAACTTACCAATGCCAAACTACTGAGTAAGATCATTGTTATCACAGCCGTTTCAAAATATGTATTTTCTATCAATCTGAATGTCTTCAGTCTCAACATAGCCCAGCCTTGCCAGAAGGGAGACTCATCGTCACCGGCCAAAAACGGAAAGCGTTTATAACAAGGTTCTGGGCAGCAGTCTGCAGGAGTGTCATCGATCATGCCCTCTCCCTCTTCTGCTTTTATATCCATTTTAGCTAAATCCAATTGGCCTGCATCTTCTTCTTGAATCATTTCTTGAAAGGTTTTTAAAAACATCATATCGATTATTTATATTTACTTATTGTAAAACAAAATTTAATAATTAATATAGTCCGATCTTATAATAACAAAAACCTGCTGGTATGTTACCTTCCTCTAAGCCCAATTCTTCTTTGCTTGCATCTTTTTTCTCCTCTCCATCTATCGTATCCGCCGATCCCTTGTGACTTTCATCTTTGAATGATCTAATTTTATGACTTCCATACGACTTTTGACTAATTGTATCATCATCCTGTAAATAAAATATAACTTAGTAGGTTTTGATGTGAATACCGAATATTTGAACAAAATGATAATTCTTGCCTGTATTGGGTATCCATGATGATTGAGCTCGAAATTGATTCTGTTGTCAGTGTGATTGTCAGTAATTGCATTTATATTGTTCATAAGCATTTTACCTTTCTTGTATTTATTGTCGCCTATAAAATATAATTTTATATATTATTACATAATTCATTTGTAAATCGATCGATCCTATAATGTATTTTTTTTTAAATTATTAATTTTACCAGGTATCGTAAATTCCATGCCGTCGCCGATGGCAACTTCAACTTGGTCTTTGAGTTTCTTGTCTTTATAAAGTACTCCGTCCTCAATGTCCGCGCCAAGTTCTAGCTCGTTGTCCACACGCTCTGAAGAGACACAGCGGCCACATAAAGCCGCTTTTAAGCCTACATGTTGCGTGTTCACCGTATGCAGGCGCAGCATCCAAGCATAGGAATCAGACCAGGGCAAGGTACTTAGTTATAGATCACGAAATGTAATGAATTGAATTAATTCCATTAAATAGTTCCAGATTTTTGTAAAATGTATATAATGTATTAACAAAAATAAAAATAAAAAACTCTTATTAATATATCCATATTTTAATACTTATGATTTATCGAGTGACTTCCACCTACATGCAAACACATATAATAAAAACACACATATTAAGCTTAAATATTAGAATAAAACGATAAAAAAGCACAAATTTATACACAAGTATAAATAAAATATAACACAAGTAATTTTATAAACCAATGGAAAATGAATGAATACAACACGAATAAATAATTAATTTATAATTATTTATGTTTATAAATAAATGATAATAAATACTAACTCACGACAGGTCTGTAGCTCTACACTTGAATGCTACGGGGGACAAGCAACGCTGTCACACAATGTAAAGGATATACAACAGTTCATGCCATATATATATATATAATTATTATTTTTTGATTCGATTTTTGTTCCACATTCCACAAAAGTTAGTACAAAAATCGATTATTATCCTTGTTAATGTAATATAATGTGACGTAAAGAGAGCAGTTGTTTAATTATGTAATTTAAAATTGAAAAAAAAATTTTTTTTTTCTGTTCTCTGTAAATATTTTAAGCACAAGAAATATTTCTGTTATTCTTATAATGTAATATAAAACAACCAAATTTAATGCGGATTTCAGCAACACACTCAAGTCCAAAGCATTTTGAATAAGTACATTTACATATACCATGCTACAACACTCGTAGAGATATCTTACCGGGGGCGTGTATGGCTATTTGGTTTGTAAGCTTATTTTTCACCAATTTTAGTATATCGGCAACGCTTTTTTTGATCCAGTCTATAAATCTTGATATTCTGTTGAAAGCTTCCGCAATTTTGTTCGTATCTTGGTCAGCCGTCGGTGATGATAAATTGGATGAGCCGAAATTTGACAGTAGCAAGGCCAAGAAGAGATTGAGTACCTATCGGAGAATGAGTTTGAACGACAAAAGTTTAACATTAGCGTATATAATATAAAATAAAATATTTCACTAACCACAAGGTTTCCAATGACCACGGTGGCCAAGAAGAAAGGTATACATGACACGTCTCCCACGAGCATACAGTCCCACATACTCTCGATCCATTCTCCGCAGAGCACTCGAAAGACAATCATGAAACTGTGCATAAAGTCCGTGAAGTTCCATCGCGGCAAGTCTCCGTCCGGAAAGCGGTCAACGTAGTCTGTACACGCAACCAGCAATATGAGATTACAGACATTTTGAAAAGAAATTTCATATATTTTTAAAAGTAATAAGCGATTGTGTGATTGATACAATATATGCTTGTTTTTGGTGTAAACACATCACAATTTAAGCGACGACTACTTCGACAATAGCAAAGAATTTTGTGGATGTATGTAATTTACAGAAAAATCTATTCTTGTAATTAATTTAATGTGTAAACGCTCCTTTAGTGTAAAATAAGTATATATTTATTTAATATCAGATAGTCTTTAATACATTATCCTTAAATAATGAATGCGTTTTAACGGAGATATCGTGTGTGAATCATATTATAAAATCAACCTGTTTTTGAATAAAGTGTAAGTTGTACGCTTATATCAAATTTAGTGTAACTAAACTCGAGATCTCAGTTAATAAATATAATTTATTACAGGATTATGTGATCAACGTTCATGCATAATAAAATAGTTTGGATAAACGTACTAATTTCATTATCACAATACAGAAAAGGAATTTCTAAATCATCCATGCATATAGTAAAAATCTACTTAGCAGTTTGTATTTTATCATTTGATAGTGTAATAGAGGATATGTATTAGCTTGACGGCATCGACTGAGTTGAAGAAATCAGATGCAGAAAGGTAGAAAATTGCTAGAAGTAGAAAATATCAGAAAAGCTGGCAATGAATGTCTCACAAGTGAGGCGCCTTCGCTTGGGGGGGGCTTTAGGAAATACAATATACTTGAAAATAATCAAAAGCTCACTTGAAGGGATTACACCGATTCTTGCCAATCTCCTAGCAAGATGAGCACAAGAGTGTGACGCACATCAACACAATAGTAACAGTTAACCGTGACCGGAGCCCGAATTAAAGCGTGGAGTCGAACATGTCACCAGACAGATGTACCACACTTTAACAAATAACTTGTTTATCAATGAATCTACTTCGACACAAATAGTATCTATCACTTATATTTTCATATCTAATTCTTAGAAGTCTAATTGAAAAGAACACTTCTAGCGTTTTCACTCCAGGACTCTATAAAACCGCTACTCAGCAGTCGAAGTAGATTCATCGGCAAGTCCAGCGGGCATTCACGTCACTAACGTTAAACATACACCAACGAGCATGCAAGACTCCCACCAATTCGACTTACCCACATAATTTTTCCCGAATAGTTGCATACCCATCACGGCAAATATGAAAATAATGATGCACAATACGAAGGTCAGGTTGCCCAAGGCACCCATCGTCCTACCCATTATAGAGATGAGTAAATTAAGTGTCGGCCATGACTTTGCCAATTTGAATACTCGAAGCTGCAAGTACAAATTGTGAAACAAGGCGTCACACAAGCTCGCTTACCGGCGCTTCACCTATGCTACTGCAGCACCTCTCTGACGACCCACAACCGCTCAAACTTCACCGCTTTCTGATCATTTGAGCAATTTTGGATCACCTACACTAAAGTTAGCAAATGTGTGCTTGAGTTACCTATCAAAAATGTGCGTCGATTTATTTTTGTATGAGTGGGATATATGTTATTCTATTTTCTATTGTAACTATCTTTCTATTGTATTATTTTGTGAGAGCTTTTCGATCGGTTGTTGCTTTATAGTGACTCAGTTTTATTTATTTCAGCCACTTTGAAGTTCTCTTTGGCCTAATGTTATTGACATAGATCCCATCAGTTGTCGACCTGATGCATCGAAATACCCTCGGGAAGCGAAGCTGCATGTTGTTTCTATATTACTTGATGCAAAGCTTAACTTATAATCACAAGCTGCGTGGAATAGCTTTATAACGTGTCTTATTTCAGGCCCATTTGTGTGATGGAGCCCCATTCCGTGTTATAAAGCCACTGCGGAGACCTAATGGTCCCGTATGAGATTAATGGTCAATCAAGCCCTGTGTGAAATACTGGGGAGTGTGAAGCTGAATAATCAATAATCAAGCCTAAATTCGTTAGAGATGCTAAATGGGTTTTTAAAGAGAACCTGTGTAGTTTTTCCCAAACAACTGCATTCCCATCACAGCAAATATGAATATAATGATGCAAAGTACAAACGTCAAGTTCCCTAAAGCTCCCACCGTCCTACCCATTATGGATATAATAAGGTTTAGCGCCGGCCAAGATTTAGCCAGTTTAAATACACGCAGCTGAAAATATTTTATTACACATAAATAAATACACTTGTGTTGTGATGCATGTGACGTCGAGACGTGATTATGACGAGAACGTACAGTTACTTACTCTGTATCATATTTTATTGTTTTCAAACTCTTTGTTATATAATATGTGACATAATTCATTTTCTTTGTATGTAATGTCCTTAAACTATATGTTTTTTTTTACATATACTGTAATTATATGTATAGCTCTATAGATTAGTTGATATGAGAAATTTAAAATTATGCTTACCAAACGAAACGATCGTAACACTGACAAACCCTGTACACCTTCCAACCCCAGTTCCAACAACGATAAGGCCACGATGATGAAATCAAACACATTCCAACCTTCTTGAAAGTAGTACTTTGGACTCATTGCTATTAATTTTAACATGGCTTCAATTCCGAAGGTAGCTGTGAAGAACTGGAAAAAAAAAAGATTCTGTTAATATTACTATTTCAGATTTATATACGTATCTAATATATTATTTGTATGTAAATTTCCTATAGACTTACATAATTGCCGCTTTTTAGCGCCCTCTCCATATCTCTATCCATATCGTGATGATCCAGTGCCATGAACAGCGTGTTGACGACGATACATAGTGTGATGAACAGTTCCACGAACGGGTCGAACACGAGTAGAGCGACGTACTTTTGAAACTCCAGCCACAACCAACAGCAGTCCCATACACAAAAGAAGTCGATTCCCTTCATGAGGCACTCGAGGAGTCTCTCCTTAAAAGTGGGTCCATCCTCATCGTCTTCCGCTGTTGGGAAGTAGTACACTGACACTGTTGTGTCCCGTTTACCGGAGTGCGTGTGTTTGTGTGTTGGAGAGAGAGAGAGAAACAACGTTGTTAGTATTCGCTCATTATTTTTATTCTCAAACCATTAGGCCCATCAAACTTTGAACTTTGACAAGTCACGTGACAACGATTAAAGCCGGGCTCTAGTAATATTTTGAACACCAATATTCATATTTTTTGAATTTTGTTGGCTGTCATTTATCCAAAATCTTTTGCAAAACTAAAACGTTTTAACACACTCACTAAATAATATAGTGCGTACTGTGTGCTCACACCGTAAACCACGTCGATGGCGGTCCTTTGTTTAAGTTAAAAACTTGCGTTAAAAGCTTACTTCTGCTATATAACTACATGAATGCGATGATACTATACACACACGACATACTGCCGTCTAATCTATTTTTCAATATAAAACATCAAAAAATATGAATATCGTGATATTTCAATATTTGCGCTATAAGTGATTGGGGCTGACTATATTATCTACTATGTTACCTTATATTTTAAAAAAGTAAATTTTAACTACTACAATACTCGAGCCACTGAACGTGCAATGAGGGAGTCTAAAGAGACTTGAAGCAATTCTTCAAATAATATATTTTGAAAAACAATGTCGATTGTGGACTTTGTTTGTAAGAAATGTGAGTTTTTTTTTTATTTTCGCTTATAATCTGTATTAGTCGAATAGGCAGTGCAGTTAATAATAAATATATGTGGGTTCAAGCTTAGAAAGCAGTGTTGCTTTTTGCGTATTGAATTCAAATTTGGCAAAGTATAGATATATGAATTAATTATAATTACTTAAATTCATCTAATAGATAAGTAAAATAAATATAAGCGAAGCGTAAGCGTAAATATTTATTTTAAATTAATTATTGTAAGTAGACATTTTCTTTATAGAAATTTTATTAGATACATTTTGGTGTGTAATCAAAAACTTTTAAACGTGTCTGTTTGTTTTTGGTGCGCTATCTCCACAATCGTAAGACATAAATCGGTGCTTCGAGTGCTTTTACGAAATATTTAACAATAAATTAATAAATGACACCCACAAATGGTTTGCCAATTATGCTTTTTGCATAATGAGCAAATACCTCTGTGTTACGTTTGTTGTGTAGTGTACAGGAGTATATATATGTATTAAGATAAAAAACGATGTGTGTATAATAAGTGAATATGAGATTTTACATGTCAACATAACCTTAACATGATTATTATTTAAAAAATATATGTTAACATAAAGCGACATTATACAAATAAAAACACATTGGCACATTGATGGGAAATTCTACTTAATTTATAATCTATATTTTGAAGTAGTTTCATAAAACACTAAGAGATTTGCACAAATTAGCAAGTATCAAGTCTTACCGTTTTGATCGCTCGTTCTACTTTGTCTCCCCGCTTGCTCTATAATTTCGTTCAGAACCATAACATCTGGAAATTATTCAAGTGATGTAGAAAAATGTAAGAAATTATTATTTATTATTATATTAGTATTAATTGAAAATTACAAAGTATAAAATATTAGTTTACGTAATATAATTAGTATTTACCTCTCATGTCTACTACGTTAGGCTGCTGCGACGACTCAATGAAGGGGTTGTCGTTAGATTGTTTCAGTACTTTGCCGGCTTCATCAGTGCATTCTGTTGTGCTTATTTCCTAAAGCAAATTTAGGTTGTTTTTTTTATATTAAACCTTTTACATGTAAGTGTAAGTTAAGTATTTTAAAGTTATATAGTTTTAAAGTTATTTTGCCTTGTAACGTTCCATTGCTTAATTTTAACTGGTTTTTATACATATTGCCTGTTGAGTAGTGGATCTCAACGTCGTGTTTTGTCTTTCAAAGCAGGAAATTACAATAGTTTTAATTTCCCCGAATTAAATCGAACCCACACCATCGCATTTACTCCCACTCCACCACAAAGGTTTATTTGAAAGAATATCTTTCGGTTTCCTAATATATTTTATCTTTTTAAATAATAAAACGGTACTTAAATGACTTACATATTCTCTAAGAGGCCGAGATGCGAGAGACGAATCTTGCCTTGGCAGTGGGTAGGCGTGCGGTTGTGACGTGACACTGTGATTTCTTGACGCAGATCGTCCTCTTAACCTCGCTTCCTTAGTTTGTGCCTTCCCCCCC